>JAWHQI010000005.1:33817500-34396386 GCA_033032865.1 Dactylorhiza incarnata
TAGACGGACCATCATCTCTAGATGTCTTCTTCTTCTTGTCCCATCTCTTCTTCTTGCCAGAAAAGAGAACCTCACCTTCTCCCCCATAGACAGACATCCCAGCCATTTGCATAGCCAAACTTTCCTGCGAAGAAAGTAAGTTCTCCAGCTCCAGCAATGAAGGCTGATTGGCCCAGCCTTGAACAGAAGTAACAAAGGCCACATACTCCCTCCGCAAGCCGCGGATTATGTACCTCTTCAGCTTAGCTTTTGAGATAGGCTCATCCGGGTCCAAAGCCGATATCTCTGCGCAGAGGTTCTTCATCTTCAAAAAGAACGCTGAGATAGACAAATCCCCCTGAGTTGCTTTCGCCAACTCATTCTCCAAGAACTATAGCCTAGCTACATTCTTCTTATTGAACAAGCCATCCAAGGCTATCCAAATCTCAGTAGCTAATCCACACCCGATGATGTGATCAAACAACTCCGGAATGATAGCTCTCTTGAGAGTGAACTCCGCCTTAGCATTCGTTCTTCTCCAAGCCTTCACGAGCTCAGCATTCCCTTCAGCAGGAACAACAGTTTGTCTTGCTTCTCCTCCAACAACCTCCGACAAATCCTCGCCAAGAAGATAGCTCTCCATGCAAGACTTCCACTTCTTGAAGTTAGTCAGCGTAAGAAGCTCAATACTAAGACCTCTAGCATATCCTCCTTCCATTAAGCTAACCACTTGAGAAACCCGAGAGAAGTATCAGCAATTTCTGCTCAGCAACCTCAGCAACCTACCTTTGATACCAAGTTGAAAAAGTTGAGGTCCGGAGGTGAAGTAAAAATGCGGAACACACTTCACAAATCTTTCCACAAGTGTAGCACAACAATGACAATGGGAAGAACGAATAGTGCTATGGTATTAACTATCTCTTTACAATTTTGAGGTATACATGGCGAGACATGATTCATAAGAATTACGGAGGAGAGAAGCACAAAACACAAAGGTAAACAAGCTGCTGCGACCTGACAACTTGAGACCGCCAGACCACGCGAATAGACAAGCCAGACGGAAGCACCTGAGACCGCATGAATAGAGTACAAGCCGCACCTGCCAGACTGCAACCACAGACCGCTGACCTGTTGCTTTATTCCTTTGCTGAAAAACAAACAGTTCACACTTCTTGATCGCCCAGACCTGCACGATCTTGATCACATAAGAACCCGCGAACTCTGAACAAAGAACTGATATCTGCCACAGATCGCAACTCAAGATTGCCTAGCCACTTAAGACCGCCTGATCAACTGAGTCCGCTGCACAAACCAAGAAGACCTAAACACAATCCGCCCGGACTGGTTTATTCAAAGCTGGAAGAAGGGAGATAAGCTGACCGCGAGCTGGTAGCCGCTAACCTGTGAACACAGAAACCAGTCAGACAAAATCTCAGACCGCACGACCTCAAAGAGAGACCGACACAATCAAGCCAACTTTGGTTCTTGCAGTTATCGTTAATAATGACGGGCCCTACACCTTTATTTATAGTCGAGAAGACGAATGGCGTCACCGCACAAACCGGGATACAATAACCGCCCATCAGATCGTGAGCGGTCTCGCATAGCAGACCGCCCGAGCTCAGCATAATTCACAGCTTCCTTATTAAACCTTGCGGTTACAACCAAACCGTACGGTCACCGCGGTCTCAACAAGGCAGACCGCCCGGTCTTCTTCCAAAGAAGGCAGACCAAGAACATCTGGATGACTTAGGACAAGTAGCCAGACCAAATTATGCAAGCCGCCAGGACAACATCAGTCTCCTAGATCAGACCGCTCAGAACAACCCGCCTGAGACAAAACTAGCCAGAAAACCAGCGCAGACCGCGCGGTCTCTGCGGTCACCAATCCGCAGACCGCCTAGCACCATTCCACTTCCACTTCAAAAATTTAACAGTTAGGCTGAACCTTTCCGGTGCCAGCTGGGTCCCGTGTTGGCGGGCCTAGGCTGGGAGGGTGCCGGTGGTCCAGCTGGGTCCCGTGTTGGCGGGCCTGGACCGTTACAAAATTAATTAGGACCAATGGGTCAATGTTGACCCATTGGCCTCCCTTAGTGATTAAGGGAACTTGGGGAAAGTCAATTGGTCCAATTGAACCATAATTGACCCTAAATATGGTGGTTTGACTTATTTGGGGCTAGAGTTGACTTTGGTTAAATTAACTAATTGGGTTGACCCCAATGAGTCTTTTGTGACCCAAGGGGCTCCCTAAAGGGTTAAGGGTGTCATGGTAGGCTTAGTTGATCAACTTGATACCTAGAACTCCAACCTTAGGTTAGGTAACTAGAATTTACTATTTGCAGACCAAGGTGACTTTACCTATTAGCTCGTTCTTATGATCCTTTTGGTCTTCCTAGTGCTTTGTCATGACCTAGTCATGGCAAAAACCCTCCTAGGGGTCTAGTTGTGTAGGGGATGTTACAATATTACTTAGGGTGGTGTTCGTACTCGTGAAAGGGTACTTTGGAGACATGCCTTGTGTGCATGAAATGTGTGGTGCTGTGTATCCATATTTGTTGGTTATGAATTAATGTTATGTTAGTCTCATGCGGTTGCTTAGGCGGTTGTGGGGATCCTCCGGGTGAACCCAATCAACATCATGTGCATACCTAGTTTCCCCTTACTCTGATGCTCAACCTAGAAGATTGATTGAGCTTGAAACCTCACCCTGTGTAGTGTAGTTGCACTTTCTTTATGTGATTACTGTTGGGAACAGTGCCCTGCAATGTTCCTGATTTGAAGAAATGCTCAGCTCAATGATAAATGCAAGTTGTATTTAATATTCCATCTAGTTCTTGCTTGCAGAGATCGACAATATGTCTGGTACTTTTGTTATCTCACATAAGTACAATGTCGTCGAGAAGATGGAGTATCGTCGACATCAACGGAGTGGCCATATCGTCAAGAGAATACTGCGATTACGACGACAGGATGAAAGAAGGAAGGTCACAACGACACAGTCAGAGATAGCATATCGTCGTATATGCAGAAACACCAGTATGTCTCATATCATCGAAATACCAACATCAGAGGCGGAAGCAAGAAGACTTGAAGGTTTACCAAAGTACAAGGCGCCGACAAAGGCCTATCATCGAGATATTATCCATGTCATCGTAACGATGGAAATATCGTCGAGACAGATTTAAATGATACGGACGCGCTGTCAGCATTTAATGCCGCCGCCTGATTGTCCAATCAGCGCTATGCTTTGAAGGATGGGCGTCTGACAGGAAAGGAAACCGTATGTGACCGTTATGCGGCTTTCCTATAAAAGGGAATAGTGATGCCCTAGAAAAGCTCTCGATCACTCAAATTAAAAAACATAGAACAGGGAAGAATCCCACCGCTCTTCAATAGAACATTATTTTTCTGCGGAGAAGAAAGAGAAGAAGAAGAGAACGAGATTCAGTGTTCTCAGAAGAATCAGTCGTCTCCATTGACTGATAAGTAGCCGATCAACATCAGGCGGAAGAAGAGGAAGCTGAAGAAGATCTTGTGCTAAAATTCAAAATCAAGAAGCATCTTCCTCCTCCTTAAAGAAGTCGATCTCCATCAGGCCAAGTTGCCGATCTTTGTTCAGGCAGAAGAAACAGTTTATTTTTCTATAAATTCTTGTAAGGCTTGCGGGCTAACTTGTCTAGATTGAGGGCTGGAGAGCTGTGAGGCTTGAGGGCCAGGGCAGTGCACTTGCGGGTGCATCTTATCGAGCTTGCGGGCTCGGGGGCAGTAGGGGCTTGAGGGCCTAAGCTGTTGGACTTGCGGGTCCGTGTTGTAGGGCTTGAGGGCCTGAGTGTCGAGCTTGAGGGCTCAGGGGCAGTAGGGGCTTGAGGGCCTATGCTGTTGGACTTGCGAGTCCGTGTTGTAAGTCTTGAGGGACTGAAGTTTTGGCGGCGTTTGCCGAGCCTAGCACACTGCTGGGTAGGCGCAGAGGGAGAGAGGACTACTCAAGACACCCTGTCTTGAGGAACCTCTATAGATCGTTGCGTATTTTCTATGTTATGCTTTTTTATTCTATATATCTAATAACCAGGAACCAAGAATATCAAAGGGGAAATAGAATAAATTGAAAAACCTATTCACCCCCCTCTAGGTCGTTAAGTTGACACCCCATAAACAACAAGTGGTATCAGAGGGAGGTTGTCCAAAGAAAAGCTTAACAGCTTGAACAGATCTGCCCGTGGGTGTCTACTTTTCACAGCTATGGAATCAAAAATTGCTATTTGTTCCAAGGAAAGCTTTGCCCTTTGGAAAGTAAGAGCAAGAATACACATGGAGGCAATGGATCCCAGAATGTTCCTAATAATTCAAGAAGGACCCTCCATGTCTAAAATAAAAGATGAGATCCTTCTAGGCAGAATGGACAAAGAATCCATAAACATTCTAGCTGGTGCAGTAGATCCGCCAACACTCCAGAAGCTAAGTCACTGCACATCAACAAAGGACATGTGGGACTTCCTTGAAGCCCTCTTGGAAGGGTCAGAGGAAGATGTTCAAGAAGAAATCCCTCAAACACAAGTTTGCATCAGAGCACCGTTAACCATCACAGACTGTGATTCTGAAGATGAGGAGGCTTATGGGTTGATGGCTCTATCTGATAAAGAGAATCATGATGAATCACATCATGATCAAGTATGCACCACTCACACACCTTTACTACCTGCTTCGTCTAAGGAGACCAAGAGTGCATCAGGTGATTGTTCATCATCTGAAGATGATGCAGAAGACTACTTATCCTGTAACAATAAGAACCATGCTGATCTAATTGAGCAGTTTGGTGATCTCTTAGAAGCTCTGAGTAAGAGCAAAAAGCTTGTTAAGAAGCAAGCTAGGGAGCTAGAATCACTCAGATCTTTTAAGGTTGAGTCAGATGGGAAACCGGGTATGTCCTGCAGTAAGGACACCAATCCACATGAGCTCCAGAAAATCATAGACGAACTCTATGAGGAAAGAAGCCAAAAGGAAGATCTAATCAAGAAACTTGAGAATGATCTTCTTAAGGAGAGAAGCATGGTGGCCCAGTTCTCTAAGCCCAAAACTGTGCTGGCCATCATTGACACCTTCTCCTCTTATGCAAATAGGAGGGGATTGGGTTTCAATGAAGGGGCAGCAGATGCTGGGAGTGGAGAAAAGGGGAAAACTAAAGCTGAGCCTCATACCACCTTTCAGAAGGTTATGCTCCCCTCAAACAAGTATGATCAGGACAGTGTCCATGGTCACTGGATGAATGGAAGCTCCATTAGTCATGGAAATGTTCCTGACTATGGGAAGAGAAAGGGGATGGGGATGAGTGCATTAAAGGCTCCCCATGAGGAAATCCAAATGGCCCATCATGGACCATTTGTGTTTGGTGCTCCAGCCCCCACTCAAAAGGATAAAGGAACAACATCTTCACAATCTCTTCCAGGTAAAAAGCAGACTGGTAGCTCCAGTATAATCAATTCTTACTTGATCATATCTGATGCCATCAACACCATGTCAGCTACCAAGCTGACATCTGTTGCTGACAAATAGATAAAGTCAAGAAGAAACAATGATACTAGAACACCTAGTCTACTCTTGGCTGAGAGAGAGAGAGAAAGAGTGCTGCTGCCGTCTCTACTAAACATACCTCAGAAATTGTTCAGAAAAGAAGGTACAACATCCATGAATGTTGGTGCTGTGGAAAAGTGGGACACTTTGCCATTGACTGTTGGCACAACCCTAGTGTGCCTTGTGCAAAGGAGAGACCTCCTGGAAGGGATGAGGTGAGTAGAAGATTCCCCTTTTATGCTAACAGGAACCTAGGACCCAAGTCACCTTGGGTTCCTAAGGGATATTAAAATCTGTTTTACAGGGTAGTCCATTTTGCCAATACAAAGCAAATAAGGCTAATGGACTATAAGTGCTTCAGGCCAAGGTGCGCTGATCACGGGGGAGCAAGGTGTAAAGAAAAGTGAACATCCCATCAAGTGGGAGCCACCATTTCAAGAAGAATTAAAAAGCTAAGGTGAAGGTAACCATGCTGGTGTTTAATTCATTAACCTCATCTCTATCTAAGTTTGTAAAAGTAACCTTCAAAAATCATATCGTCGAAATGATGATAGGTATCATCGAAATGATCCTTCGACATCGAATTTGCATCACGACGATATCCAATCATCATCGGACTCTTAATTAGACCTAAGCTCAAAATATTACAAATAAACTCGAGTTAATCAGACATTTAACAATTGACGCTTCGACTTCCATCTCGGACACTATAAATAAGGTCAAATATCTTAAGTTTTAAAACACTCTCTACATTAGCCCTAAAAAACCGTCGTGTTCTCCACGTATCTCTAAGAGTGAACGAATCGATAGTGTTGAAATCCCCTGGAACAAGTAAGAAATGGCGCCAAAGAAGGAAGGATCTCTCTATGAAGGATGCGAAGTAGTAAGGGGTGGTTTCTCCGAAGGACCAGAAGAGATTCAGAGCATCATTCAACTCTTAGACGTTGTTGGCCTGGAGTTCGCTCTCTCAGAGCCAACGGTAATCCTAAGAAGAGAAGTGCTGGAGTTCTACTCGAACGCCAAGGGTGGTTCAAAAGGAACATCCGTGAAAAGCCTAATCAATGGGACTAAAGTCAAAGTGAATCCGAAGAGGTTGGCAAGGGTCCTTCAGCTGTCCGCCTTTGCCAAGGGGGAGGAAAATGAAGAAGTCGCCCAGGAAGATCTTGACAAGGCCCTGGCATGGTGCGGGCATTCATGTAAGACCAATGAGTCTCTAGAAAGAAAGAATTTCAATCAACAAGGGAAGCTGATGGCAGACATTATGGGAAAAGCCCTCCTATGCAAGGTAGGGTCGCATGACAGAATATCCAAGCCCATGTTCGAGACAATGGCAAGGATAATCCTAAGGAAAAAGACCAACTGGAGTCAGATTATTTTTAAAAGAATCCAAGACAGCTTTCTAGTTCCAAATCTAGGAAGACTTCTATCACTGTATCTTCTGCTATCCTACCGTGAAAGATTCAACAAAAAGTTTGGTGCAAAAATCCATCACATGAAAAGGATGGACATCAAGATTCTTGAAAGGTGGGAGAAAACTCTGACTGTGACTCCCAAGAAGTTGAAAACTGCAGAAGATGTGAAGAAGAAGGAAGAAGGCTCATCTGAAGAAAGTGAGTCAGGCAAACACTCACCCCCATCTGACTCTGAAATACCAGTGGAAACAAGGCATGTTGCTCTCCAGACCTCTGCTCTAGGTTTGGGATCAAGGATAACAGCAGGAACAGATCAAGCTAGTGCTGAAACTGAGGGGAGAAGAACAGTGAGCTCCCTGCTCTAGTAGAAGAAGTGATCAATAAAATCATAGGGGCTGAGGATGCCGGTCACTATGAACCAGCAATCCAAGAGGACCTAGATGAAGATCCCAATGTGGATAATCAAGAGAACCTGCTGATGAGACCATCAAAGTTCAGCAATGTTCTGAAAAGGAGAAGGAGCCAAACCAGTCACCAATCGGAAAATCTCCATCTCCGATAGTTGAAAGGGAACCAGGACAAGTCAGTACAACCCCAGAGAATAGGTCAGTGGAGCTCTCCCTACTATCACAGATAAAAATGCTTTTGGAAGAGCAAAGGATAAAAATTGAAAGTCATGTTGATTCTGTTATCAATGAGCTAAGAAGGGAACTGTCGACTGAAACGGCAAGCATAAGAAATGATGTGAAAAATCTACAAGAATACACTGCCAAAGAGATAGCACTCACTCACCAAGGTTTAACTGATGCTATTGATAATCATGTAATGATAAGCAAAAACATGGAGATGTCCTATGTAGCTACCAAACAATGGATGATTGAGCACAAAACCAATATCAAAGAAAGTCTAGATCATCACAATAAGAATCTCGACAGTCATCTGCTTGAGACCAAGAATCACTTGGAAGGAGGAATTCACATGCTCAAGGACAGAATCCTAACCCTTCAAGGGAAAATCCAGGATGAGATATCTGAAGAAGTCATAAAGGGGGAGAGATCAATGATAAAGGCCAGTGGTGAGCATGCCATCTGGACTACAAACACCATCAGGGAAGCAATGAATCTCCCTCCTCTACATTATTACGAGCCTGCGGAAGAATACCCTGATGAAGATCAATATGTAGGTATTCTTGATACTGCCACTGACAAGGGTAAAGCGAAGGAAGCTCTGGAGGATGAAGAAGTGAAAGTAAGGAAGAGAAAGTATAGGGAGGAAATGGAGAAAAAAGATGACTATGAAAGATGGAGTCCTAAATCCAGATCCATCATTCTAAAAGCTTGGGAGCAAGTAAAAGGCAATAAAGGTGAGAGGTACAAAATATACAACACTCAAGAATGGGCTAAATAGAGAAATGTCAAAATTCGTCAAAAATATTTGGCACCATTTATAAATGGAATCATAAATGTCTTAATTTTTAATTAAAGTAATATTTGTCAATCTCTGTGTTCACTAAAGCATAACTGCAATGTCATCATTATATGTTTATATGATCAAGATGCAATTTATCATTGAGTGAGTTATGACTTCTTCAAATAGAGGGAGATTGTTGGGAACAGTGCCCTGCAATGTTCCTGATTTGAAGAAATGCTCAGCTCAATGATAAATGCAAGTGGTATTTAATATTCCATCTAGTTCTTGCTTGCAGAGATCGACAATATGTCTGGTTCTTTTGTTATCTCACATAAGTACAATGTCGTCGAGAAGATGGAGTATCGTCGACATCATCGGAGTGGCCATATCGTCAAGAGAATACTGCGATTACGACGACATGATGAAAGAAGGAAGGTCACAATGACACAGTCAGATATAGCATATCGTCGTATATGCAGAAACGCCAGTATGTCTCGTATCGTCGAAATACCAGCATCAGAGGCAGAAGCAAGAAGACTTGAAGGTTTACAAAAGCACAAGGCGCCGACAAAGGCATGTCGTCGAGATATTATCCATGTGGTCGTAACGATGGAAATATCATCGAAATAGATTTAAATGATGCGGACACGCTGTCAGCATTTAATGCTGCCGCCTGATTTTCCAACCAGCGCATGCTTTGAAGGATGGGCGTCTGACAGGAAAGGAAACTGTATGTGACCATTATGCGGCTTTCCTATAAAAGGGAATAGTGATGCCCTAGAAAAGCTCTCGATCACTCAAATTAAAAAATATAGAACAGGGAAGAATCCCGCCGCTCTTCAATATAATAGTATTTTTCCGCGGAGAAGAAAGAGAAGAAGAAGAGAACGAGATTCAGTGTTCTCAGAAGAATCAATCATCTCCATTGACTGATAAGTAGCCGATCAATATCAGGCGAAAGAAGAGGAGGCTGAAGAAGATATTGTGCTAAAATTCAAAATCAAGAAGCATCTTCCTCCTCCTTAAAGAAGCCGATCTCCATCAGGCCAAGTTGCCGATCTTTGTTCGGCAGAAGAAACAGTTTATTTTTCTGTAAATTCTTGTAAGGCTTGCGGTCCAACTTGTCTAGGTTGAGGGCTGGAGAGCTGTGAGGGTTGAGGGCCAGGATAGTGCACTTGCGGGTGCGTCTTATCGAGCTTGCGGGCTCGGGGGCAGTAGGGGCTTGAGGGCCTTGGCTGTTGGACTTGCGGGTCCGTATTGTAGGGCTTGAGGGCCTGAGTGTCGAGCTTTAGGGCTCGGGGGCAGTAGGGGCTTGAGGGCCTAGGCTGTTGGACTTGCGGGTCCGTGTTGTAAGGCTTGAGGGCCTGAAGTTTTGGCGGCGTTTGCCGAGCCTAGCACACTGCTGGGTAGGCGCAGAGGGAGAGAGGACTACTCAAGACACCCTGTCTTGAGGAACCTCTATAGATCGTTGCGTGTTTTCTGTGTTATGCTTTTTTATTCTATAGATCTAATAACCAGGAACCAAGAATATCAAAGGGGAAACAGAATAAATTGAAAAACCTATTCACCCCCCTCTAGGTCGTTAAGTAGACACCCTATAAACAACAATTACATATTGCATGTACGGCTTGCTTGCAGGTTAGCGGTGCCCCTACCCTAAGTCAGCTAGAATGGTCGGGGGGGGGGGGGGGGTAGGATCATTACGCGGTTTATGGTCAGCTCATAGCTGACCCTTGTTTACCTCTTATTTGTCGATGGTGCAGGTGCTGCTGAGCCGAGCGGAAAGTAGCGGGTTGAAGTCATTTACTGTGTTGGCCTTGAAGACCAGCCTTTGTTTTGATGCTTTCCCTAAATTACCAGCCTGCGTGTCGATGCTTGTTGTTATGCAATGTACATTATTGAATGTAATGCCTTAAGACTATAACTTAAGTTGATACATTCCTGAGATTGTGGACATTCTGAAAGTAAAATATATTGACAGCTTCCACCTACGTTTTGTTATGCTCTGGTGTAGTTCTTTTCTGTTTATTATCTTTTAACGTTTAACTAGTGTGTTCAATATGGTGTGGGGTCCCGACCGGACCTATTGTTATATTGTTTGTACTGGCATGATGTTACAATGTGCACTTCCCATAGAAAAACCCAACAGATTGTTCCCCTGCTTTTAAGTTAATTCTGGATGCTGGAAATTTTCAAGATTATTTAGTCATGATGTGGTAATAGAAAGTTTTCTAGGACATTGATGCTTCATAGCCTGATCTTTCATTTAAGGGCTTTTCATTTTCTTGCTCTCATTATCCCCATACAAACCTTTGTTTGACCCACCATGATGTTTTGAAGATCGATCTTGCTACGTACTTCAAGAATGCTGCACCTTCTTTATCGACCTTCAACGACAAGAACTGATCAAGTAGGGATAGAAATGGAGGAAGAATAATGCCAAAACAACTTCAAGAATTTCACATAAATGGCGGTATGCTGTAATTTATGATGTTCATTCACATTTCATTGTTAGATTTATTGGCTAGGACTTGATGCTTTCTTTTTGAAAAATAAATTTTAGTTTGAATTGTGCAAATACGACAATGTTCATTTCTGCATTTAATGAATATTGTCGAAGGTTTCTGCATTTCCTTCTCTTTTATCTCTTTTGCACTCACGCAAGGCCAGAGGCCCTTGCCGTTGCACTCACGTAAGGCCGGAAGCCTGTGCCGCTTCACTCGTGTGTGTGTGTGTGTATACATATATAACCATTCACTAGCGAGCGTCGTGAGTGCAAGATAAGATGCAGAGTGGGATGTATGTGCTCGAGAATGTGTCTTGTGTGTCTTATCACGTCTATATGAAAAGAGATATGGTTGTTTGCAATTTGGACTCATGTCAAGATCCGTGAGTGTTTTTCCTTGTGCTTCATCTACTTTATGTGTAGTAAAAATATTTCTTCTAATGTTATTTTGTTCACTAACTTTCAGACCATAGACCAAGTGTATGTTTGGTTTGAGTAGAGTTGGTTATATTTTTCTTTATATTCTAAAAATTCAAAAATTTTTCTCAAATGAATCATTTGTTTTCCTCTTTACACTCATAGCTAGACTTCTTAAATTGAAAAGTTATGTTGCTAAGCCTTTGATGGAGGATAAACTTAGGCTACGTTTGGCGCAACGCATTTTCTCCAGTGGGTTTGGACAAAAACACCACCACCCATTGAATGTATGTCTGACATGACAACGGTTATGCCCACCACCAAGAAAATATTACTAGTTTTGAATATTAACGTTAGCGGAGTTCCTTAGGTGAGGTCGGGCATTCAAGAATGACGGTTCATAACCATGAAGTTCACAATCACCACCACCGTGCCAAACAGAGCCTTAATTTGCTGGCATATATAGGAGCTTAATCAAATTATATATACTTGGATGTTCCACTTTAGTTCAATTCGCATGACTTATTTTTTTTCAATTTGGCATGCTTACATTTTCATCGCAAGTTGTGAAGATTCGATAGCTAATGTTGTTTGCCCTCTCTCATATGCAGGGTATTGAAGATGTCCCAAATATTTTTAATATTTGCATTTACAGAAGATTGAGCGTGGATGGTGCTCCGACACAAAATATGTTATTTTGCCAGAAGAACCTAAGATTCAACGGATGGTGCTCACAAAGATAATTTTGTTTGTTCAACGTAATAATGTTTTTCCACACATTGAGTTTAATTAGAGATGAAAGTTCCATTAGTCTATTGGACTGCCACATCATCTTAAATCATTAAAAAATAACTAAAATTTGTGAAGTGACCGATTTTTAGGATAAATATGAGAAAGAGTAATAATTTAGTGACCTATTTCAAACTTAGCCTAAAGATAATGACCCAATAATTATTTTATCATTTCTTAAAGGTATCCATGACTTTTAATTTTCATCGAAATTGTGTGTCTGCATATTAGTAGTTCAATAGAGACAATCATCTACTTTCATTTTTCCCAATTTTATATTCTTTATGGGTTCAAACACGAAAAAAAGACTTTTTTCTTTCTAAAATGCATTTCAAACATTCGAATATTTCAAATTTATAAAGTCCTCAAATCCTTGTTTGATATATTCTTTTACAAGAAGAGTTTTCATTAATCGGATTATCATGAAATGGGCCTAGACAAAGAATGCATGAGCATCACGGTGATTTTAGCATTAAAGTGTTCTTTGAATTTTGGGAGGAAGCATAAGGTAGACAACTTTTGCCCTTACCTTCTGGAGCAATAATTTGGTACATTCAACGTACCCGAGCATGGAACGTTCAACATTCGTGATGCATACATCAAATAAAAGCACAACTTGATCCACGTCCGTGATGCAACTCGCGTACCATGCATCATATACGTTCAACGTACCTACAAATTAACCCACCATCTGAGGGGCTACGTCGCACGCAGGCTCACACAATGTAGGTCAGACCGCACCATAGCATATGCAATTGTTTCAATAAACACCACCAAGTAAAGTAATCACATGTACCAATAAAAATAAATCTCATAAGAAATCATGACCCGCCAATACTACAAAGTCAAAAAAAAAAAATCAAAAGGCAAAAATTATAATGCTCAAAATGAAACTAACAAGTGCACTTTTTTTCCCCTCGCAGTCTCTGTTAATTTAACAATAAAATGCATAGGAAACAAATAAAAAGTGGATACTAAGCAAAATATTTACATGACATAAGATATAACAATTAGCAAAGCACATAACATATGCAACTGTTTCAAGAACAGATTGCGGATATAAAAAAAAGGTGATTGTTATCCGCAAAATTGTTTTGGTTATCCGCATTCTAATTGTATGAGTTATATAAGCGCCATTTGGAAATACATTTTGTACATGCATGTTTAGGAAAAGTATTCAACATCTACAACTTTCCGCCCCGATTGAAACTTGGGCGTAACTATAACGAATTTTTGGAAATACGTCTTGTACATGCATTTTTAGGAAAAATGTTCAACACGAAAGTTGTAGATCTCGACGAGATCTACAACTTTCGTGTTGAAAGTGTTTCCTAAAAATGAATGTGCAAAGTGTATTTCCAAAAGACGCATATATAACTCATACAAATAGAGTCGGGATAGTCAAAACTGCTGTCGGATAACAATCACCTTAAAAAAAACTGGAGGTTTGAGGTTCACTTTTTAACTAAAATAACAACCCCACTTAGAATCCAGAAAAAGCATAACTTAAGTTATGCGAGAACACCTGTAAAACCTAATCACGAGACTCCAGCTCCAAGAGAAATCCAATAAAGATATGATCTGCTCCCTCCTCTCCGGTGGAGTAGGCACCGCCACCGTCACCATTGGAAGATGTAGCTGCTCCCCCAGCCCCTCTCTTGCTCCTGAGACCTCTCTTCTAAATCGGGCTCCCTCGGCGGCGGCGGCGCTTGTGCACGGGCAGTTCGGCAGAGATATATGGCCAGGAAGTAAAGTCATAATAGCTATGGTCGGTCCATAGCTACTGTCGCCCGAGCCATAGTCGGGTTGGATCACCATGTTAGGAATGTACGGCGGCGGTGGGGGCTGTGCAACCATCGCTGGTGGGCCGAGCGCTGGGGGCAGAGCGGTGATAGGCAGAGCGGCGGTGGGCAGAGCGGCGATGGGCTGAGCGGAGGTGTCCTGAGCAGTGGTGGGCACAACGCTGTTGGGGTGAGGGGAGAAACCTTGATGGTGAGAAGAAAAGAGAACACAAGGAAGCTGATGGCTACTATCTTCATCATGGTGATATCCGATAAGTTCCTACTCCCCCTGGACTCTTTTTATTGACGGGAAGTTGGATACTTTTTTTCTAAATCTAGTTTCAGTTCAAGTTTTTTTATTTTTAGTTTGCATTTCTATTTGGGTAAGAGAAAACCACATGCGAACAGTATCCAATGAGGCTTAATACTGGTTATGTTAGTTTAATGGCGCTTTAGGTTTCATTTACTTCGAAGAACATTTGAGTATGTTAGTTTAATGACGCTTTAGATTTCAATTTGAAGTTGTCTAATTGTGTTGCTGCAGGAAAATATGTATTTTGCCAGTTGCATTTCGTGATCTGACCATTTAACTTTGAGGATGGGCTTTCTTTCATAAGAGAAAATTATTATTTTTCATTTGTTTTGTATATTTAGTCACTATGATTGAACTCATCGTCATCTAAATATTACTTAAGTAAAACTATTTAAATTTTGTTCTCCCTTGTTCAGTGAAAAAAACTAAATTAAATTATGGAACTCTCAGAAATTCTTGTATGAATTCTCACATTATTATGCCATTCTAACGCCGAATCATTATGCCTTGCTCATCAAATATTCAGTCTGTATGCAAAATTTAAATTTAGAAGGTCTCACATCCATGAACCAAAATTCATGCAGAAGTGTATCAACCGTATAATCAGTTCATGACTTGATCTCACGCAAAGAATATGGCATTCATATTTACTAGGCTGTTGTTCAGAGCCTTATTTGTGTTCTATATGAATCTGTTCTTAAATATAACAATTAACATCGAATGCTCAGAGCCTCCTTTCTGCATCCTACCTATCTTTATTCAAACTTATTTACTACTTTTATCTCGGGATCTAATATTATTATTGCATGGGTGGATCCAGGCACAGACATGCCCGGGCACGTGCCTGGGTATGAAAACCGCGGAAATGGCTTTGGTATCCGCGTATTGCGCCAATTCTCCTCCACGGACCTCGACGAGAGGCAGCTCCACATAGGAACTAAGGGTTCTTCTTCGCGAGTTGTTGGAAATGAGAGCAAATCTGCTCTTACTCAAAACAGAGGATCCAAAGGACGGTGCATAAATGTCGGTACTCAGCTTGGAAAAATCAATTGTCAAAGGGGGTAGTTCCTTTGATTGTAGCCGAAGCAAGCCATGTGTGCAGGAAAAAAGCTTGCGAAGGAGAAAGGAAGTGGCAGAACTCCAAAGCCGGTTTGATCGAGAGCTCCAAATCGGTTAGATTAGCGGAAGCCTCAGAACGGGCACCTGGCAATGAAAATTAAGATGCTTAGGATTGAAGCAATTAGCAAGAGGGCAACCCTAATGATGCAAGCTCAAGATCAACAATTACAATAGATTCTTGATTTCTTGTGAATCTTCTTCTTGAATTTGCTTCCTGAGACTTGAACACATATGCTAATTGCCTTCTTGTATACGGTTAGTTAATAATATTCTAAAAACATCTGTTTATCATTTATGTTTTATGGAAACTGAAAGTGTGAAATCATCACAAAATTGAGTAGTGAGGAAATCAAAAGCTCCAGGAGTTTCTTTCTAATTCATATTGGTCTAAACTAAGTTAGCAAAATGAAATAATGAAAAAAAAATCTAAGTTCGCCCTGCAAACTAGATAAATTTTCAAATCGAAAAAATGTAAAATTGACTAGAAGTACAACATAACATGCCTTGCAGGACTTATCAATGGCTGCAGAAAGGATGACTTAAAAATCTGATGGGTTGGGCAAGTGAAGTTCTTTCCCACTCTTTTGTGAAAATAATTTTTTTGAATAAAAGTAGTAAAATAGAAATTTGAACGATGCTGATTTTTTCTTTAGATCCTGAATATATAACAAAAACATATGGAAGTAGCTCCATGAGTTTCTGTTGGTGCTGATTTTCTCTTTAGATCCCGAATATATTTGTTTATAATTCTATAGATCCAAATTTAATTCAGGTTATCTTACATTTTAGTGTTGGCTAGTTTTTTTTTTAAATTGCTCGTGATTGTCATTGATTCAATTAGCTTAGGGTCCGTTTGACTCGGTGGCGGCGGTGTTAAACGCAGTGGCCATTAAAATAGTAACCTTCACATGGTAAACGACCTCTGATAAAGTTGCTCTAAAGTGTATAGAATTCTTATCACATTGTTAAAAATTAGAGGGTTGATATGCATTCTTTGCTCTCACATTGATGAAGGAGATAAAACTTGTGCAATATTTTCAACAATTATTTTTAGTTTAATTTATTGTGCCCGGGCTTATCTGATAAACTATTATTTTATTTTGTTTATCTTAATCCCTAATATTATTTCGGGTTGTTGCTTACTCATAGAACATATGATTGCGCCATCATGATTTCTCTTGTTTTGCTTAATCAATTTGTTTTGGGAGATATCAAGGTCATTTTAAATATGCATGCAGTTTAATAAAGATTTCTGAGAAGTGTTGTGTTGCTTCTCGTACTCTCAAAAGATTTTAGGCTAGGTTTTCATTAACTAGAAGCCTACCGGTTATTAATTAGACAGTTTAAAGCTAGCTTGGTTCCAATTTTTCGAAATGAGATATGAAGGCTCTTGGTTGGGGTTGTTAAACATTTAGAATACATGAGAATGGAATTAAGTTGAGTAGGTTAAGTGCATGGTGAATTCATCAGTTCGCTGGATGTGTAGTTGTCTTCTTAGCCTCTTAATTCTTTTTTTATTTCAATTGGGCAAGAGCCGGCCCTCATTTCAATTCCACCAGGTTCTTATGCTTAGTAATATTTTACTTGATTTTGATTTGTGTCTTCTATCACATTATGAAGTATTAATTTCCAAAATCTAGTATCTAAATGGTTTGGATGGTTTTAAACTGACAATTAGAGACGGGCGAGTTCATCCTAAAATTCTACAAAAAATCTATGTTTAATTCTTGCTTTCTAACATTACAATTAAATGTAAAATGGTTGACAATCTTACAGAAGAGAAATTCTCTTTTGATATATTTTGACCTTTACCTGACTTCCTTGTTCTTATATTTGATGTAGTCATTATTTCAATGTTTAATTCTATTATTATCAAACAAAAAAAGAGCAATCATCTTTCTGATTTATTTTGATCTTAGGGATTTCATTACTTATGGATTATAAAATTTGTGTTTCCTATAGGAACAGCAAGCTTGTGAAGTATCTGGGAAAATGAAGCGGTCCCTTTGGTTCTTAATGCATTTGATCTAATTATCTTATCCCAGGGACTGAATCTCTCAGCCTTTTTTGAACAGAGAGAGGTACTATTTCATACTGAATAATTTTGTCGATTCAAGTTCTCCACTTTGTAGTAATTAAAGAAGTTTTACGTCTTCATTAATCTACGATGTTGTCATTAGTGCCTCGTCGCTGCATAATTGTCAATACCTTGGAGATATATGCAATTCTTTCACATGAATTTTAAGGATTTATTTTGATTATTTTAAAAAATGTAACTTTCGATCAGTTTGAAAGCCAATAAGGTTTTGGATTTACATCATTAATGGTCTATTTGATAATTTGTGGACAGAAAATATAGATTTCATGTTTTGGATTGTTTGGTGCATCAAATTGATTTAGGTTCCTTCAAAAACTGCTTCTCGCTTATTTTGGGTTTGTTTGGCGCGGCGGCTGCGGATCAGAGAGCGATTTCTGATCCGCAGCCGCCGTAATTTCCTGTTTGGGGGCAGCGTTTGGCGGGCGTGGATTGCACCGCTCCCGTTGAAACCTGCGGAAATCCTATGGAATTGAAACGCGGTAGGTGGCCACTGTTGCGGATCAACTCCTCCAACCGCAGCTCCTCCCAACCTCCGCTCCTCCAACCTCCGCGCCAAAGAGACCCTTTCTCTCTTTACAACTTCTTCTAGCTGCACTGTCATATTCCACTAGTGCAACAACATTCTTGTCAAAAATCCTATTTCTAAGATATATGTGTGTGTATGGATATAAATATGATCCAATTTTCATTTTTATTAAGCCTTATTTATAGATTTAAGCCTTCAAACAAATCAAGATTTGAAATGGGCAACAGCTCAAAGATATTTGGTGCTATTTTGGGTGACAAATTTTGAACTTTATTTTTATTAAGCCTACTAAAAGTTACTGTCCAAAATTTGTTGAGAATTTAGTCTCAAAAAAGAAAAAAAATCTTCGATAATAAACCGAAAAACAAGCATCAAGATGTAAAATGTGAGTAAAAACAATGAACCATAGAACAAAATGAAGATTATAAACACACCTGATCAAGATTAGTAAAACCCCGGATAGTATGACCTCCGATTACAATTATCCCTTTATCTCCGAGCGGTTGCAAGATCACTGTCTGTGAAATCAATAATGCTAATGAATACTCGAGTTTAGCAATACTCTGCATGAGCTTTGTGAATAAACTGGCTAAATATTCATGGCAAGGGCACTTAGCAATATACACTATAAGAGGGATAAATGTATTAAGATGAAATGTCTATAGCTTTTGTTGTATATGATCCGTATGCTGTAGAGACCCAAAAAACATTTATTGCATTTAAATTTTATTTAATGGCAAATTGATTAGTTGGAGAATTAATATTAATTAAATAAAATGTAAGAAATAATCATTATCATTTAGTATAGATAATAATTAAATAAAAGTAATAAATTGGTCATAAACTTGGCTGGTAAGCAAAGTAAGAAATAATTGATTAATTAGTTTCATCCACTAGAGGATAAATGATTGACATGCATGAAATGAGAAGAGTAAGGAGGATTTTAAAATAAAAAAGTTATAGATTAAAGGCTAAAGCTAAGTTTGATATTTCATTTTAACCTCCTTCACATAACTTATTTCTGCTCTTCTTCCGAGTTCTGTGTTTCCATGCCCTTCCCAAACACACTAGGGTTCCTAATTGCCTTCTGAAACTCATGTAGCATCGTGCACTTAATATAGATCTTGGGCCCTATATAACAGCTTAAACTAATAGCATTAGTGTAGAAACATACAACTTTAGTCCAGTAGCGGGTAATGCATGATGTGCAGTCAACATGCTTGTCCAGGGTTTTAAACATTTATTATTATGAATAAATCAGTTGCCACGGGACAATCGAAAGACTACTGATATATAGTGATATTTTCTTATATAGTACTCACAGACCATAGTTATACCTGATTTATATTAAAATTGGGTACTTGTTATTTTAAATAGATGGTTGGTAATATATTGTTTAATTCATATTATTTTTAGATTCTCCATCATTAACAATAATAGCCTGAGCCTGAGAATATGTTCATGATTTGCTATAGGGGTTTGGTGGATGAAGATGCAGTTAGGACAATATCGTGGATCGCTCCCGGAATATACTACTCTCAGGAATGGGGTGAAGATGAAATAGTCAAGAAAATGAGTTTTTTGTTAGTAATTTTTATCATTGCTAGAACTAGTTGTAAATAAATTGTATTGGAAGTTTGGAACATATGGTGAAGTAATCTAGTGAAAGATAGCATATAACCGTGTAGTTTTGTAGTAATTTATTTATAACAACATTGTGTAAATTATTTATGGAATATTATAATTATGATGTTCTTCAACCAAAAGTTTACATATTATTTAATGTTATTTAAGTTAATGTTTTCTTGGTGATAAAATTAATTTTTTTTAATTCATCATCTTTGGCCACGTTTTTTTAAAAAAACGTTGTTAACATTTAGCCACATTTTAATAAAAAAACTTAGCTAATGTTAGCAACGGAAAATTGCGTCGTTTTGATGTTAAAACGCCGCCAATGTTATATAGTTTTAGCGGCGTTTTTCAAAAAAATGTCGCGGAATGTAACCGCGACGTATTAAACCGCGACGCCTTTGCGACGTTTATAAAAACGTCGCCAAAGCATTAGAGGCGTTTGAAAAATGTCGCTGTAGCCAATTAAAAACACCGCAAATGCCTTATTATCTTGTAGTGAATCCTGGAATCCTTCAAGACCATGATGGTCGACAACCACCAAACCCTTCTCGCCGCGCTCCGGCCCGACGGCATGCCCTTGCCGGCACGGATGACCTCCGCCTCCTCTCCCGCCGTTCATGAACGTCAACCTCATACGCCACAGACTGAGGTGTCGACCCGCTCGGAAAACCCGACAGTACCACGATTTGTTAAACTGGACTTTCCGATCTTTGAAGGCAAAGAGGATCCCCTTACCCGGTTAACCCGCTATGAGCATTTCTTTGCGGCACATCGCACTCCATTGGAGGATTGGTTGGGCGTTGCCTCCTTCCACGTGATGGGATCGGCTCAACTGTTGTTTTCCCAACTTCAACGGGAGAAGCCCCTTCTCACGTGGGATGACTTCAAGACTCAGTGCAACTTGCGTTTCGGGCCTCCACTCCGCGGCAACCCCATCGGCGAGTTGATCTCTCTGAAACGGGTCTATTGATGATTACTTGGAGCAGTTCCAGATACTCTTGGCCCGTGCACCGTCGGTCCCTTTGACCCACCAGGTGGCCTTCTTTACTGCGGGATTACATGAGCGACTCTGCATGGACGTGGAGTTCCAAAATCCGTAGAATCTCTCGACCGCCATGAGTCTCATGCGTATTTGCGAGCAACGCATCTTACTGAATCGTCCCCACATGGGGCGTCGTAGCAGCGATGTCTCCTTCCGGCACCACGCGCATCCCCCACCGCCACCAGGAGGTGGCCCGACCAGACCAAAGGAGGGGGAGCGACCGAATCATATCTGGCGCTTGTCCAATCAGGAGATGTCTGAGCGCCGCGCCAAGGGCTTTTGTTTCAACTGTGATGAGGCATACACTCGGGGACACAAGTGCAAGCGTCTCTTTTGGCTTGAGGTCGATGACCCCTTAGTTGGAGATGGAGGGGATGACGAGCCAGGGGACCCCGCACTATCCATCAACGCCATGTCAGGTCCACATTAGGGGGACATAGTACAAATGCCTATTTCCGTTGCGGGCCATGAGCTACTTGTCCTCATGGACAGGAGCGGTACCCACAGATTCATCAGTGACCACGCCGCTCAGCGCCTCCAGCTACCTGTTACTAACCATAGTCGTTTACGTGTCGCTGTGCCAAATGGCGTCGCGATGGTCTGCACCGGAGTTTTCAGGGACATTCCGATTATGGTGGCGGATTACCACTCGCGGGTGGACTTCTTTGTCATATCCCTACGGGGCTTCGAGGTCGTTCTATTCTAGGGACTCGGTTACGCTGGGACCGATTCTGTGGGATTTGGAGGCCCTCACTATGTCTTGGGGGCATGGGCCTACCTCAACAATATGGCAGGGCCAACCGATGGAGAAGGCTAGTCATGCCTTCTCGCTCAAGTCTGCTTCGGCCGAGCAACCAGGCCTCTCCGACCTCCTGCAGGAGTATAGTGACACCTTGGACGCACCGACCGGGCTTCCCCCCTTGCATCGCTAGGACCACCGTATCTGCCTCCTGCCGAATACATCCCCGGTGGTCGTCCGTCCATACCGCTATCCTTTTCTACAGAAGGATGAGATCGAGAGGCAGTGCACCGAGATGCTCCATCAAGGCATCATATGCCACAACGTTTCCCCCTTCTCCTCACCCGTCCTCTTAGTCAGCAAGAAGGACGGCTCGTGGCGCATATGCGTGGATTACCGTGCCTTGAATGCTCAGACCTGTCAAGGACAAGCTTCCTATTCCACTTGTGGAAGAGTTGTTTGATGGGTTACATGGAGCACGTTACTTCTCCAAGCTGGATCTTTGCTCGGGATATCATCAAGTTCGTATGCACCCAGAGGACGTGGAGAAAACCGCCTTCCGGACACATCATGGCCACTTCGAGTTTCTGGTGATGCCTTTCGGGCTTACCAACGCCCCATCCACATTCCAGACCCTCGTGAACGAGGTATTCCATACTCTCCTACGTCATTGTGTCCTTGTTTTCTTCGATGATATTTTGGTATACAACAACTCTTGGGAGGCACACCTCGATCACCTCAGACAGGTTCTTCAGCTCATACAGTCTCAGCAACTCTACTTGAAGGGCTCCAAGTGCTCATTCGACACTGACAGAGTCGCCTACTTGGGGCACATTATCGATCACACCAGTGTTGCAGCTGATCCAGTCAAGATTCAAGGGGTTATCGACTGGCTTCTTCCCTAGTCGCAGCGAGAACTACACGGATTCTAAGGCTTGACTGGCTATTACCGACGTTTCCTCCAGGGCTACACTGTCATTGTTGCCCCCTTGTTATCGCTCTTACGACGACAAAGCTTTACATGGGACGACTCGGCCAGGGAAGCTTTTCGAGATTTACAGCAAGCTCTAGTCTCTGCCCCAGTTCTACAGCTACCAGATTTTGAGAAGGAGTTCAAGGTGGAATGTGATGCTTCAGAGCATGGCTGCGGAGCGGTGCTTCAGCAGGACGGCCACCTGATTGCTTACTTTAGCCGCAAGATGAATCTTCACCACCGAAAGCTGCCCGCCTACGAGTAAGAGCTTATTTGACTGGCAAAGGCCGTTCACCACAGGCAGCCCTATTTGTGGGGCCGTTCCTTTTTGATCCGGACCGATCACTTTAGCCTCAAGTATTTGTTGGATCTGAAATTGACAATGGTCCCCCGACGACGTTGGGTGAGCCGCCTTTTGGGGTATGATTTTCGGGTGGAGTACAAGGCTGGCCACTTGAATCATGCGGTCATCTCTCTCGTCGCGACTCCCCAGATGTTCTTCTCTAAGCAATGTCCGAGCCCTCCTCCCGGGTTCTTCCCTGCCTTAGTCAGGAGATTGATGACTCTCCCTTTCTTCGCGAGTTGCGGCTCCGTATTCAGGAGGGGCACCTACCGCCGAGTTGGAAAATTCGTGGTGGCCTTATCCTCTACAAGGATCGCCTCTATTTGACAGTGACCTCACCTTTAATTCGTGACATCCTTGCTGACATCCATAACCACACTCATGAAGGGATCCACAAGACCCTTCAACATGTGCGCGCTGAGTTCTTCTGGACAGGGCTCAAGCACAGCGTTCAGACCTACATTGCAGGGTGTATCAGTTGCCAGCGCAGCAAAGCAGAGGCTCTCTCCCCAGCCGGTCTACTACAGTCGCTACTAGTGTCGACACAGATATGGGCCGACATCTCCATGGATTTCATTAAGGGATTGCCTCCATCTCACGGGTTCACTGTCATCCTTGTGGTGGTGGACCGTCTCTCCAAGGGAAGACACTTCATTGCCATGAGTTGACCCATTACAGGACCTGCTGTGGCCCGTATTTTCTTCGATCGGGTATTTTGTTACCACAGGATGTCGAAAAGCATCGTGTCCGACAAGGACAAAGTCTTCACTTCCGAGTTTTGGCAGGAGTTATTCGCACTTTGTGGCACAAAACTGGCCCTCTCCTCTGCATACCATCCACAATCAGATGGCCAGACCGAGGTGGTCAACAGGACCCTCGAGATCTACTTGCATTGCTGAAAGAATATAGGTATGCTAACTAATTCACCTAGAGGGGGGGGGGGGGTGAATAGGTCTCTTTTAATTTCTTTAACTTTGTCTATCTATTTTATGGTTTAGTTCAAGCAAAAGATCAAACACACAAAAAGCACACAATAATTTATAGTGGTTCCCCAAAGATAGTGTGTATTTGGGTAGTCCACTTTCCCCCTTCACCCTTCTAACAGTGTGTTAGACAGGGCCAACTCCTCCAATCTCAGCTCCAAGAGCTTACAACACAGATCCCTCAGGATCTCTCAGGTTTTCCCAAACCCTACCTCAAGCTGAGCAGCCCTACCTCAGATCAGCTCCTGATCCTACAGCTCAGACTCCTTCCAGGTCCTACAACTCAGAGGAATCCTCCTCTTACAGCTCAGGCAATAAATCCCTACAAACTCAGACCAAAAGGTCCTACAACTTAGGCAAAATTCCCTACAGCTCAGATCACACAGATCCTATAAACTCAGACCAAAAGGTCTTACAACTCAAGCAAAAAGCCCTACAGAAAAGTGAGTTTTAATTCTTACTACAGCAAATAACTGTTGAAGGTAGTCTCCTGTAGTTCCTGCACAGCATGTGCTTCCCTGTAGCTGAAGATGTTGATAACAGTTACTAACTTGTCTTCCTCTTCAGATGAAGGATGGAAGATCACCTTGCTCCATCTGACGAAGGAGCTAACTTCTTCTCTGTGCTTCTTCTTCTTGTTCAGTGAGCAAGTTGGAGAAGGTTGAGAGCAGCCGCCAATAGATAAAAGCTTCATCAAGTATCCAGGTGCTTTGAAAGTTCCCTAACTTCTTCTTTTATACATCTTCTATCTCCAACGACTCTAATTTGATCTCCCGAGAGGTATGGGAGAGATTGGTGGTCCCATGTAGCTTTTCTGCAACTTGCGCCGAAAGCTGTCCTGCCATACTGTCGATTTACAGGGAAGAACTGCGTTCGACGAACTCCTTTCATCGTTCGACTAATCTGCTTCATTCTGCGCTCGACTAACTGATTTGAAACTTAGTTCGGACTAACGTGCTGCATTCTTCGTTCGATTAATGCGCTGCATTCTGCGTTCGACTAATGCGCTGCATTCTTCGTTCGACTAATTATTTTCTTTGTTCGACTAACGCGCTGAGTTCTTCTATCTGCACCCCAGCCTTCCCAGATGCCTACTTAGAAGGCTGATCGACTAATTTCCTTCTTCGTTCGACTAACTGACTTTATTCTGTGTTCGACTAATGCGCTATTTCTCAGCGTTCGACGAACACGCTGTTTCTCAGCGGTCGATTAACACGCTGTTTCTCAGCGGTCGACTAATTCAAGCTCCGTTCGACTAACACGCTGATTCTCAGCGGTCGACTAATTCCAGCTCCGTTCGACTAACACGCTGATTCTCAGCGGTCGACTAACTGCCAGCTTAGAAGCCTTCTTCTCAGCGGATCCGCTGAGACGGCTCCTCATCTCAGCGGTTCTGACCTCTCGTCTCAGCGGTTCAGTTGAGACAAAACTTCATCTTCTCAGGGGATGAATTCTCCTCATATAAGGGCATGATTGGCCCTTTCTCTTGAGTCACCTGTGCCTGTATATCTTACACAAATATGGCTCATCAAATACAACATGCACTTAGCATTGCAAGATGACCCCTCTTCAAATCAAGGGAATTTTGAGGGCAAATTCCCAACAATCTCCCCCTATTTGAAGAGGGCAAAATACTTGCCAATGCTAAGTAGCAACTTAATAAATAATAAAAAATATGTCATATTCCAGAAATTTATGAAGTAAGAGGAGTTATAACATTTCATGACATGGAAACACATGACTCAAAATGATTTTTTAGGAAATGGAATAACATTTCATTCATATGATCAAAACAGACATTTATAATCAGTTCAAATCATATGTATACATTAAGTAATTAAGGAGTATCTAAAAGTAAAATCTTCTTGGATGGTCCCTGGGATGAGCTTTCTCCTTCTTCAACTTTTCTCTTCCTAGCTTCAGCAGCAGCCTTCATCTTGTCCTTCACTTTGAAGTACAGAAATGGCTTGGGAAGATATCTTGAGGGAATCCTTCTAGGATTTTCCCTTCTTACCATGTTTTATTTAAGAATCCTTTCCCTTAGAGATTCCCTCTCTAGGTGTTTGATCCATTCAACAGATGAGTAGACATGGTCAATATCCTTGAGTGGATTGCCATGACTGACCCATGTGTTGACAACAATTGTGTCCAATTCTAAATTATCATCCTCATGGAGAGGATCATCTAATCTCTCCATCCTCTTCTGGGCCATGTATTCTTCAGCAGTTTGAATGCCCTCTCTCCTTCTCCTTTGTGATTCCTCCTCATCTTGAATAAGATTAGATTGACTTTGAAAGTCAAAATCTTCAGGTCTGCTTGGGTCCAGCACAGGAAGATTTAGGGCTATCCTTGTTCCTTGAAGCACCTTCAGACTTGTGGCCCAATGATCATCATTTATCTTCTTAACTATAGTCAGAAGATTTTCTTGAAATGCATTTGATGCATTCTTGACCTCTTCCACCACCTGCTTGTAGGCTGCTTCCTGCTTGGTAATTAGCAGCTGGTGGGCATTGTCCATATTGGTATTTAGCCTTATGTGGGCTGCTTTTAGTTTATCATTTAGCTTGGCAACCTTTTCCTCCCACTTTTTGCCTTCTTCAAATATCTTTTTCTCTATTTTAGAGTGTTGATCTATAATGGACTTGGAGAGGGTTTGAAAGGTGCTGTCCACATCATCCAGGATGTTTTCCTGAGCCTTATCAATGTGGTACTTGACTTGGCTACTGGATGTGGTCACCACTTTGGCCATCCTGTCAACAGCCTTTTCCTAGACATTCTGATTCTTGTAAAGATGAGTCTTTACATATGTTATATCCTTAGTGGAGTCCCCTTGATTGTCTGCAATGTTCTTCAGAATGGTGTGTTGTGCAGCCACAGTTCTTTCTGCCATCTCAAACCATTTGGTCATTTGTTGGAGTATATGATTTGAATCAGCAGTAACAGTGTTGATCTGGGTATTTAGCTCAGACTTTACTGCAGCCACTCTTGTCTCCAGTCGTTGCTCACTGGCTTGGATCTCTTAAGATAATGCTGCTCTTGTAGCATTCAGCTCATCCCTAATTTGAGCAGTTAAACCTTGGACCCTTTCAGTTACAAGATCTGTCATAGACAGCATCTGACCCTCAATTATGGTTTGTATTGAGGTCAGCAGGGCAGATGTGTCAAGCACAGTAACTGGCCTTTCCTGGGCTAAATCTTTCTCCACTACCTCCTCAGCTCCATTGTTGGCCTTCTCCATTGCAGGTTCAGATCTTGGCAGCTCTTCAGCATTTGGGCTGTGCTCCCCCTCACTAGCATCCCCACAATTATCTCCAAAGAGAGGGCTATGCTCCCCCTCACTCAGAGCATCCTCATGTGGAGAATTCTGTCTAGAGGCACCTGAAACATGATTGATGAGTTAGACACCTAGACTATACTAAAGTTAGAGGGGAGAAGACTAACTGAGATCCTAATTTACCATGGATAGGTGAATTGGGTTCAGTTGGAGGAACAGCTGGATCAGTATTCATCTGAGATGGCTCAGGAATAGATTCAACTCTTCCCTAGGGTTCCTCATCCACACATGTCCTGGGGACATCTTCTCCTTCCACACCATCCTTGTGTATTGGAGGATCATCATCCTTTCTAAAGGTCTCATCACCTTCTTCTTCACTCTTCTTAGCTTTCTTCCTCTCCTTCATCTCAGCCACCATGGAAGGTTGGCTCATGGGTAGGACCCTTGTTGACCTATCCAATGTCTTTATATCCAGTCTCTTCAGGTAGTGGATATTAGCACCTTTGATGGAGGAGAAGTGGTCTGGATAAGCCTTCAGTAGGAAGAGTGATAGGATTCTACCTAAGTTGGGGGCTTGTAGACATTCCTTCAATCTCTGATAGAGAACTTCTCACAATCTAGTGCTTTTCTTCAGGATGATCCTGGTAACCAGCTCAAACATGGGTTGGGAAATAGAGCCATGAGAGCCTGGCTTGCAGAGAAGGGATTTTCCTACTATATCACACAACAGTTTCCCCTTTTGGTTGAAGAATTTCTTCTTCAGTGATGAGGTTTGGGAATCACTGTATTCACACCACTTTAAGGCTTGCTCCTTGTCTGATGCAGATATCTCCTCTTCTTCCACTCTGGGAAGGTGTAGTACCTTTTCTAATCTTTTAGGGGATATCTTCACCCTTATCTCTCCAACCTTAGATGCTAGGCCATCCTTAGAAGACGACTTGCCTGACATTTGCATAGAACTCTAGCACTTCATGCTTGAATATCTGAGAGGGTTCAGATAGCAAGAAGTCTAGGCCTGCTTCATAAATTAGGGAGATAACACTTAAAATCTCTGGTGAGGCATGGAGAAAGCCATCCCTCACCAACTCACAACCCTCTAGCAACTCCTTCACTACTTTGGGCGCCGTTTTCTCGAAGAGAAAACCGCTGGGATGAAGGGTTTGTCGAGTCGAACAGTCAGTTGTAGCGGCGCAAGAGAATGTGAAGAGTCATCTAACATAGAAGGCTATTTATATAGTAAGTCTAAGTGTTAACCTAGACGTGTCAGCAGATCGGCTGAGATGGTCCATCTAAAATTTCAACCTAGGGCAGATTTCGTCGAACTCAAGGCTGAGTTAGTCGAGCTCAAAGCTCGACATTCGTCGAACTCAGGATAGAGTTCGTCGAACCCAGATTTGTTATGCTGAATTGATGAAAACTGTAAGATTAGCTGAACTAGATGATTCTGATTCTGCTTATCATTGTAAACTTATTCTCCATTTAACAATCTAGGGGCATTATGCCATACCCTATCAGATGATTAAGCTTATCCTATCAGTTGATACAGATTCTATTCAATTATAACATTTTAGTTTATTATACTTTGAACAGATGACAGCATAAACAAGATAATATAGAGTACATGTATTCAGAAATGAACTTATTCTAAGTTCAACATGCCTAAGTCAATTTTAAAAGAATTAAACTTGGCTTCATCCAGTGGCTTAGTGAAAATATCAGCTACTTGATTGTCTGTAGGGACATATTCAAGTTTGATATCTTCACACTCTACATGCTCTCTAATAAAATGATACCTAATTTCTATATGCTTGGTCCTGCTATGGGAAACAAGATTTTTAGCAATAGAAATTGCACTGGATGAATCACACAGCAAGGGAGATTGTCTTACCTTGATGTTGTAATCTTCCAACTGATGTTGGATCCACAGAAGTTGAGCATAACAGCTACTTGCTGCAATGTATTCTGACTCAGCTGTGGATATTGTTGGGTAAATTGCCCTCAATATTACCTTGATTTGAAGAGGCATCACTCTCAATACTAAGGACATATTGTATTTGACAAAGCTATACTTGTGTAGAATATACAGGCACAGGTGACTCAAAAGAAATGGCCAAACATGGCCTTAGACAAGAAGGAATCATCCACAAGGAGATGAAGATCTGTCTCAGCATAACCGCTGAGACGATGGGTCAGAACCGCTGAGACGAGGAGCAGTCTCAGCGGGTCCACTGAGAAGAAGACTGGAGCAACCGCTGAGAAGGGGACTGGAGCTGCCACTGAGACTGGATGCTGTCTCATCCCAACCGCTGAGACAGGATGCTGTCTCAGCCCAACCGCTGAGACAGATCCAAATGTCTTGACGGGATCTGCTTTTGGCGCAAATGACATTTGAGAGGAAAAAAGCAAGTCCAATCAGCCCCATACCGTGTCAGGAGGATCGAAATAGCCGTTGAAGCCTTCTGGAGGTATAAAAGGAGATGCTAGGGCATAACAACGAGTACTGTTCCATTGAGAAGCTTTTGTTACACGCTGCAATCGAGCATTCGCGATTCAGCCAGTTGAAGTCATTCTCTGCTGCTGAAGTTAATCTTCTAAGGGAGATTAGATAGCTCTTCCTGTACCAACTCAAGAAGGGCAAGTTGATCTTTTGCTTGGCTGAAGGAGAAGATCAAAGTGATACAAATCTGAAGCTGCTGTTTTCAGATCTGAAGAAAGGATTCAGAAGACCTAAGAGTAATCCTTTTGTCCTCTGTGTTCAACTCAAACTCTTTTATATCTTTGTAAGGCATTATTGCCTGAGTAAAAGGCTGTTGAGCCTGTGTGTAAAGCTGTGTTGACAGCTTGAGTGGTAGGACTTCTTGATAGGTCTGAGGTAGGAAATCTGTGGGATTTCTGAGTGGTAGGAGTTCATAACTCTGAGTTGTAGGGCTGCTGTTGTGCCTGAGGTGTAGGGCTGTTGAGCCTGAGTGTAGGGCTGCTGTGCCTGAGGTGTAGGGCTGTTGAGCCTGAGTGTAGGGCTGCTGTGCCTGAGGTGTAGGGCTGCTGAGCCTGAGTGTAGGGCTGCTGTGCCTGAGGTAGGATCACTCTTGATCTGAGAAGTTCTGAGGAACTTGTGGTGTAAGCTCAAGGATCTGAGATTGAAGTTTGGAGGAGTTGGCCTTGTCTAACTCATTGTTAGAAAGGTGAAGGGGGAAAGAGGACTACTCAAGACACCCTGTCTTGAGGAACCTCTATACATCCTTGTGTGTTTTCTGTGATTGTATTTTCTGCAGCTAGAAACATTAGGTTTATTGAAAGAAATTAAGTAAAACCTATTCACCCCCCCTCTAGGTATTATTGACTACACCTATATAAACTATCAAGTGGTATCAAAGCTAGGCTGATCAAAAGGACTTAACAGTCTGATCAGATCCCATACAGGAGTAGTCAAATCTGAAATCCAATGGCAAGCAGTGGAATAAAGAAGGAGTTGGGGTCAATGAAGTTGCCCATATGCTCCAAAGAAAACTTTGGGATATGGAAGCAAAGGGTAAGGCTATTCATGGAAGCCTCAGACCCAAGGATCTTTTTAACTGTAAAAAATGGTCCTTATACCTTTGAGAAAGTCTCCACCATTGACCCTACTAGAAAAATACTTAAGGTATTCTCTGAGCTGACCAATGATGAGATAGCACTGTACACTATGGACAAGAGAGCCCAAAACATAATAGTAAATTCCATTGATGACACTACATTTCAGAACTTAGTACACTGCACAACTGCCAAGGAAATGTGGGACACATTGGTGGTTTATATGGAGGGAACAGTTGAAGTGAGGGATGATAGAAAGTCACTTCTCAATCAGGAGTATGAAGCCTTCAGACAGCTGAGCCAGGAGAATATCTCTATGTGCTATGAAAGGTTCTTTAGGATTGTAAATGAACTAAGAACCTATGGAAGGGTATTCACAGATTATGAACTTAATGACAAGTTCCTTAGATCTCTAACCAGAGATTGGGACACTAAAATTTGTGCAATCAGGGAAGGGGCAAGGCTTGGAGAAACCCGTACCCATACTCTGTTTGGGAAATTGCTCTCATATGAGATGCAGCTTTCTGCAAGAAAGGAGGAGGACACTTCTTCCAGGGCTCACACAAGGGAGAGATCTGTTGCTCTCAAAGCTAAAAGCTCTAAGAAGAATAAGGTTAGAGTACAGTCACCTCCAAGAAAGACTGCTGAATCTGAAAAATCTGAGAGCAGCAATTCAGACAGCTCCTCTTCTGATGAGGAGTTTGCTGCCTTCACAAGGCAGTTCAAGAAGATGATCAAGAGGAAACAATGGAAGAGCAAACCTTCCTCCTCTTCTCATTCCAAGAAGGATCATTACAGATCTGAGAGGCAACGTCCCAAAGGGGACAGGTATGACTCTAAATCTAGTAAACATGTTTCAACTAACATAATTTTCTATTGCTGTAGTAAGCCTGGACATGTCATTGCTGACTGTCCAGTCAAGAGAAAAGAAAGAGGTGACAAGAAGCCTCATCACCAGAAGGAAAGGAAGGGAGAAAAATCCTTCCTAGCTAAGAAAGGCAAGAGCTGGAGTGAATCTGAGTCTTCATCTTCAGATTCAGATGGTGAGGAGAAAGCCTACTTGGGGCTGTTTGCTGATCAGGAGGAAGAAAACTATCCTAATACCAGGATAGGAATCAGGGCCCCTCTATCACATTCAGATAGTGATGAAGAGGAGGATGATGTCACTCTAGATGACCATGGGTTGATGGCTATAACTGAAGATGAGGACAGCTACAGCAATTCAGAACATGAGCAGGTATTGATACACTACATTTCTTCTTCTTCTGATTATGAAAAAAATCCAGAATCTGAATCTCCTCCATCTAAAGTTGGAGGTGAATCATACTCTGAGGATGATGTCAATCAATTGATTGATGAATATGGTGCACTCCTGGAAGCTCTGAAAAAGAGCAAAAAGCTAGCCAAGAGGCAAGCTCAAGAAATTGCTTCCCTGAAGCAACCAAAATCTGAGTGCATTGAGCATGCCACCCAGCTAGCTCAAATGAGCACTGAGATTGGCAAGCTAAGGGGAATGTCAATGATCCATGTGGGCACCATAAGCCACAAGAACAAGATCATTAAGGATCTTGAAGAAAAGCTCCTCAAGGAGAGGATGCTAGTGGCTAAGTTCTCCAAGCCCAAGACAGTGATGCCTATTATTGACACCTTCAACTCCCAGAGCAAGAGAGGTATTGGTTTCAACAATGAGGCATCTACTAGCAACACTAAGGGAAAGGTCAAGGACTCAAAAGAATCTAAGACCTCCTTTGTGAAAGTCTTGATGCACTCAAACAAGTATGACCAAGAAAGTATTCATGGTCACTTATTAAATGGAAGTTCCTATAACTTGAGCAGGAATGCTCACAGCTATGGAAATAGAAAGGGCATGGGATTGAGTGAAATGAAAGCTGCACATGAGGAAATACAAATGGCCCAAACTGGACCATTTGTGTTTGGTGTCTCAGTACCTTCAGTCAAGAACATGGAAGCAAGCTCTTCCAAATCTGCTTCAGCAAAAAGCAAGACTGCTGTCAAATCTGTTGACAAGGCATGCTGCCCAGTGTCTGATTCCATCAGATCTTGTATGATTGCCAAGTCAATGCAAGCTGAGGCTATCAGGACAAAGAGCAGCAAGACTGTCCACAGATTATCCTTCAGTCAGATTATTGCTGAAAGAAATAGGAAGATTGCTGATATCTCTTCTGCTGAACATGTACAAAATGCTGTATCAATTCAGAAAACTGTTCAGAAAAGGAGATACAATATTCATGATTGTTGGTGCTGTGGCAAGGTTGGACACTTTGCAATTGATTGTTGGCACAACCCCAATGTGCCAAAGGCAAGGACTGAACCTCAAGCCAAACCAGCCCTCTCTAGGAATATTCCCTATTGTGTTAACAAGAACCTAGGACCCAAAGTCAGTTGGGGTCCTAAGGTACATTAAATTTTGTGTTGTAGGTTAGTTCAAGTACCATTCTCAACCAAATATGGTACTTGGACAATGGGTGCTCAAGGCACATGACAGGAACTAAGGATCTTCTAAAGGATTACCATCTAGTGAAGAATGGACCTAAGGTTATTTTTGGTGGGTCAGAAAAGGGGGTCACCAAAGGATATGGTATGATTTCTAATGGCATAGTCTCAATCACAAGGGTAGCTTATGTTGAAGGGTTGCAACACAACCTTATAAGCATAAGCCAACTGTGTGACTTAGGCTATGTCATTGAATTCCACAATGACAAGTGCTTGATCAAAAAGTCTAATGACTTGGAGACCATTCTCTCGGGCACTAGGAGTGGGAATGTTTATTGCTTAGACTTCATTTGCAATTATTCTATCTCCTCTGTGTGTCTTGTAGCTAATGAAAGTGAGTCTCTCTGTGTCCAATGGCACAAGAGACTTGCCCACATTAACTATAAGACAATGTATAGATTATTTTCTAAAAACCTTGTTAGAAATAGTCCTAATCTAAAATGTGTTAAAAGTGGCCCCTGTCATGCTTGCCAAATGGGTAAGCAAACTAGGACCACCTTTAAAAGTATTGGCTCCAAGGATACTGAAAGGTGTTTATACCTATTGCACATGGACTTGTTTGGTCCTTTGCCAATTCAGAGCCTAGGTGGAAAGTTGTATACCTTGGTGATTGTAGATGATCATTCAAAGTATACATGGGTATTCTTCCTTAAGAAGAAGTCAGATATCTTATATGTCTTTATAAACTTTGTCAAGGCCATTCAGAATGATCTACTATGTACTGTGGTCAGAACTAGAACTGACCATGGTACAGAATTTCAATCTGAAGCCATGACAAAATTTTGTCAAGAATTTGGTATCACCCAAGAGTTCTCCTCCCCAAGGACTCCACAGCAAAATGGTGTGGCTGAGAGGAGAAATAGGACCTTGATAGAAGATGGGAGAACACTGCTTAGTGACTCCTCACTCCCAGAATACTTCTGGGCTGAGGCAGTCAATACAGCCTGTTATGTTCTTAATAGAGCCTCCATCAATAAGGTCCTTGGGAAAACCCCTTATGAGATTCTGAAAGGCAAATAACCTACAATTTCTTACTTTAGAATCTTTGGTTGCAAATGCTACATTCTAAATAATGGAAAATCTCAATTAACAAAGTTTGCAGAAAAATGCAATGTGGGGGTTCTTGTTGGGTATAGCTCACATAGTAGAGCTTATAGAGTTTATAACAAGAAAACCCATGCTGTAGAAGAATCTATGCATGTTGTGTTTGATGAGACCAGCCTTCTCTACAAAGAATGGTCTAGTTCTTCTATTTTGATAGGAAATGAAGAAGGGATGCATGAGCTGACTGTCCAAGACAAGCCCAGCATCAGCAAAACACAAACAGCTGCTGAAATTCCTGAAGAAGAAGAGGAACAAGATGGTGAAGTCACAACTGAACCAGTAGAACAGCCACAACCACAAGAGGACCCTCTTCCAACTGCTACAAGGCACCTAAGAGATCATCCAAGAGATTTAATAATTGGAGATCATACCCAAGGCATATTGACAAGAAGTAGAGCTCATAATGAAGCACTATTCTTGAGCTTCCTTTCTCAAATGGAGCCCAAGAAGTTTGAAGAGGCCAATCAAGACACATTCTGGATTGAAGCCATGCAAGAAGAGCTCCTACAATTCAAGAGATGCAAAGTTTGGAAGCTGGTGCCAAGACCTCAGGGACACAATGTGATTGGCACCAAATGGGTATACAGGAACAAGCTTGATGAGAATGGTACAATCATCAAGAACAAGGCCAGATTAGTTGCCAAATGATACAGGCAAGAGGAAGGTATAGACTTTGATCAAACCTTTGCTCCAGTTGCAAGGTTGGAAGCAATTAGGCTATTCCTTGCCTATGCTGCCCACAAGGGGTTCAAAGTCTACCAGATGGATGTCAAATCAGCCTTCCTCAATGGAGACTTAAAGGAAGAGGTATATGTTGAACAACCTTCAGGTTTTGTGCATCCAACCCTATCTTCACATGTTTACCTTCTTAGGAAAGCATTATATGGTCTCAAGCAAGCTCCAAGAGCTTGGTATGAGACTTTGTCCAACTTTCTCCTCAAGAACAAGTTCATGAGGGAGAAAGATTGATAGCACATTGTTTCTTAGGGAAACAAGGGGCAAGTGTCTCTTAGTCCAAATTTATGTTGATGACATAATCTTTGGGTCTACTGATGACAACCTCTGCAGGAGATTTGCCAATCTAATGCAGGGGGAGTTTGAAATGAGTAGTATGGGTGAGCTCAAATATTTCCTTGGGCTCCAAGTGAAATAGTCTGATGATGGAATTTTCATCTCCCAGACCAAGTACACTAAGGAGCTCATCAAGAAATTTGGGATGGAATCAGCCTCCACCATGAGAACACCCATGGGGTCCAATGTATCATTAGATAAGGATGAAAAGGGGAAGGCCTTTGATGAGTCCATGTACAGATGTATCATTGGATCTCTATTGTACTTAACTGCTAGTAGGCCAGACATTATGTATTCTACATGTGTTTGTGCTAGGTATCAAGCCTGTCCTAAGGAATCTCACTACACCTCTGTGAAGAGGATTTTGAGATACCTTAAGGGCAACTTGCATCTTGGCCTTTGGTACCCTAAGAACAATGACTTTGAACTAACAAGCTTTTCAGATGCAGTTTTGTAGGTTGCAAAGAAGACATGAAGAGTACAAGTGGTACCTGTCAATTCCTAAGGAGAAGATTGATATCTTGGAGCAGCAAGAAACAAACCAGTGTGGCAATATCCACAGCTGAATCTGAATACATTGCTGCTGGAAGCTGTTGTGCACAACTCCTTTGGACACAACATCAGTTGGAGGACTACAACCTCAAGCTATTACAGAAAATAGCTCTCCAATTGAGGGGGAGTACAGTCCCTACTCAGGCTGAAGGGAAGTTGGCAACTGCTAAAACGTGCATAGACTAGCCTATAGGTTGATCCAAAGGGATCAATAGATATTGTCCCTCTATCCATAGAAGGGTTGAAGAAACCAGAAAGGGGGAGATAGGGCCAGAACCAATGCTGAAGAAAAGAGTGAAAGGGGGAGATAGTGTGAAAGGGAGATAGGACCAGTACCAATGACTTCACAGATGCTTTTTCTATGTAGATCACTCTTTCCGTGAAAAGATTAATATTGTTAATGGACCTTATCATTGGGGGTATTCTGCCTTCTTCAAATAGGGGGAGATTGTTGGGTAAATTGCCCTCAATATTATCTTGATTTGAAGAGGCATCACTCTCAATACTAAGGACATATTGTATTTGACAAAGCTATACTTGTGTTGAATATACAGGCACAGGTGACTCAAAAGAAAGGGCCAAACATGGCCTTAGACAAGAAGGAATCATCCACAAGGAGATGAAGATCTGTCTCAACATAACCGCTGACACGATGGGTCAGAACCGCTGAGACGAGGAGCAGTCTCAGCGGGTCCACTGAGAAGAAGACTGGAGCAACCGCTGAGAAGGGGACTGGAGCTGCCGCTGAGACTGGATGCTGTCTCAGCCCAACCGCTGAGACAGGATGCTGTCTCAGCCCAACCGCTGAGACAGATCCAAATGTCTTGATGGGATCTGCTTTTGGCGCAAATGACATTTGAGAGGAAAAATCAAGTCCAATCAGCCCCATACCGTGTCAGGAGGATCGAAATAGCCGTTGAAGCCTTCTGGAGGTATAAAAGGAGATGCTAGGGCATAACAACGAGTACTGTTCCATTGAGAAGCTTTTGCTACACGCCGCAATCGAGCATTCGCGATTCAGCCAGTTGAAGTCATTCTCTGCTGAAGTTAATCTTCTAAGGGAGATTAGATAGCTCTTCCTGTACCAACTCAAGAAGGGCAAGTTGATCTTTTGCTTGTCTGAAGGAGAAGATCAAAGTGATACAAATCTGAAGCTGCTGTTTTCAGATCTGAAGAAAGGATTCAGAAGACCTAAGAGTAATCCTTTTGTCCTCTGTGTTCAACTCAAACTCTTTTATATCTTTGTAAGGCATTGTTGCCTGAGTAAAAGGCTGTTGAGCCTGTGTGTAAAGCTGTGTTGACAGCTTGAGTGGTAGGACTTCTTGATAGGTCTGAGGTAGGAAATCTGTGGGATTTCTGATTGGTAGGAGTTCATAACTCCGAGTTGTAGGGCTGCTGTTGTGCCTGAGGTGTAGGGCTGTTGAGCCTGAGTGTAGGGCTGCTGTGCCTGAGGTGTAGGGCTGTTGAGCCTGAGTGTAGGGCTGCTGTGCCTGAGGTGTAGGGCTGCTGAGCCTGAGTGTAGGGCTGCTGTGCCTGAGGTAGGATCACTCTTGATCTGAGAAGTTCTGAGGAACTTGTGGTGTAAGCTCAAGGAGCTGAGATTGAAGTTTGGAGGAGTTGGCCTTGTCTAACTCATTGTTAGAAAGGTGAAAGGGGAAAGAGGACTACTCAAGACACCCTGTCTTAAGGAACCTCTATACATCCTTGTGTGTTTTCTATGATTGTATTTTCTACAGCTAGAAACATTAGGTTTATTGAAAGAAATTAAGTAAAACCTATTCACCCCCTCTAGGTATTATTGACTACACCTATATAAACTATCAGATATTGCCACACTTGTTTGCTTTTTGCTGCTCCATGAGATCAGCCTCTTCCCTAGGAATTGACAGGTGCCACTAGTGCTTTTCCTGTCCTCTTTGCATCCTGCAAAGCCTGCATCTGAATATCATATTAGTTCAAAATCATTATTCTTAGGGTACCAAAGGCCAAGATTTAGGTTGCCCTTGAGATATCTCAAGATCCTCTTCACAGAGGTTCAAAATCATTACTGGTTTGAGAGGAGAAGGAGTCAATAATGGGAAGCACTGACTTGGGCTTGGAGAATTGAGCCACCAGGCTCTTCTCTTTCAACAGCTTCTCCTCAAGGTCCTTGATGACCTTGTTCTTCAAGGAGATTGTGCTCAAATGTACAATTGTCATACACTTTAAATGACTTAACTCCTTACTCATCTGGTCCACCTAGGAGGATGATCCAGTGTAGTCAGTTTCAGTCATCTTAAGGGAGACAATTTCATGGGCTTACCTCTTGGCAAGCTTCTTGCTCTCTTTCAGAGCAACAACCAAGGCATCATATTTGTCAATCAATTGATTGACATCAACCTTAGATTCAGAGTCACTTTCATCAATTGATGAAGGTGCATCAGAATCTGGACCAGTCACATAATCAGTAGAGGATAAGGGAAGATTTAATACCTGCTCATGTTCTGAATCATGCTGGCTGTCCTCTTCATCAATGATGGTCATGAGGCCAACCTGAACACTGTCTTCTTCATCCTCCTCTGAATCACTATCTGAGTGTGATAGAGGGGCCCTGATTCCTATCCTGGCAGCAGGATAGTCTTGTTCTTCCTGTGCAGCAAACAACCCTATGTAGGCTTTCTCTTCTTCATCTGAATCTGAAGATGTGGAATCAGATTCACTCCAGCTCTTGCTTTTCTTGGCTAGGAGGGAATTTTCTCCCTTCCTCTCCTTCTTGTGATGAGGCTTCTTTTCACCTCTCTCTTTTCTTTTGACTGGGCAGACAGCAATTACATGCCCAGGCTTGCTGCAGCAATAGCAAACAATGTTATTAGAAGTTTGCTTACTAAGTTTGGAGTCATACCTGTCACCCTTTGAGTGATGTTGCTTCTCTGATCTGAGTGGTCTTTCTTGGAGTGTGATGAGGAGGAGGGTTTGCTCTTCCATTTATTCCTCCTCATCATCTTCTTGAACTGCCTTGAGAAGAGCATTCTGGAGAGCAGCTTCTGAGATTTCTCAGACTCCTCCATCCTTCTTGTAGGTGACTGCATCCTGCTCTTGTTCTTCATAGAGCTGTCAGCTTTGAGAGCTATTGTTCTCTCCCTTGAGTGAGCCTTGGAGGAACTGTCCTCCTCCTTTCTTGCAGTCAACTGCATCTCATATGAGAGCAACTTGCCAAATAGTGTATGGGTTGGGGTTTCTCCTAGCCTTGCCCCTTTCCTGATTACATAAATTTTAGTGTCCCAATCTCTAGTTAGAGATCTAAGGAACTTGTCATTTAGCTCATAATTAGAGAACACTCTCTCATAGGTTCTTAGTTCATTCACAATCCTAAAGAACCTTTCATAGCACAGGGAGATGTTCTCCTGGCTCTGCTGCCTGAATGCTTCATACTCCTGATTGAGGAGTGACTTTCTATCATCCCTCACTTCAGCAGTTCCTTCCATATATACAATTAATGTGTCCCACATTTCCTTGGCAGTTGAGCAGTGTACCAAGTTTGAAATGTGGTGTCATCAATTGCATTAACAATAATGTTCTGAGCCCTTTTATCCATGGTATATAGGGCTATTTTATCATTGGTCAGTTCTGTGAATACCTTCAGCACTTTAACAGTGGGGTCAATAGTGGAGGCTTTCTCAAATGTGTAAGGACCATTTTTAACTGTTACATAAATCCTTGGGTCTGAGGCTTCCATGAACAGCCTCACCCTTTGCTTCCATATGCCAAAATTTTCTTTTGAGCATATGGGCAATTTCATTGACCCCACCTCCTTCTTCATTCCACTAGAGGCCATTTAATTCAGAGTCAGCAATACCTATTTAGGAACTGGTCAGACTGTTAAGTCCTTCTTGACCAACCTCCCTATGATACCACTTGAAAGAATATATGTATGCTAACTAATTCACCTAGAGGGGGGGGGGGGGGGGTGAATAAGTCTCTTTTAATTTCTTTAACTTAGTCTATCTGTTTTATGGTTTAGTTCAAGCAAAAGATCGAACACACAGAAAGCACAAATAATTTATAGTGGTTCCCCAAAGACAGTGTATCTTTGGGTAGTCCACTTTCCCCCTTCACCCTTCTAACAGTGTGTTAGACAGGGCCAACTCCTCCAATCTCAGCTCCAAGAGCTTACAACACAGATCCCTCAGGATCTCTCAGGTTTTCCCAAACCCTACCTCAGGCTGAACAACCCTACCTCATATCAGCTTCTGATCCTACAGCTCAGACCCCTTCTAGGTCCTACAACTCAGAGGAATCCTCCTATTACAGCTCATGCAATAAAGCCCTACAAACTCAGACCAAAAAGGTCCTACAACTCAGGCAAAATGCCCTATAGCTCAGATCACACAGATCCTATAAACTCAGACCAAAAGGTCTTACAACTCAGGCAAAAAGCCCTACAGATAAGTGAGTTTTAATTCTTACTACAACAGATAACTGTTGAAGGTAGTCTCTTATAGTTCCAGCACAACATGTGCTTCCCTGTAGCTGAAGATGTTGATAACAGCTACTAACTTGTCTTCCTCTTCAGATGAAGGATGCAAGATCACCTTGCCCCTTCTGATGAAGGAGCTAACTTCTTCTCTCTGCTTCTTCGTCTTATTCAGTGAGCAAGTTGGAGAAGGTTGAGAGCAGCCGCCAATAGATAAAAGCTTCAGCAAGTAACCGGGGCTTTGAAAGTGCCCTAACTTCTTCTTTTATACATCTTCTATCTCCAACGGCTCTAATTTGATCTCCCGAGAGGTATGGGAGAGATTGTTGGTCCCCTGTAGCTTTTCTGCAACTTGCGCCGAAAGCTGTCCCGCCATACTGTCGATTTACATGGAAGAACTGTGTTCGACGAACTCCTTTCATCGTTCGACTAATCTGCTTCATTCTGCGCTCGACTAAATGATTTGAAACTTTGTTCGACTAACGCGTTGCATTCTTCGTTCGACTAATGCGCTGCATTCTACCTTCGACTAATGCGCTTCATTCTTCATTCGACTAATTGTTTTCTTTGTTTGACTAACGCGCTGAGTTCTTCTATCTGCACCCCAGCCTTCCCAGATGCCTACTTAGAAGGCTGATCGACTAATTTCCTTCTTCGTTCGACTAACAGCCTTTATTTTGTGTTCGACTAACGCGCTGTTTCTTAGCGTTCGACGAACATGCTGTTTCTCAGCGGTCGACTAACATGCTGTTTCTCAGCGGTCGACTAATTCCATCTCCGTTCGACTAACACGCTGATTCTCAGCGGTCGACTAATTCCAGCTCTGTTCGACTAACACACTGATTCTCAGCGGTCGACTAACTGCCAGCTTAAAAGCCTTCTTCTTAGTGGATCCGCTGAGACGGCTCCTCGTCTCAGCGGTTCTGACCTCTCGTCTCAGTGGTTCAGCTGAGACAAAACTTCATCTTCTCAGGGGATGAATTCTCCTCATCTAAGGGCATGATTGACCCTTTCTCTTGAGTCAACTGTGCCTGTATATCTTACACAAATATAGCTCATCAAATACAACATGCATTTAGCATTGTAAGATGACCCCTCTTCAAATCAAGGGAATTTTGAGGGCAAATTCCCAACAGTTGCCATACGGGGGATCGGCCCAAGGATTGGGCCCGCTGGCTACCCTGGGTGGTGTATTGTTACAATACTTCCTACCACACCACCCTCCAGACCACCCCCTTCCACCTCCATTTACGGTCGGGAGCCTCCCTGCCTCCTCACTTATGTTGCTGCATCAGCTTGTTTGTAAGACCCCATTTTTTTCCAAACACCGGGTCTTAGGCCCAAAACCATCGTTTTGAGGTGACACCCTCGCTCGGGAAGGTCGCCACTACAAAACGCCGATCCTGCCGGCCAAATCGATCACAAAGAAAAGTTAATCTTAAACAACTTATATAAGCTAAGTCCATATCACATATAAATAAACTATCAAAAAGAGATGTCCACATAATCATAACTGAAACAAAAGGTACAGATAGCAAGGGCTCCTGCCCTGATACATCAAAGCCTCACTACAAATTCACTCGCGGAAGCAAATCAACTATAACTAATACTCACGAATCCTGTCATCGGAGCTCCCGTGCTAGACTGCCCCGCCTCCATCCGCACCGGCCTCTGGTGCTGCTCCGTCTCTGCGGTCTCCTAAAATGATAAGGTCCACAGACCGTTAGTCAAAAAGACTAAGCCAATCCCCCACCCCTCCCCCGGTGACTCCTAGGCACCGAGTGGGAAGGATGAAGCGGAGGACAATCAAGGTTTAAAATAATAGCAGGTGACGGAAGCTAGTCTACAGGAAATGTTCTACAACTACACATGTGTATATATATAAGTAAAGCAGTAAGTAAGCATAGTAAAGAGCATGCAAAGAACAGTAAAGCAGTATACATAATGGCAAGTAAAGTAATATAAAGTAACCATTGATTTATAGGAATGCCCATACAAACCAATAGACCAAGGGGTCGTTTAGCAGGGCCTATCGTATAAAAAGTCCCATACCAATTTATACGATGGGGGTAGGCGTTGAAATGCAATGCTTATTCTCTGACATGCAAGGTATGATGTTATGCTATGTTCATACAAGTGCAACTCACACACTACGACTCTATGCGCACAGACCTTTAGTTCCCCCTTTTTGGAGCTAGCAAGACTCCCAGGATACTCCCGTAGTGGCAAACGGAAGCGGTGGGTTGGGCCTCGCCCAACTCTAGGTTGGTATATGCACTACCTAACCTAGACCTATCGTATGCCTCAACGCAAACCCGCGGAGCATCTGCACACTCTTACTAGCTAGACCAGCAGACTTTCATGGCTAAGTGTAAATTCCACACTTGCCGAGCCCAAGTATCAACGTCGGTGCAACGACCGTCAACACAAAGGACCCACCACCTTCGTGCACATGCAACATGTTCTACTATCTACCTCTGAGCCATAAGCTCCCTGGGCTAACCTGCCCATCATCACTAACCTTCCGAACCACCGGCTCGCCGGACCAACCCATCCGTACCAACAAACACAACTGAGTCACAAGCTCACCGGACTAACAAGTCCGCTCTTACAACCACCGAGCCTACAGCTCGTAGCACCAAACCGACTAAACTCCCGTAACCATGGGGTGTGAGTGAGTGTATTATTAATTAATCTTGAGCATCACCTTTCACCTACGGCTTATGGTTAATCTTGGACTTCCTGAGGGTTACCCTGTGAGGGGCTCACTACTGTACTAGGAGCTATAATGGGATGACACCTCAAGGCTACATTTCTCAAGACACTTACTGTCATCGGTATCTACCCTTAAGAATTCCCTTCTACCGTTTCACTTGTGTTAGACCTAGGTGTTTTAAGACACACCAGGGGAAAGACGATCTTTCGTCTAACCCGAGCATAACTTACCCTTAACCCACCCAGCACACTTTCACCATCTAATCCCTTTTTGGGTGACCTCAACCTCTTCATCCAAATCAGGTACATCATCTACCTCCCATTCTCACCTAATGGTCTACAAGTTACTCAAGTTTTACAGTTTTACTATACGCAGACCCAACCAACTATATGAAGCTTACAACTAGAGGTACCCCAAATATTCATCCAACTGACTCAAGCTATTTACTGGGGGTCTATCATGATGTTCTAAGATTAAATCCAGAGTATCATATTTTTCCTTAGCTATTTAACATTTATTTTAATTTCTCCAAACATTTGCCAAGTATGAAATTGAACATGAAGTGTAAAAAATTCTTATGATATGGCTCTCCCAAAATTATGATAAATCTATGATGACTAAATAACATCAGAAACAGAACATCAAATTTTTACAGTAAGAAATTGTCCTCTAATTTAATTATTTGTCATCTGCCAAAAATTGTAGTTTTATGAAGGAACCACCAAAAAGATCAACACTAAAGTTATGGGAAAATTACCACACTCTTGTAATCATCAGAAAAGGCTTCTGACTAAGTTTCAGGATATAAGGGAATCATTTTCATACTTAAATAAATACTTTAAGAAAACCTCAAATTAAATAAATTGTGAAGTAGCCTACTGATTTAAGTCTTCAAAAATTCTATAAAAATTCACAGAGCTTCCTAATATTCTGAAATGTCCTATCACTAATTTGCACAATTTAACAATGAGTTTTGGACCCTCAAATATTTTTCTTAAGTCTAAACCAAAACTGGTGTCCTGTGAATGAAGTACTGATTAAATAATTTAATATAATGCACAAAAATTACCAAAGGTCTAAATCATGATTATAAGGGCACAACCAAGGTCTCATCTTCATCCAAGACCTTTTAAGCATGTAAATGTTTCTTATAAGAAGTTTCCCTAAAAATGTTATGTCCTGATTCAAAGGGAATATTGGCCCCTAAAATTCTTATAAAATTACCTAGAGCCTAATTACACCCTATGAACCTATCCACCAAGTTTCGTAACCATCAAGGGACTTTTGACCCCATGGCCTTCACAAGGTTCTAAAGGCACACCTAGCATTAAAACTAATGCTCTAGGGCTTAACCACCACTTCAACACCCAAACCACTCATGGGGGTACTTTAGGTGATCCTAAACCAGTGGACAATGTTCCATCTCATGGTGAGGAGATTTGACCACAAAATTCCAAGATAAACTCCTATGCCCTAACTATGACCCAATTTGACCTAACTTGGGTTAACCAATTACTCAACCAAAACAGTCCCAATTGGGCTGAGATTTTTACCTAGAACATAACTTAACCCTAAAGAGCACCCACCAAAATTTGGAGGGCATTGGGGGGGTCTTTTGACTCACTAATTAATTATTAGATGATTTATGAAATTATTTCAAAAACCTTAGAAAAGGTTCTCCTAAAAATCCCATCTTTTAGTATGTGGTGTGGGTGTATTTAACTAGCCTAGGTTTAAAGTATCAAGGCCATATCAACTACCAGTAGAAAGTTATTCAAGGGATGGTGGCTGACCTACACTAGGGACCAGTCCCACCATTTTGGCTCTACAGGGAGCTGCAAAACTCCTTTTAGGGTGAAGTCAATTTTAAAACCCAGTAGACTCCAAGGGATACAACTTTGGTGTTGGACACTTTTAATCAGAGGTGATCTAATATTTTTAACAATTAAAATAAAACTCTGCCAAAAAAAGTGACAGAAAACAATATAACCTTTAATTATTAATCTGATATCTGCGGTCGACGAAAAAAATAATCACAGCGATCGACGAACGCTGAACTCACCAGCGTTCGACGAAAAAATAATAGTACAGTGATCGATGAACGCTGAACTTATCAGTGTTCGTTGAAAGAGAATAAAACAGCGATAGTCGAACGCTGAACTCATCAGCGTTCGACGAAAAATAATATTACAGCGATCGACGAACGCTAAACTCATCAGCGTTCGACGAATTATTCGATCGACTGAATTATAATATAACCTGCGCCCGACTAATTCAGAGTAAATCTACGTTCGACTAAATTATTAACTAACTACGTTCGACTAAAACAAGACAGCGCTCGACGAATGCAGAGCAAACCTGCGTTCAACGAATTATTCGTTCTACGAATTTCAATTATAACGGCGCTCGACTAATGCAGACCGACTTTCGTTCGACTAATAAAATATTTAACCGTAAACCATAAATAAGAGATCTGAGGGCTCTCCATCATCGTCCCCAAGGATTGGACGGCACGCGACAACCTGACCTGGGCTTCTTTGCGGGGCGATTTCCCGACCACCTACGCCTACTTCCGGCCAGCCAATGCCACCACCACCTCCGTTGAGGTGGTGGCCGGCGATAGGAAGTGGTTGGCCGGTCGTAGGTGGTCGGATCTGGGTTTTAGAGGAGGGAAAAGATGGCTCAATCCGAGTCCTTTCGGAAGCGAAATCCGAGCCCAATTGAGCACGGATCTAGCCCCAAATCATGATATGATCTAGCACCAAGGGAGAGGTAACAGATCGGACCTGTGAGGGGGCTTGGTTGCGCGAATTCCGGTGAGTGGCCATTGACGGTGGTGGAGCTTTCGACGCCATGTCAATCTCGGCTTTCTCTGCACGATTCTCACTGGAGGGTTGGGGGATCTCTTCCTCTCTGAGCACTGAAGGAAAATGGGGGTTTCAATTCGGCTGGGATAGCTTTATTCCTAAAAGCGATTATGGCCATTAACCCCAAAATTCGGTTACTCCTAATTCTTTCTTAATTTAGCCCCCTTGGCCATAGAAAACTCCAGAAATTCGGCTTGTAACTGAAGGGGGAATGAATGCACATCAATTGGGGAGGGATTTGAAGGATCAAATGCAATAAATCACCATGAAAGCTCTCTTTCTCTCTCCAATTTGGGGAAAACTCCAAATTCTCTCTCCTAATCAGCAATTACTAAAAATAGGTGGTAATTTTAGTAATTACCAGGCCCACCAGCTGGTGGACCACTTTAGTTGGGCCTAGCCCAAATGGATTGGGTCCAATTTGGGCATATTAGGTTATTTTGACCTAAAATTAGGACAAGTTTGACTTTGGTCAAATTGACCAATTGGGCAGACCCCAAAGGGTGTCTTGGACTCTATTGGCTTCCCTTAAGGGTTAGGAAGGTCTAGGTAGGGTCAATTTGGTAAAGTGAAGGTGAATTGCCACTTTTTAGGGCACCTTGACCAAATTAGGACTTAGGGTAAATTGGTCAAATTGCAAGTGTCATGATGGGGCTTTTTGGTCTATTAGGTTCCTAGTATCCATATTAGGGTAGGGGTAAGGTCAATTTGGCATGGTGGTGGCCAATTGACCCTAAATAAGGTAGTTTGACCAATTCAGGTTAAGGTTGACTTTGGTCTAATTGGCCACTTTAGTTGACCCTAATGGGTTTTTGGTGCTCCAAGAGGTCCCCTAATGGGTTAGGGATGCTATGGTGGGGTCAAGGTTCAAGGTGGGGCCACTAAATTCAATCTTAGGCTTGGTATCTGAAAAGTGCTTTTTGTAGACCACTTGGGTTTTCTCCTTCTCACCTATGCTCACAAGGTCTTGAGCTCTTCTTATGGTTTTCGTCATGACCTAGTCATGACAAAACCAACTTAGGGGTCTAGTAGTCTGGGGGATGTTACAAATCCCAATACATAAAAATAAAAATTTCGTCCTCAAAATTCAGGTTAAGCCTGTGGGGTTTCTACTAATAGAAAGAAAATATAACATCCCAGGAAAAATTAAATTATACCTGTCGTAAAAAGCTGCGGGTACTTTTGCTGCATCAAGTCCACTGGCTCCCAAGTATGCCCTTCCTGTCCATGATTCCTCCATAGGACCTTGACCAGCGGAACCTTCTTGCGCCGCAAGACTCGTAGCTCCGTGTCGTCTATCCGAACCGGCTCCAGGTGAATCGACCGATCAGTAGCTACTGGCCCCTCTGAAGTAGATACCTGCTGCTCTGGCCGAAGTTGAGCCTTCCTAAGTGAGAAGATGTGGAAAACGTCATGCAGTCCCTCCAACTCCGGCGGTAGCTCCAGTCTGTAAGCCAAGGGACCGACCCGCTCCAGGATCCTATAAGGCCATATATACCTCAGACTGAGCTTCTTCCGCCCGCGAACCCGCGAGACTCCATGCATCAGACGTATCTTCAAGAAAACCCGATCTCCCACCTGGAACTCCACCATACGATGATGCACATCGTAATACTTGTCCTGCCTGCTCTGGGCCTCCAGCATCCTATCTCGAATCAGCCTCACCTGGGCCTCCATGTCCTCCACAAACTCTGAGCCAAGAGCCTTGGTATCTTCATCCTGAATCCAAGACAATGGTGTCATGCACCTCCGTATATATAATGCCTCGTAAGGCGCTCTGCCTATACTAGCCTGGTGACTATTATTGTAAGAGAACTCGACTAAAGGCAACAATCTCTCCCATGGCTCCCCGCGATCCAGAATGCAAAGATGTAAAAGATCCTCTAGGGTTCGGTTGGTGCGCTCTGTTTTCCTGTCTGTCTGGGGGTGAAATGTTGTACTAAAGGTAAATCGGGTTCCTAGGTAGGCCTGCACTGCTCTCCACTCCCTTGACGTAAAACGTCCATCTCGATCCGACACGATCGTCCTCGGCACACCATGATATCGGACAAATTGCTCCACAAACTTCCGTACCAAAACTCTGACCGAATCATCCTTCCTGACTGGAATGAACCTGGCCACCTTTGTCAATCTGTCGATGATCACCCAAATCGAGTCATTTCCTGCACGAGATCGGGGAAGACCGTGTATAAAGTCCATAGCGATGTCGTCGAACTTCCATTCCGGCACCGAGAGTGGATGCAATAATCCGGCTGGGTTCCGGCACTCCACCTTCACGAGTTGGCAAGACTCGCAGTGGGTCACAAAATAGACGATGTCCTTCTTCAAGCCTGGCCAATACATGGTCCTCTTCAAATCTGCAGTCATCTTGGTAATGCCCGGGTGCACGGAATATCTGCTGCAATGAGCCTCTGACATAATATCCTCCCAAATCCAGCCCCCTGCCGGTATATACACTCGGCCTCTAAAACTCAACAGGCCGTCCTTCAGCGAATAATCTCCAGCTGAGCTTGCCTCCAAGGCTTTAAATATCAGCTCCAACTTGGAATCCTGCCTCTGCCCATCCCTGATGCGGTCTCGAATATCGTAAATGGTACCCATCGCCGCTAAGTACTCCTCGTATAACTCCGGATCATCCTCAGAAATCAGGGAGATCTGCATGTCCTCGAACATTCGTACTATCTCCATGGCCATCAACTTAGGCTCTGCTCCAGCCGTGGTAGCTCTCCTGCTCAGTGCGTCTGCTACTACATTCGCCTTCCCTGGGTGGTAATGCATCGTGTACTAGTAATCTGATAAGAACTCCACCCATCGCCTCTGTCGGATATTCTGCTCCTTCTGCATGTCTACATACTTCAGATTCTTGTGATCCGAGAATATGTCGCAATGGACACCATAAAGGTAGTGTCGCCAGATCTTTAGAGCAAACACGACTGCTCCCATCTCCAAGTCATGCACCGGGTAATTCCGCTCGTGATTCTTCAATTGGCGGGAGGCGTAAGCTATCACATGCCCGTTCTGCATCAGAACGACACCCATCCCCTGATATGACGCATCCGTATACACCTGAAATTCTTCCTTCCCCGATGGAAGGGCAAGGATGGGGGCCGAAGTAAGCCGACCCTTCAGCTCCTGGAAGGCTGCATCACACTGCGGCGTCCAAGTAAAAACCGCATCCTTCTTCGTCAGGGATGTGAGCGGGAGGGCTATCTGGGAAAACACCTGAACGAACTTCCGGTAATAACCGGTAAGTCCCAAGAAACTCCGCACGTCGGTGGCCATCTTTAGCGGCGGCCAATCCCGTACTGCCTAGATTTTTGCTGGATTCACTGCTAGGCCCGCTCCACTGATAATGTGGCCTAGAAAGGCCACCTTCTTTAGCCAAAATTGACACTTACTGAACTTCGCATATAAACGATGCTCCCGAAGCTTCTCCAATGTCAGTGCCAAATGCCGTGCATGCTACTCCATGATATCCACCCACTCCTCAGTCCTCACAACAGTCTCCGTCCCAATGTATAAAGGTGGGGAAAGACCTTAAAAGATGCTCAACCAGTTGGCCCCGAGGTTTTGCTGAGGAGCCGGTGCCTGCTGTGCCCTAAAAGTCTCCAGAATGGCGGTCAGTGTCTGTCCCAACTCCGACTGCTAGAACAGGGTAGGAGCCGGTGGTGGTGGGACGACGTTTGGAGTCGGTGGAACTCCATGCTGCGGTGTAGGGTTCGTCGCAGGCTACACAAGAAAAATTACACACGTCAGGGACTTAGCTAAGGAACATTCAGTTATAAGTGGACCTTTTCATGGGATTTCCCTTATGGGCACACCATTGCTTCCGCTGCTAGTTTGTCCTCAAACTAAGCTCGCGCGGGGTGGCCCAGGGTTTGTGGACTTCTTTTCTTCGGATCGAGGTTTGCTTTGATACCACTTGTAAGACCCCATTTTTTCCAAACACCGGGTCTTAGGCCCAGAACCGCCATTTTTAGGTGACACCCTCGCTCGGGAAGGTCGCCAATACAAAACGCCAATCTTGCCGGCCAAATCGATCACAAAGAAAAGTTAAGCTTAAACAACTTATATAAGCCAAGTCCACATCACATATAAATAAACTATCAAAAAGAGATGTCCACATAATCATAACTGAAACAAAAGGTACAGATAGCAAGGGCTCCTGCCCTGATACATCAAAGTCTCACTACAAATTCACTCGCAGAAGCAAATCAACTATAACTAATACTCACGGATCCTGTCATCGGAGCTCCCGTGCTAGACTGCCCCGCCTCCATCTGCACCGGCCTCTGGTGCTGCTCCGTCTCCGTGGTCTCCTAAAATGATAAGGTCCACCGACCGTTAGTCAAAAAGACTAAGCCAATCCCCCACCCCTCCCCCGGTGACTCCTAGGCACCGAGCTGGAAGGATGAAGCGGAGGACAATCAAGGGGTAAAATAATAGCAGGTGACAAAAGCTAGTCTACAAGAAATGTTCTACAACTACACAGGTGTATATATATAAGTAAAGCAGTAAGTAAGCATAGTAAAGAGCATGTAAAGAACAGTAAAGCAGTATATATAGTGGCAAGTAAAGTAATATAAAGTAACCATTGATTTATAGTAATGCCCATACAAACCTATAGACCAAGGGGTCGTTTAGCAAGGCCTATCGTATAAAAAGTCCCATACCAATTTATACGATAGGGGTAGGGGTTGAAATGCAATGCTTATGCTATGACATGCAAGGTATGCTGTTATGTTATGTTCATACAAGTGCAACTCACACACTATGACTCTATAGCGCACAGACCTTTAGTTCCCCCTTTTTGGAGCTAGCAAGACTCCCAGGATACTCCCGTAGTGGCAAACGGAAGTGGTGGGTTGGGCCTCGCCCACCTCTAGGTTGGTATATGCACTACCTAACCTAGACCTATCGTATGCCTCAACGCAAACCCTACGGAGCATCTGCGTACTCTTACTGGCTGGACCACCAGACTTTCATGGCTAAGTGTAAATTCCACACTTGCCGAGCCCAAGTATCAACGTCGGTGCAACGACCATCAACACAAAGGACCCACCACCTTCATGCACATGCAACATGTTCTACTATCTACCTCTGAGTCATAAGCTCCTCGGGCTAACTTGCCCGTCATCACTAACCTTCCGAGCCACCGGCTCGCCGGACCAACCCGTCCGTACCAACAAACACAACTGAGTCATAAGCTCACCGGACTATCCAGTCCGCTCTTACAACCACCTGAGCCTACAGCTCGTAGCACCAAACCGACTAAACTCCCGTAACCATGGGGTGTGGGTGAGTGTATTATTAATTAATCTTGAGCATCACCTTTCACCTACGACTTATGGTTAATCTTGGACTTCCCGAGGGTTACGCTGTGAGGGGCTCACTACGGAACTAGGAGCTATAATGGGATGACACCCCAAGGCTCCCTTTCTCAAGACACTTACTGTCATCGGTATCTACCCTTAAGAATTCCCTTCTACCATTTCACTTGAGTTAGACCTAGGTGTTTTAAGACACACCAGGGGAAAGACGATCTTTCGTCTAACCCGAGCATAACTTACCCTTAACCCACCCAGCACACTTTCACCATATAATCCCTTTTTGGGTGACCTCAACCTCTTCATACAAATCAGGTACATCATCTACCTCCCATTCCCACCTAATGGTCTACAAGTTACTCAAGTTTTACAGTTTTACTATACGCAGACCCAACCAACTATATGAAGCTTACAACTAGAGGTACCCCAAATATTCATCCAACTGACTCAAGTTATTTACTGGGGGTCTATCATGATGTTCTAAGATTAAATCCAGAGTATCATATTTTTCCTTAGCTATTTAACATTTATTTTAATTTCTCCAAACATTTGCCAAGTATAAAATTAAACATGAAGTGTAAGAAATTCTTATGATATGGCTTTCCAAAAATTAGGATAAATCTATGATGACTAAATAACATCAGAAACAGAACATCAAATTTTTACAGTAAGAAATTGTCCTCTAATTTAATTATTTGTCATCTGCCCAAAATTGTAGTTTTATGAAGGAACCACCAAAAAGATCAACACTAAAATTATGGGAAAATTACCACACTCTTTTAATCATCAAAAAAGACTACTGACAAAGTTTCAGGATTTAAGGGAATCATTTTCATACTTAAATAAATACTTTAAGAAAACCTCAAATTAAATAAATTGTGAAGGAGCCTACTGATTTAAGTCTTCAAAAATTCTATAAATATTCACAGAGTTTTCTAATATGCTGATATGTCCTATCACCAATTTGCACAATTTAATAATGAGTTTTGGACCCTCAAATATTTTTCTTAAGTCTAAACCAAAACTGGTGTCCTGTGAATGAAGTATTGATTAAATAATTTAATATAATGCACAAATATTACCAAAGGTCTAAATCATGATTATAAACCAAGGTCTCATATTAATCCAAGACCTTTTAAGCATGTAAATGCTTCTTATAAGAAGATAACCTAAAGAGGTTATGTCCTAATTCAAAGGGAATATTGGCCCCTAAAATTCTTTTAAAATTACCCAGTGCCTAATTACACCCTATTAACCTATCCACCAAGTTTCATAACCATCAAGGGACTTTTGACCCCATGGCCTCCACAAGGTTCTAAAGGCACACCTAGCATTAAAACTAATGCTCTAGGGCTTAACCACCACTTCAACACCCCAAACCACTCATGGGGGTACTTTAGGTGATCCTAAACTAGTGGACAAGGTTCCATCTCATGGTGAGGAGATTTGACCACAAAATTCCAAGATAAACTCCATGCCCTAACTATGACCCAATTTGACCTAACTTGGGTTAACCAATTACTCAACCAAAACAGTCCCAATTGGGCTGAGATTTTTACCTAGAACATAACTTAACCCTAAAGAGCACCCACCAAAATTTGGAGGGCATTGGAGGTCTTTTGACCCCACTAATTAATTATTAGATGATTTATGAAATTATTTCAAAATCCTTAGAAAAAGGTTCTCCTAAAAATCCCATCTTTTAGTATGTGGTGTGGGTGTATTTATCTAGCCTAGGTTTAAAGTATCAAGGCCATATCAACTACCAGTAAAAAGTTATTCAAGGGATGGTGGCTGACCTACACTCGGGACCAGTCCCACCATTTTGGCTCTACAGGGAGCTGCAGTACTCCTTTTAGGGTGAAGTCAATTTTAAGACCCAGTAGACTCCAAGGGCTACAACTTTGTTGTTGGACACTTTTTAATCAGAGGTGATCTAATATTTTTAACAATTAAAATAAAACTCTGCCAAAAAAGTAAAAGAAAACAATATAACCTTTAATTATTAATCTGATATCTGCAATCGACGAAAAAAATAATCACAGCGATCGACGAACGCTGAACTCATCAGCGTTCGACGAAAGAGAATTAAACTGCGATCGTCAAACGCTGAACTCATCAGCGTTCGACGAAAAATAATATTACAACGATCGACGAACGCTAAACTCATCAGCGTTCGACGAATTATTCGATCGACGAATTATAATATAACCTGCGCCCAACTAATTCAGAGTAAATCTGCGTTCGACTAAATTATTAACTAACTGCGTTCGACTAAAACAAGACAACGCTCGACGAATGCAGAGCAAACTTGCATTCGACGAATTATTCGTTCGACGAATTTCTATTATAACTGCACTCGACTAATACAGACCGACTTTCATTCGACTAATATAATATTTAACCGTAAACCATAAGTAAGAGATCTGACGGCTCTCCATCATCGTCCTCGAGGATTGGACGGCACGCGACAGCCCGACCTGGGCTTCTTTGCAGGGCGATTTCCCAACCACCTACGCCTACTTTCGACCAGCCAATGCCACCACCACCTCCGTTGAGGTGGTGGCCGGCGATAGGAGGTGGTTGGCCGGCCGGAGGTGGTCGGATCTGGGTTTTAGAGGAGGGAAAAGAGGGCTCAATCCGAGTCCTTTCGGAAGCGAAATACGAGCCCAATTGAGCACGGATCTAGCCCCAAATCATGATATGATCTAGCACCAAGGGAGAGGTAACAGATCGGACCTGTGAGGGGGCTTGGTTGCGCGAATTCCGGCGAGTGGCCATTGACGGTGGTGGAGCTTTCAGCGCCATGTCAATCTCGGCTTTCTCTGCATGATTCTCACAGGAGGGTTGGGGGATCTCTTCCTCTCTGAGCACTGAAGGAAAATGGGGGTTTCAATTCGGCTGGGATAGTTTTATTCCTAAAAGCCATTAATGGCCATTAACCCCAAAATTCGGTTACTCCTAATTCTTTCTTAATTCAGCCCCCTTGGCCATAGAAAACTCCAGAAATTCGGCTTGTAACTGAAGGGGGAATGAATGCACATCAATTGGGGAGGGATTTGAAGGATCAAATGCAATAAATCACCATGAAAGCTATCTTTCTCTCTCCAATTTGGGGGAAAACTCCAAATTCTCTCCCCTAATCAGCAATTACTAAAAATAGGTGGTAATTTCAGTAATTACCAGGCCCACCAGATGGTGGACCACTTTAGTTGGGCCTAGCCCAAATGGATTGGGTCCAATTTAGGGCATATTAGGTTATTTTGACCTAAAATTATGACAAGTTTGACTTTGGTCAATTTAACCAATTGGATTGACCCCAAAGGGTGTCTTGGACTCCATTGGCTTCCCTTAAGGGTTAGGAAGATCTAGGTAGGGTCAATTTGGCAAAGTGAAGGTGAATTGCCCCTTTTTAGGGCACCTTGATCAAATTTGGACTTAGGGTAAATTGGTCAAATTGCAAGTCTCAGGATGGGGATTTTTGGTCCATTAGGTTCCTAGAATCCATATTATGGTAGGGGTAAGGTCAATTTGGCATGGTGGGGGCCAATTGACCCTAATAAGGTAGTTTGACCAATTCAGGGTTAGGGTTGACTTTGGTCTAATTGGCCCCTTTAGTTGACCCCAATGGGTTTTTGGTGCTCCAAGAGGTCCCCTAATGGGTTAGGGATGCTATGGTGGGGTCAAGGTTCAAGGTGGGGCCCCTAAATCCAATCCTAGGCTTGGTATCTGAAAAGTGCTATTTACAGACCACTTGGGTTTTCTCCTTCTCACCTATGCTCACAAGGTCTTGAGCTCTTCTTATGGTTTTATCGTGACCTAGTCATGACAAAACCAACTTAAGGGTCTAGCAGTTTGGGGGATGTTACATTGTTCTCCCATCATCGACACAGAGCCCCGCATGTGTGGCGAGGTTCTTCGCCTCGCACGGGACCGGCTCATTCAGGCCCAAGCACGGATGGAGGCTACCTACAACAGCAGCCACCGGGAATTATACTTTGCTCCCAGATTGGGTTTGGCTTAAACGCTGGCCCTACCATCAAGCTGTTGGATCTTGCGGCGCCCTTAGAGGGGGGTGAATAAGGGCTAATATTTAGCTTGAAATTTTTTCAAAATTTTAAGATAATTTTGCAATGATAAACAAGTAGATTTTTACACAACCAACATAATCACTTAGAAAATCATGAGGAAATTGGAAATCAAATTTTTTTTCACAAGTGATGAATACAAAGAACAATTGATCTTAATAAAGCTTAAGATCAAGGCTATGATGAAAATAAACTTCTTTTAAATTTACCGATCCTTCAACCAAGGACCGGCTGGCTATAGTGTATCTCTTCCTAGATCTTACTACTAGCATCCCCTAGATCTCTCCACGATCTAGACGCTGCACACAAGGTGGTGATTTACTCCTAAGCCTCAAAAAGACCTAGCGCCACGTGCAAGGCGGCAATTTCCTCCTAAGCCACACACGGACTTAGACGCCATGCACAAGGCGACGATTTCCTCTACGGATTACAAAATGATAACATAAATTACAAAATAGTGATTAAGATATGAGAACTCCCTAGATCCACAACTCTTAAAACGGCGTCGAATCCTTGCAAAGGTTGCCTGAGATACCGCGCATGAACCGTCGCTCCTTTGATCTTGAACATTCTTGCCGAAAAGGGAGTTCTCGATTTTCTGGAGCTCTCTCGATGAAAAGCACTCGGGAATTGGTACTCCAGAATAGTGTGTGTCTTCTCCTCCATGAAAAATGAGTCAATATATAATTTGTCGATATCGTCGACTACATCTAGCTGTCGTCCGCCGACGTTATCTCCTCCAGCTGCCACGTGTCCCATGTGAACAAAGTTTTTGCGCGTCGTGACGGTTGCGGTTGAAACGTGGGCTGTCGAATTCCGATAGCGATGTCGAAATTCCGACAGTGGACAAAACCGGCAGAACGTGCGGTAACCGTTGAGCTATCGTCGACGACATCACGATATCGCAGACGACATTGACGTTTTCCTGGAATATTCATTCTGAGCTCCAAAAAATAATTAGGATAGTTGCATACCTGTTATACCTGCACACCATAGCGAAAATAGAATCAAATATATCCGGGATTTGTTATTAGCAAACCAAGGAGGTTGGAATTGCATGCTCCAACAATCTCCCCCTTTTGATAATAACAAATCCACTTTGAAAGAAATCATAGTATCCTATTTAGTGATATAAGCTTTAAGTGAGTGTGCAATAACATCAATTGGATGAAGCTCCCCCTACATGTATTCTCCCCCTAAATATGATAATGAATTAATGAGTTTAGTAATGAAAGTGAGTTTAGTAATGATGTCTTACAAAGAATAATTCTCCCCTTTTTGGTATTATCAAAAGAAATTGGAGTGTAGAAAGGGTCACTCAGGAGAGAAACGGTAAGAATAGTGGTGAGCAACTAATAAGGGAAAGGCCATGATAGCGTGTAAACAAAGAAACCTAAACACCATTATGTGTAGTCAAACAAAATATCATTATAGAGATATAATAGTATAAGGATTGCTGAAATTATTTCGGCCCAATTCTGATGAGAAGAAATGTTATATATAATAATGAAGTGTTCAAGTGAGATGTTGAGATAATACATATGAGTCCCTTTAAGTCACACATGAATATGAGTATCATAACTATCATAAAATGACATAAAATCTGAAATAGAAGTCATAACACAAAGTTCTGTGAAGTATCATGCAGTAGTTGTACAAGACACTTTACAATTCTTTCCAAGGTGCTCAACCTCACAATGCTTATGCAGACTTATCAGGAGTGTGAGTAGTGCTTGGTGGAGTGTTCTTGTCATTTCATCAAAGTAGTATTTGTTTTTCTTTATCACAGATTGAGTGATGTTAACATTGATAACCCGTATTTTTTTGTGTGCTTATTTGCTTCTTTGTGATTTTGACAAAGGACCTCCGAATTCACTTGTATTACAAAAACATGGTAAACATATTTGATTTGTGCTAATGAATTCAAGTATAAGACTGTCATTTATGAATGTTATTGGATAACAATCAAGATTCATGTAAGAATTAAGTAGAATGTCACATGTAGTAAATCAACGTAAGTGAATGTGATTATTCATTATCATACATAAAAGATTTCTCATACTTAGAGACATGCGATAACAATTTTTAGCAATTCTCATGTACTATTTGATAGGATCGATGATATCGCGAGAATGACTAAGCAATAACAATGTTAGAAGGCTCTTAGAGAGTACGAAATTTTATGAAGAAACATTGTAATTATGATAAAATTGATGGAATGAGGTAATGTAACAGAAGTGCACTGAACAGAAAATGTAAGAAATGAGATCGTACGGTAGGGAGATGTCGTCGACGACATCAAGATGTCGTGGACGATATCGAAAAAAGTATAAAAGCTTGCGAATCTGAGGAAAAACAGATCTGGAGGTATTTCCTAGAGGGTTTCACGAGAGGGAGCGTCGGAAGTCGGCGGAAATCCAAAATCTAAGGTAATGTAAGGATTTTTGTTAAATTTTGGTGATAATTTTTGAAATAAAAACTTGATTTAAGGTTTTTTGATTTGTTTGTGAAGTTTTGAGATGAAATCCTAGATCTAAGTGTAGATCTAAGAAAAAAAACTAGATCTAAGTGTAGATCTAAGAAAATCCTAGATCTAATTAAGAAGGAATAAAATGCTAGATCTAATTTTGAAATGTAGATTTAAGGATTCCATTTTGTTTTTGGTTTTATGAGTTTTAGGAAATTCTAGATCTAATTTTGAAGTGTGAAATACTATAGCTAAGTGTTGATGATTTTTTTGGTTTTGAATGTGAAGGTTGTTCAAGTAAAGATATGGCCTCAAGTTCAAGAGCACGTAGAAGTACGCCTGGTGACTCTCATTCGTCATACCAGAGTTATTCGGGCATTGAAAGGTCACTTATTGGAGTAGCTAAGGTGGTGGAGTTTGACCTTCCACGACACGAACACATATATTATCAACTCGCCGAGGCAGGTATTATTTCTGTTATAATCTCAGACATGTTCTCATCAGTGTTAATTCGAGAGTTTTACAATCACTTGGAAGATCCAAACTATACGAATCTGAATGGTGGTGTAAGATCGAAAATCCAAGGACAATATGTGGAAAATACCCACATAGATTTGAGAAATGAATTTGGACTGATTGAGAGTGATCATGTGATTGGCGTAGTAGAAAATTATAGAAAAGAACGAAATTGGACGCTCCTCAATATGATCTTGCACGGAAATTCTATGAAGAATTTAATTACAACCACGACGACGCTCACACCAGATGCACAGATTGTGCAAGAATCCTAAGGAATACGGTCATGTATAAAGCCGGAGACTCAAGAAGTATTACGACATAACTTAGCCGTGTGACGTATTTTATATTAGAGAAAGAGCCTTTTGATGTTGCAGATTTACTGCTATCTATTATGCGTTATACGTTTAGATTGAAGAGTCCGACTTGGAAGAAGGTTTATAGCTTGCCGATGGGAGCAATCATCCAACGCATATTATATAAGAAATATTCTTAGATAAACCAAGAGTTTTATTTGAATGATTGTATTCCCGCGATTTTTAATGCGGAAACTATGCGACCTAGTTGATCTCAGTGTGAGTCGTTGGTAGAGATGAGAAAGCCACGAATCTGATGGAGGATCTGTACGCGAAGATGTGGATGAGTTACATGACTCGCTTGAGGAGCATAGGAAGTCGTTTGAGGAGTATAAGAAGGATGTGAAGAAGAAGATGGGCAAGATTCAGAAATTTATGAAATTTCTGGTGAAAGGTTTAAAACTGAAACCTACTCCTGCTGAGGCCGCTGAATGGGAAGATTCAAAAGCGGAGCCGCCGCGTCAGTCGACTAGACGAACAAGACATGGAAGAGATGCTGGTCAGAGCTCTAGAGGGGATCAACCAGAGAGTAGTGGTGCTGATAGTGGAGATTTTTGAGTGGTTTTCTGCAGGGTTTGTGTTCTGGTAGATGTCGCCGGCGACAGGTAGATGTCGTGGACGACAGTGAATTTTAATTTTGTGTGATTTTTTTGTTTTGGAATTCTTATGTATAAGTTATCTTCAATTAATGTTTGTATTAATGAATCCGTTTGTGGAATTTTGATGATGTTTGTTGAAGTGTTGTGACCAGGCGGTCTGGTTGGTGACCGGGCGGTCTGGGTTCCTTTTCTCTCTGGCGGTCGCTCGTTTCAGACCGCGCGCTCTCTAAGGCTTGGCGGGTTGAAGATGAAGACAGGCGGTCTAGCCCTGCTTCCTGCGGTCTGTCCTTTACAGACCACTTGTTCTCTGGAGGGTTCAGAAGCGAGATCTATTATCTCAGATCGAGCGGTCTCGGCGGTCTTCCTATGTCTGACTGCCCAGTTCTGTATTTTGTCCTGTATAGTTTAGTCCCACATTGTTTGTTTGTAATCTCTCCTCTCTTCTCCATTCTATATAAAGGAGGTTATACCTTTGTAATAATCAAGTTTTTTGGAAATAAAAATTGTTAGTCTCCATTTTTTCGGTCTTACTTTTCTTGTTCGCACATGGTATCAGAGCTATAACGGTCTTTCATTGTGATCGCTCGCGCTCCTCTTCTTTGTTTGTGCGGTCTCTTCTTTGGAGCGACCTCTTCTCTGTTCGCGCGGTCTCTTCTTTGGCGCGACCTCTTCTCTGTTCGCACGGTCTCTTCTTTGGCGCGACCTCTTCACTGTTCGCACGGTCTCCTCTGTTCGCGCGACCTCTTCTGTTTCAGCAATCTCCCTCCTGTGTTCGTGCGGTCTCCTTTTGCTATGACGGTTTTTGATGACTCTACCTCCACCTACCACCACACTTTCTGTTATTACCCACCACTCTCCTCTCATTCCTTCGGGCAACCTTGGCACCGTCTCCAAACTTATTGGTCCCAACCATCCTGACTGGAGCATCTCTTTCACCTTCCTTCTCCGCTCGGAACGCAAGCATCATTATCTTACCGATGACCCTCCACCTCGCACATCTGCTACCTTTGATGATTGGGATGCTAACGATGCACTCGTTCGCACTTGGCTAGCTAATAGTCTCTCAGATGAGTGCCTCCCTGTCATCAGGCATGATGAAACTGTAAAAGCTGTTTGGCTTCACCTTGCTGCCCTTTACTCAAAGGGAGCTCAAACATCTCGCATATATACCCTATATGCGGACTTGTTTGCTCGTCCCTCCATGACTCCTACTGCTGCTTACCAACAAGTTCAGGCCCTTGGGGCCGAAATTCTTCAGAATAGACCCTTCTCTGCTGATCTGGCCGACCAACACAAACATTTCCAGGAACTTCTGGTCGTGTGTTATCTTCTGCGCCTTCCAGAATCATATGACATGATCCGTCAACAGATTCTTGGAGAGGCTGAATCTCCCACTTTGGATGCTACTACTGCCCGTATTGCCGCTGTTACCACTCTTCTCCAACGACCTCTATTGGTCTCACCGCCTCTACCTGACAACTATGCTCATCAAACTCAGAGGGGTAACACTGGAGGTCGGAACAACCATCCTGAAGGGCGTGCACCTTCCAAGTATCTTTGTTCTCACTGCGGGAGGACAGGCCACTCCATTGCTCGATGTTGGCTCAAGCATCCCCACCTTCGCCCTACCAGTGACTCTTCCGCCTCTACCTCCAAGCAATAAGACTCGGTGGTCACTTCCTCAGGTAGTGCCCATGTAGTCACTCAAGGTAAATGGCTGATTGATTCAGGTGCTACAAATCATATGAATGGTAATCCTCAATGTTTCTCTCTCTTGGAGAAACATGATCGGTTGCCCCCGGTGTTCATTGCGGATGGCTCTCCTTCTCCGGTAAATGGTACGGGTATCATCCAGGTCATGTCGTCTCTTTGCCTGGAAGATACTCTATATGTGCCCAAATTCCCGTGCAACTTACTATCTGTTACTTCTCTCTGCAAGCAGCTACAGTGTTCTGTAACATTCACCCTTACTACTTGTTCTTTTCAGTATCCTTGCTCCAGGCGGACGATTGCTACTGGGACTGAGAGCGGCGGCCTCTACTTCTTGGACAATGTATCAGCTCTCTCTACTTCCTCTTCGTCTTCCAACAGTCTTCTGCAATGACATCTTCATCTTGGTCATCCTCCTGAATGGCTTCTTCGTCAAATTCCACCTCATCTACCTAAGAATGCTCCTCCCCTCAACTGTGAAGCATGTCAGATTGGCAAGCATCATCGCTCGTCTTTCCCAGCTAAACAAGGACATGGATCTTCCAGTCTTTTTGATCTTGTTCACTCCGACATCTGGGGTCCTTCCCCTACTCCCACTGTTGGGAGGGGTAGCTCTTATTTTGTAACCTTTATTGATGATTTCTCTAGGTGTACTTGGGTGTATCTTTTAAAAGATCGCTCTGAATTATTCTCTGTATGGACTACTTTTTATGAAATGATCAAAACTAGTTTGGGGTCTCTATCAAAATTCTTCGTTCTGATAATGCAAAAGAATATATTAGTAATGATTTCTCTGTCTTTTGTATGAAAATGGTATTATTCATCAAACAAGTTGTGTCTATACTTCTCAGCAGAACGGCGTGGCTGAACGCAAAAACCGTCACCTTCTTGATGTAGCTCGCACTCTTCTATCTCAAATGCATGTTCCTCGCTCATATTGGGGATATGCCGTTCTCATTTCTTGTCACCTCATCAATCGTATCCCCTCTTCTGTTCTTCATGGTCAAACGCCGTTCTCTGTCCTATATCCGGGCAAGGAAGCTTTCCCTCTTCCACCGCATATTTTTGGTTGTACGGCGTTTGTTCATTCTCCCTCTGCCACTCGCGACAAGCTTTCTCCGCGTGCCACAAAGTGTGTCTTTCTGGGCTACTCTACTTCTCAAAAGGGTTATTGTTGTTTTGACCCCATTCATTGCAAACAAGTGATTTCTGCTGATGTTACGTTCTTTGAAATCGTATCCTATTTCTCAAAAGACTCATCTATTGCTCTGTCTGATCTTCCTCCAATTCTCCCCATACCAGCTATCCCCACTGACAATAACCTGTTACCACCGCCACCACCCCCAACCCTGTCTCTTCCCCTCGAATCTCCTCCTTCCCCCCTGAGGCAGCCTCTCCCAGCTCTCGGGACAGTACTCTCTGCAATGGATGCACCGGATGTTGATGAACAAGCCGATTTGGATGTTTCTATTGCCCTTCGCAAAGGAGTTCGGACATGTACGCAACATTTGATAAATGATGTGGTTTCCTATGCTCGTCTTACGCCCTCTTGCAGGAATTTTGTCTTGGCTCTCTCTGCCACTGTCACTCCACGCTCTTACCAAGAAGCTCTTACCATTCCTCAATGGAAGGCTGCTATGAATGAAGAAATGGCAACCCTCACTGAGAGAGGTACTTGGACCCTTGTTCTGGTTCCTCTAGGAACGGATGTCGTTGGCTGCCGCTGGGTCTTTGTTGTGAAGTTCCATCCTGATGGTAGTGTTGATCGCTACAAGGCTCGCCTTGTCGCCAAAGACTTCACTCAGACCTATGGTGTAGATTTTTTTGACACATTCTCTCCTGTCGCTCGCATCAGCACTATCCGGGTCCTCTTCTCGGTAGCCGTCAACAGGGGTTGGTCTATGTCTCAACTCGACGTCAAAAATGCTTTCCTCTATGGCGATCTTCAAGAAGATGTGTATATGGAGCAACCTCCTGGGTATGTTGCTCAGGGGGAGACACGTGTATGCAAGTTGCAGAAAGCTATCTATGGTCTTAAACAAAGTCCTCGAGCGTGGTTTGAAAAGTTCAGTAGCATTGTCGAAATCATTGGCTTTACAAGAAGTTCTGCAGATCATTCTCTATTCATTCGCAAAACCTCCCAGGGTCTGGTTGTTCTTGTCATTTATGTTGATGACATTCTTCTCACAGGTGACGATCAAACTGGAATTGCGTTAACCAAGAAACATCTCGGTCAACACTTTGTTACCAAAGACATGGGCTCTCCAAAGTATTTTCTGGGAATAGAGATTTTATGGAAACACACTCAGTGGTTCTCTCACAACGCAAGTATGCTCTCGACCTTCTGCAAGAAACAGGTTTGACTGGGGCTAAACCGGCTCGATGTCCCATGGATTTTGGTGAAGACAAAACATGGCAAGATGATTCACCACCTCTGACAAATGTTACACGGTACATACATCTAGTAGGCAAACTTATCTATCTTACAGTAACCAGACCAGACATCTCATATGTTGTAGGAAAGGTTAGCCAGTTCATGCAAGCTCCTAAGGAATGTCATCTACAATCTGCTCTAAAGATATTAGGTATGTTAAAGGGGCTCCAGGAAAGGGATTACTTTTTCAGAACAACAATCATCTAAAGATTGAGGCCTACTCAGATTCTAGTTATGCAGACGATAAAGATGATCGCAAATCTACTTCTGGATTTTGCACCTTTGTTGGGGGAAATCTTGTAAGCTGGAAGTGCAAGAAACAGTCCGTTGTCTCAAGGTCTAGTGCTGAAGCTGAGTATCGAAGTATGGCGTCGACAACTTGTGAACTTAAATGGTTAAGAGCTCTCATGCTTGACTTAGGAGAAGTCTATAACCATCCTCTGCCGATGTTCTGTGATAACAAAGCTGCCATATACATATCTAAGAATCCGGTATTCCACGAGAGGACAAAACACATTAAAGTCGATTGCCATTTTATCAGAGAAGAAGTATTAAAGAAACAAATTTGTACTCCATTCGTCACTTCGGACAATGAACTAGCAGATATTTTTACCAAGCCCGTATCTACTTCTTTTTTGAACATTTGCGACAAGCTGGGCATGATTGACATATATGCTCCAGCTTGAGGGGGGGTGTTGAAGTGTTGTGACCGGGCGGTCTGGTTGGTGACCGGGCAGTCTGGGTTCCTTTTCTCTCTGGCGGTCTGCTCATTTCAGACTGCGCGCTCTCTAAGGCTTGGCAGGTTGAAGATGAAGATAGGCGGTCTAGCCCTGCTTCCTGCGGCCTGTCCTTTACAAACCACTTGTTCTCTGGAGGGTTCAGAAGCGAGATCTGTTATCTCAGATCGAGCGGTCTCGGTAGGTCTTCCTATGTCTGACCGCCCAATTCTGTATTTTGTCCTGTATAGTTTAGTCCCACATTGTTTGTTTGTAATCTCTTCTCTCTCCACCATTCTATATAAAGAAGGTTATACCTTTGTAATAATCAAGTTTTTTGGAAATAAAAATTGTTATTCTCCATTTTTCTGGTCTTACTTTTCTTGTTCGCACAATGTTTAATTATGATTTAATAAGATTGTGTTGAGTTAGCAATTTGTCATTTTAATTATATATTTTTTTGTTAAAAATTTAAAGGAATATATTCAATTTGATATGTCTAGGATTCCTAATTCTAGTCTTAGCATTAAAAAGCGGGAATCTGGTAGTGGTTTTGTGAATATATCGGCAAGTTGTGAATCTGTGCCTATAAATGAAATTTTAATGTGATTTTGCTTTATGTGGTCTCGAAAAAAATGATGTCTAACATCGATGTGTTTAGACCTAGAATGATGTACTGAGTTATTTGTTAAGTCAATCGCACTTTTGTTGTCACACCATAATTCTATAGTTTGATGATTAATGTTATAGTCTTCTAATGTTTGCTTCATCCAAAGAACTTGTGCACAACAACTGCCTAGTGCAATGTACTCAGCCTCGGTGGTTGAGAGGGCAACAGAATTCTGTTTCCTACTCGACCAAGAAATTAGTGATGGACCTAGAAAGTGACAAGTGTCACTAGTGCTTTTGCGATCTAGTGAACACCCATCATAATCAGAATCGGAATAGCCATACAAAATAAAATTATCACTACGTGGATACCATAAACCTAGTTTGGAAGTTCCAATTAAATAACGAAAAATGCGTTTAACCGCTTTTAAATGTGATTCTTGTGGATTAGCTTGAAATCTTGCACATAAACACACAACAAACATAATGTCAGGTCTTGAAGCGGTTAAATATAATAATGATCCAATAATCCCTCTATATAAAGTTTGATCTATAGAAATTCCATTTTCATCATTTCCTAACTTTAAAGATACACTCATAGGAGTACTGACTTGTTTAAGATTGTCATACCCAAAGCTTTTTAACACATCATGAATGTACTTTGATTGATTAATAAAAATGCCATCATGTTTTTGTGTAATTTGAAAACCTAGAAAATAATTAAGTTTTCCTACCATGCTCATTTCAAATTCATTTTTCATCACTTTAACAACATCATTACATAACTCTTCATTAGTGGATCCAAAGATAATGTCAACAACATAAATTTGCAAAACAATTATATCATCATTTACATACTTAATGAAGAGTGTACCATCAGCACTACCCATTTTAAAATCATTCTTTAATAAATAAAGCATCAATCTTTCATACCATGCTCGGGGTGCTTGTTTCAAACCATAAAGAGATTTATATAACTTATAAACATGATTAGGATATTTATCATTAATAAAGCCAGGACGGTTCTACATAAACCTCTTCCTTAATGTACCCGTTTAAAAATACAGTTTTAACATCCATTTGTAATAATTTAAATCATTTATAACTAGCAAATGCAATGAAAATCCTAACTGCTTCAATACGTGCTACGGGTGCAAAGGTTTCATCAAAATCTATTCCTTCAATTTGAGCATAACCTTTTGCTACAAGCCTAGCTTTGTTTCTAGTAATCCTAGATTCACTATCTAATTTATTTTTGAAAATCCATTTTACTCCTACAACAGGATGATTACTAGGGCTTCGTTTGGGGGGACTTATTTTCACCGGTCAAGCGGTTACGACCGCATGAACCGGATCTTAATTAAGGCCTGGTTCATGCGGTCGTAACCGCTTGACCGGTGAAAATAAGTCCTCCCAAACGGAGACTAGGTCTTTCTATAAGCTTCCAAACCTTATTTCGCTCAAATTGATTAAGTTCTTCCGACATAGCTAAAAACCAAGATTCATCATTTAAAGCGGTTGAAACATCTTTTGGTTCTATGTTGGAAATAAAACAAAGGTTTGAAAATAAATCATGTAGGGAAGCACGTGTGCTTACCCCTCTTGTAGGTTCTCCAATGACCAATTCTTGTGGATGATCATTAGTGAATCTAAGTTTGCATGGTAGCACAAATTCCTAAACTTCTTCTTGTACTTCTTCCTCTTTTTCTTCTTTTTCATTTTCAAGTATGTCTTCTTCATCATCATCTCTTTTCAACAGGAGTTCTTCATCATCACCTGCAGATTTATTCTCCCCTACATATGGAATAAGTTCATCAAATTTAACATGAATTGTTTCTTCAACCACTTTAGTCTGTTTATTCTAAACTCTATAAGCTTTACTAGTTGAAGAATAACCAATGAAAATACCTTCGTCACATTTTCATCAAATTTACCTAAAGTATTTTTTGTATTTAAAATAAAACATTTACACCCAAATACTTTAAAATAAGATACATTAGGTTTCTTTTGTAAATATAATTCAAATGGAGTAAGTTTCAACATAGGATGTAGCATGACACGATATATAACATAACATGCAGTACTAACAGCTTCGGCCCAAAAATATTTTGGTAATTTAAATTCAGATAACATAGTGCGTGCTAGTTCTTGAAGTGTTCTATTTTTCCTTTCCACTACACCATTTTGTTGTGGTGTACGAGGAGCGGAAAATTCATGCTTTATCCCAAATTCAGTACAATATGAAAAAAAAAATTTCATTATCAAATTCACCACCATGATCTGATCGTATACATTTAATTTGTAAATCTAATTCATTTTGAATGCGAGTGCATAGCTTAGTAAATTCAAAATACGCATCAAATTTGGATACTAGAAAAATAGTCCAACAAAAACGAGAATAGTCATCAATTAAGACAAAAGTATATTTTCTACCTCCTAGACTTTGAGTTGAAATTGGACCAAACAAATCCATGTGAATTAATTGCAAAGGCCTAGAAGTAGACATAATATTTTTTCTTTTAAAAGATGATTTTGTGAATTTTTCTTTTTGACATGGCGAGCACAACTGAAGAAAGCTTTCCATCTAATGGTGGTAAACCTTTAATCAATTTGATTTTGGAAAGTTTCACTACAAGTTTAGTACTAGAATGTCCTAGTCGTCTATGCCATAATTCTAACTCATCATTATTTGAAATGAAACATTTAAGTGATGAATGAGAAAGTTCATGGAAGGTAATCATAGAAACGTTATGAATTCTTGGTGCGGTAAAAATAACTTCATGAGTTTTTGAATCTATTATTTTGCAAGGTTTGACGATGACTCAAATAAAATATTCAAGCCTCTATCACATAATTGACTAATAGATATTAAATTGTGTTTCAAACCTTTAACAAATAAAACATTAGAGATCTTGAAAGAATCGTTACCTACATCACCAATTCCCATGATCCTTCCTTTTCCATTGTCGCCAAACGTTACAACTCCTCCTTTCTTCATCTCCAAGCTAAGGAACTTTGATTTATTGCCCGTCATGTGCTTTGAACAACCAGAGTCCAAATACCACACTTCTTCTTTATCCTTAGCCTGCCTGCATACCTAACAAGATGATGAGAGTAAAGATCTGGTTACCCAAGTAGTTCCTCCCATAATTTAGGTGGACGCCTTAGGTACCCAGACTTGCTTAATATTACATGATCCCTTCTTCCTGCAAGAGTCTGTGATGTGACCAAATCTATTATATTTGGCACACGCAACAAAGAGAGATGACACTTTTTTCAAAGTTTTCTGTGGACTATTACTGGAAGAGGATGTTGCAGCAGTAGTATTATAATTATTTTTATTACTAACTTTCCATTTACTGGAATTTTCACTGTCGTCGGCGACAGTAGCTGTCGGATTTCGACAGCCTCCAACAACATATCCAAGCCCAAACTTAGCAGTTCCATGGCATTGGTTGGCTAATATCATATTCAGTGATTTCCGGCCAACTCCAAACATATTTATAGCCAAGTTTAAATCATGGACTTGAGTTTTCAAAGCGGTGTTTTCTTTGACTAACATAACACACCGATTTGAAAAGCCTTTCTTGCAATTATCCAATTGTGAATGAGAAGATTTCAAAGATCTTACTAAATTCCTCTTTTCTTTTGTAAGAAAATTTACTTTAGATTTCGATTTAGAAAGTTCTTGTTCTAATTCTTTAATTCTTATCAAAGAGCGATCACACTCTTGACAAGCAATCTTCTCCTTCTCAAGAACTTTCAATTCATTTGTTAGTTTTCTGTTTCCTTTTGAAAGAATTTTGAAAGTGCACAGTTAACCTCACTAGAATTCTCTAGAGGGGGGGGGGGGGGGTGAATAGAGATTTAAAATATTTTTGTGCAAAGTTAATAATTATATATATATATGTGTGTAGTGATCACAGATTAGAGCTTCCCCCACACCAACAAGAATTAAACAAGTAAAGAAAAATAAATGCAATAATAAAAATCACAGCACAACATAAAGAAATATAGTGGTTCCTCAAACTTTGGGTAGTCCACTCTTCTACCCCCTTGGTAGGAAATTCACTATCTTGCACTGAGTCTTTTGATAAGGAGACTCTTAGAACCACCCTGAGGCTTTTGACAAGGAGACTCTTAGAACCAACTGAGTCTTTTAAAAAGGAGACTCTTAGAACCAGTACAACTGAATTTTTTGAAGAGTGATTCTAAAAACTCTTTTACAGTATGTGAGAATGAAAATAAGAAAAAGGAAAAGAAGTATTTAAGACAAGAATGAATCTTCTTCCTAGCAAGAAGATTTGAAGCACAAGAAGTAGTGAATTAAATCTCCCTTCTATAGTGAGAAGGAGATTGTAGCCCTTTTCTCTCTTTTGTGAGAGCTATCAGAGTTTGCAGCAGTATGGCTTCAGAGTGAGAAGAAGAAGGAAGCTTGTTCTTTTCTGCAGCACTATTTCTCAATTTTCTCTTTTCACTTGGGAGCTCTTCCTCTTTTTCAAATGTAAAAATGGTGAATCACTATATGTTGCTCTCTGCCGACCACCTTGTTATTTATAGCTCTATTTAAAATAACACTATAGGAGAATAATCAATTAGCAGGCAGAGTATTAGAAACAAAGAGAAATTTACATAAAATATATCCATAGAAGGAAAGTATTCAATCTGTTTTCAAATAATGTCCATAAAGGATTTAATCAATTTAGCCAAGAATCTATTAGAGGAAAGAATGATTCAGAACGGCTATAACGAATAAATTGATTCCATATAAATCAGATTTATAAAAGAAGGAAAGAGATCTAGCGATTTTTGAATTAATTATTGAAATCGACGTGCGTCGATTAATATTCGACGTACGCGTCGAATTCGTCCTGGCTGGACGTCGAGAGGAGAATAAGGAATGTGCGTCGACTTAGGTGCGTCGACTTCTCAAGATACGTCGACTAGAAGTCAGAGCTACGTCGACATAGGATACGTCGAATTCTTCTTAAAGGTACTTCGACTCATTCTGAAAGGAACGTCGATACTACATCGACGTTGCGTCGAATACTATTCGACGCATATTTACTTAACCTTGATTTTCCTTTCTTAGAATTCATATTCAACTCTTTTTCAGGGGTTAAGAGAAATCATTTTCCCAACAATCTCCCCCTATTTGTCTTAACCCTATTTAGAGGGAAATTGTACTAGCATATAATTAACCCAGCACAACATTTGTAAAGAAATATATTAAATAATCAGAAGAGAAATTAGAATAAGAAGACATATGACAAGTATTTGTCTTTCACAAGAATTAAACCAGAAACTTCTTTTTGTACATGAAGTTGACAAAAGCAGAATAAAGTTTCCTAGATAAGTTTTCAATAGCATCAAAAATGTAGCCCCGGGCTCTATCAGGTCGTTCCTGGACATTCCTGATGATTGTATGCAGTTTTTCCAAGAGTTTATCACCATCAGGGATTGTGTCATTTATGGAGTAGCCTTTGCTGATGATGATTGCTGCCTTTTCATCAATCATCTCAATTGTAATGTTTTGAACTTTCTTTTCAGTAGGCTTGATCTCAGGTGGTCCCTTGCTATCAACCTTGGGCCTATATTTTGTTTTCTTTTCTGATTGCTGCTTCTCAGGAATCTCAGCCATTTTTCCTTTCCCTTTCCAGGGTGCGGCATGCCACTTGTCTAATTTTATAGGTCTGTTGGGCTTCTTATAGGGAATGTAAGTATCTTCTGTACACCCTACACCCTTCTTGTGTTTTTGACCTTTTTCTAGAATGATCCCTGCCTGAGGGTTTTTCTTTTGATACGCTTCAATATCAAACAACTTCTTTGGAATTCTGATAGAAGATTCAGCAAGAATTTGTTCCTTAGTCATTCCCTTGTTGATCTTTTCCATCCAGGCATTCCTTTTATCTTCCACTTCTTTCCTAGCTGCTTCATATTCATACAGTTCTCTTTCTCTTATCTCTTCAAGCCTCTTTTCCATGTCAGGGTCATGGTACTCCTTCACAGGGCTGTTAGGAGTGATAATAGGCATCTTTTCAAATCTTTTTATTTCCTCACATGCTTTTCTATACTTCTTTTCTTTTGCATACTCTTTCCTTTCTTCTTTGGAGAAGTTTTGCCAGTAGGGAATGGCTTCTCTTTTCCTTTTCATCTGTCTTTCTGGACTTTGCCTAGGTAGGATCTGTTTAGTGAGTTTTGATATTGGAGGAGGTAGAGGTAGCAGTGGAGGTAGAGAAGAAGGTTGAGGTGGAGTTAGAGGTAGAGGTGGAGATGAAGGTAGAGAAGGAAATTGAGGAGGAGGTAGAGGTAGAGAAGGAGAGGGAGATGGAGTTTTCTCTTTAGGTGGAGAAGGAACTTTCTCAAGAAAAAGAGTTTGTTCTGCAATAGAAGGCAGAATGACCTCTGGTAGAGTAATCTCTGCTGAGGGAGTTTTGTCTCTTCCAGGCTCTTCTGAAGGGATGTCCTCAAGTAGAGGTGTCTTCAGTTTGATGTAGCTGGCAGAGAAGCCAGGAGAGTGATGCTGAAATTCTTCTTCACATAGGGGTGCATCAGTCCACACCTGTCCCTTCCAGTCATCAGAGGTGGCTGCTTCTTCCTCCCCCTGAACTCCTGAGTTCTTTACCACAGGAAGCTCCCCCTGAGTATATGGGGCATCAATTCTAAATGCTGAATTCACAGCATGATCTCCTTCAGTGTGATAAGAGGAGGTCTCTCCAAAGTATTTGTTGAATGTGTAGTCAGAGTGATTGGAGAGGATTGGAGCCTATTATAAGAGAAGAGGTTGGTGTAATTCTTTAGAGATAATGTTTAGAGTTGAAAAGGAAATTAATCCTGAGCTTTTAAGAGAGATAGATAGCCTGACAAGGGGGGTTTCTAGAGCAACTCTCCCCCTGGTTTATATCCTGCACAAAGGATTTAAACCTTTCTGGCGATAGAGGCCGTTCTTGAATGAGAGCATTAAGCTCAGGAAGAGAAGAAGAGAGGGTTGCCAGTTTGGCTGCACAGGTGTTGATCATGGCAGCGCATTCGTTGGCGAAGTGATTCAGGCGATTATGGAAATCACTTACTAGGTGTTCGAGAGCATCGTTCATCGTTTTGATGAGGGCCGATTGATCAGGAGTTGGTGCCATTGTTGCAGAGAGAGAGAGATAGAGAAGTAGAAGACGAAGTTTTGGCGGGTTTTAGGAGAGTATATGTTATGAAATAAGAAGTATTATTTAAAGGAGGTGAAACGTCGAGAAAGGAAACAGAAATCAAGGTATATCAGGTAATCCAATCGTCAAAAGAGGAAGTGAGGATTTGATTCTAATTGTAGACAGAAGTCGATGTTACGTCGAATTGATGTCGACATATGCGTCGATATAAAGTCGACGCGCTGTGGAGATTTGTTCATAGCCCTGCGCCGATAGCAATTCGACGGAGCGTCGATAAGTTATTGATGTATCTTTGCCGAGAAGAAATCAATGCCAGCGTCGAGTTCTTCTCAAGGGTGCGTCGATATGTATTCGACGCATCTTCAAATAATTTCTTAGATTTCCTGATTTCTTTTAGATTTCCCAACAATGGTAGTTACAGACTACCATCAAGCATTCCTAAGGTGTTGATGAAATAATTATGCTTAGTTTCATCTAAGGGTTTTGTGAAGATGTCTGCTCTTTGATTGTCTGTGGGAATATATTCTAAGGTTATCTTACCCTTCTCAACATTGTCTCTAAGGAAGTGATGTCTGATCTCTATATGTTTGGTCCTACTATGAAGGACTGGGTTGGATGCTATGGATATAGCACTAGAACTATCACAATAGATCTTAGAGTTATGTATTTCCAATTTGTAGTCAAGTAGCTGATTTTGCATCCACAGGATTTGTGAACAACAGCTCCCAGCAGCTATGTATTCAGCTTCAGCTGTTGAGGTTGAGACTGAGGTTTGTTTCTTACTAAACCATGATATCAATCTGTCACCTAGGAATTGGCAGGTACCAGATGTGCTTTTTCTATCAACCCTACATCCAGCATAATCTGCATCTGAGAAACCTATTAATTCAAAATTGGTTTCTGCTGAGTACCTATAGACCTAGTTCAGGGGTTCCCTTTAGGTATCTAAGAATCCTTTTTACAGAGGTGAGATGGGATTCCTTTGGATCAACCTGAAATCTAGCACATATGCAAGTGGAAAACATGATGTCAGGTCTGCTAGATGTTAGATATAGAAGGGATACTATGATGGCCCTATAAGTCTTTTGATCTACTGATTTTCCTTTATCATCTTTTTCTATAATGGCATTGGTTGTCATGGGTGTTTTCATGGTAGATGCTGATTCCATACCAAACTTTTTGATTAGCTCTTTATTATATTTGGATTGTGAGATGAAGATTCCCTCACTACTTTGTTTTACTTGTAATCCTAAGAAGTATGAGAGTTCTCCCATACTACTCATTTCAAATTTAGATTGCATTAGATTAGCAAATCTTTTACACAGTTTAGGATGAGTTGAGCTAAAGATGATGTCATCTACATATATTTGAACAAGGAGGAGTTGGTTTTTATGGGTTCTAGTAAAGAGTGTCTTGTCTACTTTTCCTCTTTCAAAGGAATTTTTTAAAAGGAAATTAGAGAGAGTTTCATACCAAGCTCTAGGTGCTTGCTTAAGACCATATAGTGCTTTGTTAAGTCTATAAACAAAGTTAGGAGAAGAGGGATTAACAAAACCTGGTGGTTGCTCCACATATACCTCTTCTTGAAGATCACCATTCAGAAAAGCACTCTTGACATCCATTTGGTAGACTTTCATCTTCATGAAGGCTGCATAGGCAAGAAAGAGCCTGATTGCCTCTAATCTGGCTACTGGAGCAAAGGTCTGGTTGTAGTCTATCCCTTCTTCTTGTCTATATCCTTGTGCTACAAGTCTTGCCTTATTCCTGACAATTACTCCAGTGGGATCTGGTTTGTTCCTGTATAACCATTTTGTACCAATCACAGGGTAGTTTCTTGGTCTTTCAACTAGGTTCCACACTTTGTTTCTCTCAAATTGGCCTAGTTCTTCTTGCATGGCCATAATCCAGTGAGGATCACAATTTGCTTCCTCAAACTTCTTTGGTTCAACTTGTGATAGGAAGCATTGGAGCATCATCCCATTGGAGACCTGGTGTCTTGTTCTTACTCCTGTATTGGGGTCTCCAATTACTTGAGTTTGTGGATGATCTTTCAAATTGACCCTTGTCCTGCCTGGACTTGTCAGATGTTCTTCTTCCTCATTGGTGATAGGATCAATGTCTACCTGGCCTTCCTGAACCATGTTCTCTTGTGGGAGTTGGTTTTGAAAGCTCTTTTCTGAATCTTCTTCATGTTCTTGTTCAGATTCCTCACTTGATTCCTTTATCTTGTTTTCTTTTTCATTATCTGTGTTCTCTAGAACCAGTTGTTCAAGCTGTGTTTCTATGCTGTTGCTTTCCTGTGGAAAAGAGCTGGTGGGAGTTCCCTCCCCCTTAAATAGCATGTTAGTTTCATCAAATGTAATGTGCATAGACTCTTCAATTTTAAGAGTTCTCTTGTTATAGCACATATATGCTTTACTAGATGCTGAATATCCCAGAAATATTCCATCATCAGATTTCTTGTCAAACTTGGCAAGATGATCTTTTCCATTATTTAGGATAAAACAAGCATATCCAAAGATCTTAAAATATTTAACTATGAGTGTTTTTCCTTTCAGGAGCTCATATGAAGTTTTTGATTTAGTTTTGTGTATTAAGCTTCTATTTAGAACATAGTTGGCAGTGTTGACTGCTTCAGCCCAGAAAGTTTTTGGCAAACCTGATTCTACAAGTAAGGTCCTTCCTGATTCTATTAAAGTTCTATTCTTTCTTTCAGCAACTCCATTTTGCTGAGGGGTTCTAGGGGCTGAAAAACTTTGTTTGATACCTATATCTTCACAGAAACTACTCATAAACTGATTTTCAAATTCAGTCCCATGATCACTTCTAATTATGAAACCTGACTATTGAGTTCAGATTGAATTTGTTTTATGAATCTTGAGAGAGTCTTGTGGGTTTCAGACTTAGCCCTTAGAAAGAATACCCAGCTGAATCTAGAGTAGCCATCCACAATGACTAGGGTATAGGATTTTCCACCTAAGCTCTGAGTGGATATGGGACCAAAGAGATCCATGTGTAGTAAGTAAAGGACCCTGGGAGAGTCATCCTTACCAATTGGTTTGAAGGATGATTTGGTTTGTTTTCCTAGTTGGCAAGGTCTGCATGGAGACTCCTTAGAGTACCTACCCTTTGGTAAGCCTCTGACTAGGTTATTCTTTGCTAGTTTACTAATTGTTTTGTAGTTTAGATGACCTAGTCTCCTATGCCATAATTCACTTTTATCAATAATATTGTTGAATAAACAGACTTCTGTGGGTGAGGAGCTAAAGTCCACTACATATATTTTTCCTTTTCTGATTCCATTGAGTACTGTGGCACCAGTCTTGATATCAATAATATGGCAGAATAATGTGGTGAATTTTACCTCATACTTACCATTTTCACATATCTGACTTATACTTATCAGATTGTGCTTCAGTCCTTTGACTACTGCCACATTCTTGAAGGTGACTTTCCCTTCTTTGAAATCTCCAAAGCCTTTGGTTTGGCCACAGCTAGAGTCTCCAACAGTTACTGATGGTCCAAGTCTGTCCTCAAAGTTGATTAACAGGTTTTTGCATCCTGTCATGTGCATGGAGCATCCACTGTCCAAGTACCACACCATCCTGGAGATGTGATACATCTGCACATAAAATTTTAAACATTAGTTTGAACCCTGCTGAGCTGGGGTCCCTTTCTCCCATCAGTGTGAAATTTAATAAAAGAGTAAGTGGGTTTTTCTGAATATCTTTCCTCCTTTAGGGGCATTGGTTTATCATACCAATTTTCTTTGGTGATGTTACAGAAGTAGTGGTCATAGTAAAAGGAGATGGATTGAGACAGCTGTTTGGTAGAGGAGAGATGTTTGTCTGATTGGTTGCGTCGAGATGTATTCGACGTAGGTTTATGGTTGCGTCGATATGAAGTCGACGCTTTTTCCATTCTGCGTTTACTTTCAGTCGAGGCATGAGAGAGGTTGCGTCGGGTAGGAGTCGACTGCACTTTGGTGTATGCGTTGATTAGAAGTCGACACACGTTGATAAGTATTCGACGCAAGTTTCAATTTTTTCTGTGGATATCTTCCTAGGATTCCTTCATATATAATGTGATTGGTTTTATTAAAGACAGTGGTTGTTTTTGGATTTTCCTGTGATCTTTCTCCTGTCAAATGTCCTTCCCTAGTGAAGTGAATGGGATGTCTCCAAACAGATTTCCTAGGTGATTGAGATTTTGGTTCTAAGTTAGTATTATCTTCTAGTTGTCTAAATCTATTAGTAAGATTTCTAGAGATGTTCTTGAGCTTCTGACTTCTCCCATTTAGAGAGTCTTCAAAGGACTTTGCTTTTGCTAGCTCATTTCTTAGTGTTAGATTTTCTGTACAGATTTTGTCTAATTCCTTTTCTAAGAGTCCTAGACTGAGCTCATAGTTATTATACTGTGTATTCACTTGTTTGAGAATTTTTAATTCATTTCTTAGTTCATCTATTTCTTTTTCAGATTTGATTAAATTTAAACAGAATTCTTTGAAATTGTTTTTGAAGTCAGTGGAAGATAAATCTATATCATCAAGTATATTTACCATAGATGTGTCATCAGGCTTCTCAGTGGCCATCAAACAGGTTTCCTCCAGCTTGGTCTCTTCTTGATCATTGTCAGATGAGGTGCTTTCTTCAGGTTCTGAATCACTCCATGATTAAGCAATGAGACCTTTCTCTTTCTTCTTTTTCTTCTGTAGATCTGTTCTTTTCAGATCTTTCTTTTTGCTGATCCCCTTAGGACATTCAGGTGCAATATGTTCAGGTTTCCTGCAAGAGTAACATATAATCTCTTTAGTAGGTGTTTTATTATACCTGGTTTTTGAGTCTCTTCCTCTGGATCCTTCTGTTTTGATCCACATCTTAAACCTTCTGGCCAGTAGGCTGATCAGCACCTCATCACTTGTAGAGGGTTCACCTTCAACAACCTTCAATGCAATACTCTTTTCTTTTGAGAGTGAAGGAGCCTTTTCTTTCTCTTCTTTCTCAGCTCTTGTCTTCAACAGATGTTCATAAGATTTTAATTTGCCCAACAGGACATCTGTTGAAATTTCTCTTTGACTTCTGGAATCTCTAATTGGCCAGATTCTTGAATCCCAAGAGCTAGGGAAGCAAGTTAGCAGTTTGTCATTTATCTCAGTGAGAGATATGTCCTTTTCAAGTGTTTTCAACTCATTCACTAGTGAGGCTGAATCTGGCATACATGTCAGCAACACTTTCACCTTCTTTCTTCTGAAAGTTTTCATATTGAGAGATGAGTAGTGCCTTTCTATCCTTTTTCTCATCAGCACTTCCCTCTACCATTTTGGTGAGAGCTTCCCATACTTCCTTAGCTGACTCACAATCAGCAATCTTTTGGAAGATTTCATCCGAGAGGGTTGAGACTAGGATATTCATAGCCTTGACATCATATCCTTGGGCTTTCTTTTCTTCCTCTGTCCACTCAGCTTTTGGAGCAAGTGTTTCAGTCACTTTTCCACTTGAGTCCTTTTCTGAATGGCTTGGGGGGACCTGCCAAGATAACATTAAACAATTCATCATCAATAGAGTTTAAATAAATTCTAATTCTTGTTTTCCAAAGTGCAAACTTTTCAAGGTTGCAAATTGGTGGTCTGGTTGAAGCATAATCTTTGATTTGTGTCATGTGAAAATTAATTGTTAGAAAAATATATATATATATATAAATAAGAGGTAGGATCTTCTTGATCAAGGAGTTAACCTTTTTAGATCAACCTCGCTCTGATACCAATTGAAAGTGCATAGTTAACCTCACTAGAATTCTCTAGAGGGGGGGGGGGGGGGGTGAATAGAGATTTAAAATATTTTTGTGCAAAGTTAATAATTATATATATATGTGTGTAGTGATCACAGATTAGAGCTTCCCACACACTAACAAGAATTAAACAAGTAAAGAAAAATAAATGCAATAAGAAAAATCACAGCACAACACAAAGAAATATAGTGGTTCCCCAAACTTTGGGTAGTCCACTCTTCTACCCCCTTGGTAGGAAATTCACTATCTTGCACTGAGTCTTTTGATAAGGAGACTCTTAGAACCACCCTGAGTCTTTTGACAAGGAGACTCTTAGAACCAACTGAGTCTTTTGAAAAGGAGACTCTTAGAACCAGTACAACTGAATTTTTTGAAGAGTGATTCTAAGAACTCTTTTACAGTATGTGAGAATGAAAATAAGAAAAAGGAAAAGAAGTATTTAAGACAAGAATGAATCTTCTTCCTAGCAAGAAGATTTGAAGCACAAGAAGTAGTGAATTAAATCTCCCTTCTATAGTGAGAAGGAGATTGTAGCCCTTTTCTCTCTTTTGTGAGATCTATCAGAGTTTGCAGCAGTATGGCTTCAGAGTGAGAAGAAGAAGGAAGCTTGTTCTTTTCTGCAGCACTATTTCTCAATTTTCTCTTTTCACTTGGGAGCTCTTCCTCTTTTTCAAATGTAAAAATGGTGAATCACTATATGTTGCTCTCTGCCGACCACCTTGTTATTTATAGCTCTGTTTAAAATAACACTATAGGAGAATAATCAATTAGCAGGCAGAGTATTAGAAACAAAGAGAAATTTCCATAAAATATATCCATAGAAGGAAAGTATTCAATCTGTTTTCAAATAATGTCCATAAAGGATTTAATCAATTTAGCCAAGAATCTATTAGAGGAAAGAATGATTCAGAATGGCTATAACGGATAAATTGATTCCATATAAATCAGATTTATAAAAGAAGGAAAGAGATCTAGCGATTTTTGAATTGATTATAGAAATCGACGTGCGTCGATTACTATTCGACGTACGCGTCGAATTCGTCCTGGCTGGACGTCGAGAGGAGAATAAGGAAAGTGCGTCGACTTAGGTGCGTCGACTTCTCAAGATACGCCGACTAGAAGTCAGAGCTACGTCGACATAGGATACATCGAATTCTTCTTAAAGGTACTTCGACTCATTCTGAAAGGAACGTCGATACTACATCGACGTTGCGTCGAATACTATTCGACGCATATTTACTTAACCTTGATTTTCCTTTCTTAGAATTCATATTCAACTCTTTTTCAGGGGTTAAGAGAAATCATTTTCCCAACAAATTTTATTTTCATATTTTAGACTATCAATATCTTTAAGAATTTTTTGAAAAAATTTGCAAGTACGGAGAAATTCATCATAAAGCTCATCATAAGTTGGGGGAGTTACCTCAGTGTCGCTTTGGACACTGCAATCGTTCTCAGATGATGCGTTGCTTTTTCCCATTAAGCACATATTTGCTTCTTCATGACCTTCAGAACTTGAATCATTTTCTCCTTCCGATGATGTGTCGTCCCATGTTTCCGCCTTTAGAACTTTCTTTTTGTATCTCTTATTTTGCCTCTTCTCTTTTTGCTCTTTCAGAAACTTTGGGCACTTGCTCCTTATATGTCCAATTTTCTTGCAATGATAACATTCCGGTGGTGGACGCTCATCATCTTCCTCAGTTTCACTCTTTCCTTTTCCCTTCTTATATGAAAAATCCTTCTTGTTAAAGTACTTCTTAAAAGTGTTCCTCCTTTGCGGATTTCTCATAAACTTCTTAAATTTTCTCACAAACAAGCTTTCTTCATCTTCTTCCTCATCTCCATCAGTCTCACTCTCAACTTCTTGCTTAGACTTTAGTGCCAATGCCTTTTTTCTTGGCTCCACACTGTACTCTTGTTGTTGGATTTTCAGTTCCACTTCATTTGTCTTCAGGTTTCCAATTAAACTCCCTAGTTGAAGAGTCTTAAGATCATGAGATTCTGAGATGGCGGTCACCTTCGGATTGAACTTCGGGGGAAGTGATCTTAAGATTTTTCTAACTAAATCTCCATTTGAAAAATTCTTTCCAAGGACTTTGGAATTGTTGATGATCTTGGTAAATCTGGTGTACATTGTATCGATGTCTTCATCAACCTCCATTCTGAATTTTTCGAATTCCGACTCTAGTTGGAACAGTTTGGAGTCCTTCACCTGCGAGGTACCTTCATGAGTAACTTCTAATAAATTCCAAATTTCAAACGCAGTTTCACATGCACATACTCTATTAAACTCAGTTCTATCTAGCGCACAAAATAGAGCGTTCATTGCTTTTGCGTTATTCTTACATTTTAACTTATCATTATCATCCCATTTATCCTTGGGCTTATCTATTGTTACACTACCAAGGACTAATGTCGGTGGAGTATAACTCGTCTCTACCATGTTCCAGACTTCGATATGTAGTGCAATTAGAAAACAACGGATACGAGTTTTCCAATAGTTATAGTCCATGCCTGTGAATAAATGTGGTCGACTAATCCCTTGACCCTCTACAAATGCGTGATCGTTATGCGCCATTACTCCCGGTGGTAAAACCATTTTGGAGCAACCTCGCTCTTATACCAAGTGTTGGATCTTGCGGCGCCCTTAGAGGGTGGGGGGGGGGGGGGTGAATAAGGGCTAATCTTTAGTTTGAAATTTTTCCAAAATATTAAGATAATTTTGCAATGATAAACAAGTAGATTTTTACACAACCAAAATAATCACTTAGAAAATCATGAGAAAATTGGAAATCAAATTTTATTTTCACAAGTGATGAATACAAAGAACAATTGATTTTAATAAAACTTAAGATCAAGACTATGATGAAAATAAACTTCTTTTAAATTTACCGGTCCTTCAACCAAGGACCGGCTGGATATAACGTATCTCTTCCTAGATCTTACTACTAGCCTCCCCCTAGATCTCTCCACGATCTAGACGCTGCACACAAGACAACGATTTACTCCTAAGCCTCACAAGGACCTAGACACCATGCGCAAGGCGGCGATTCCCTCCTAAGCCACACACGGACTTAGACGCCACGCACAAGGCGGTGATTTCCTCTACGGATTACAAAATGATAACATATATTACAAAATAGAGATTAAGATATGAGAACTCCCTAGATCCACAACTCTGAAAATGGCGTCGAATCCTTGCAAAGGTTGCCTAAGATACCGCGCATGAACCGTCGCTCCTTCGATCTTGAACGTTCTTGCCGAAAAGGAAGTTCTCGAATTTCTGGAGCTCTCTGGATGAAAAGCACTCGGGAATTGGTACTCCAGAATAGTGTGTGTCTTCTCCTCCACGAAAAATGAGTCAATATATAATTTGTCGAGATCGTCGACTACATCTAGCTGTCGTCCACCGACGTTATCTCCTCCAGCTGCCACGTGTCCCATGCGAACGAAGTTTTTGCGCGTCGTGACGGTTGCGGTTGAAATGTGGGCTGTCGGATTTTGATAGCGATGTCGGAATTTTGACAGTGGACGAAACCGGCAGAACGTGCGGTAACCGTTGAGCTATCGTCGACGACATCACGATATCGCAGACGACATTGACTTTTTCCTGGAATATTCATTCTGAGCTCCAAACAATAATTAGCATAGTTGCAAACCTATTATACCTGCACACCATAGAGAAAATAAGATCAAATACATCCGGGATTTGTTATTAGCAAACCAAGGAGGACGGAATTGCATGCTCCAACACAAGCAACCCTCTCCAAGGGGGCATATCAAAAGTTGGGGCGCAAATTCTTCGGACCTTTTGAGATCCTTCGCCGCATCGGGGACGTGGCTTACCGTCTTCGCTTCGACGATGAGCACGGATTCACGACGCCCTTCATGTGTCCCAGCTGAAGCCCTTTGTTGGCGAACCCCCCAAAGCACCTTTGGTTCCATTGCCACCGCCACCACTACAGGACAAGCTTGATGTCGAGCTGGGCGAAGATGTTATGGATCCGCATTGGGGAATCACTTACAAGCGCCGCGAACCACAGGACAGTGCACACTTGATCTATCATTTCTATTTCGCATGTTATTTTATTATTACATTTAGTACGTTTTTAACCTCAATAGTTGTTAAGCCTTATTGAGGGGGCAAGTTGGCCTTTTACTTTAATGGTTGGTTCACGACGCTTGTAAGTGATTCCCCAATGCGGATCCGTAACATAATATTACTTTATTTTTTCAGAGGTGTTTCTTTCTATTTATTGTAGTAATTTTCTTTTCATTTTTGTTACTATTTAGTGGAGTAGGAAATACATAAATAGAGTATGTAGAACTGAGAGCCCGACTGTCAGTCGGTGAATTCAACTATTTATGTACTCTTTCTCTATCTAAATTTTTTCTTTAAGGGCTCGTTCGTTTGCACAGAATTAAAGACTTTGAATTGGAATTCGACGACGAATACCAATTACGTCGTTCGGTTCTTAGGTAGCTTTAAGAATTGAAATTTGAGTTAGATATCATGGAATTGATTTTAGCCTAGACACAAAATCTAGCTAGACAGATCGGAACTAGGGCGAGTTTGACACGCTCAATTTACTCCCGATAAAAGAAAAAGAAGCAACGACTCCTCTTTCCAGCAATGGAGCGCATATTTTCGCCCGTAACGCATTTTTCGTGTTGGCGCGTGTTTTTACGCCCGGGCGCGCGTTTTTCGCCAGGGAGCGCATTTTTCGCATCGGCGAGCGTTTTTTTGCCCGGGTGCATGTATTTTCACCCGGGCTAGAGTATTGTCGCCCAAGCGCGCGTTTTTTTCGCCTGGGCCCGCGTTTTTGCCCGGGCGCGCGTTTTTCTCCCGTGCGCGCATTTTTCGCCCGGGCGCGCATTTTTCGCACGGGTGCACGTTTTTCGCCCGTGCGCTCATTTTTCGCTCGGGCGCGCGTTTTTCGCCCTGTCGCGATTTTTCTCCCGGGCGCGCGATTTTTCACCCGGACGCGCATTTTTCGCCCGGGCGCACGTTTTTCGCCACTGCTGGCGTTTTTTCGCCCGTGCGAGCGTATTGTCGCCCGGGCGCGCGTTTTTTCGTACGGGCGCCCGTTTTTTGCCCGGGTGCGTGTTTTTCGCCCGGGCGCACTTTTTTCACCCGGGCGTGCGTTTTTCGCCCAGGCGCATTGTTTGTCTCCCGGGCGCACGTTTTGTCTCCCAGGCGCCCGTTTTTCGCCCCGGCAGGCATTTTTCTTGTGGGCGGGCATTTTTCGCCCGGGCGCAAGTTTTTCTGCCGCACGTATTTTTCCCACTGGTGGGCGTTTTTCCCCGGGCGCGCGTTTTCCCCCGGGTGCGCGTTTTTCGCCCGGGCACGCGTTTTTCGCTCGGGCGCTCGTTTTTCGCGCGGGCGGGCATTTTTCGCTTGGGCGCCCGTATTGTTGCCCGATCGCCCGTATTGTCGACTGGGCACCCACATTGTCGCCCTGGCGCGCATTTTTCGCCTGGGCTAGTGTTTTTCACACGGACACGCATTTTTTTGCCCGGGTGCGCATTTTTCGCCCGGGCTCGCATTTTTCGCCCGGGCCTGTGTTTTTCGCCCTGGCGCATTATTTGTCGCCTAGGCGAACGTTTTTTGACCTGGGGCCCGTTTTTTGCCCGGGCAGGCGTTTTTCTTGTAAGCGGACATTTTTCGACCGGGCGGGCGTTTTTTGCCCGGGCGCACTTTTTGTCGCCCGGACGCGCGTTGTCTCCCGGGCGTTCATATTGTCGCTCGGGCAAGTGTATTTCGCCCGGGCGCACTTTTTTTTTCAGCAGGCGCATTTTTTATTATATATGTAAAAAACTATTTATTTTTTATAATATTTTTCCATTCTTAGATTGAATCTTATTTAACAAACGAACAAAAGAATTGATTAATTCCACAATATTCACCAATATTGTTTATTAGGCGAACGCTGTAATTGGAATTACACCAATTCCAATTCTGATTCTCGAATCCTAATATCGAATTTAAATATCAAATTTCAATTCTGTCCAAACGAACGGGTCTTAAGAGAACAATCAATCTTTTTCCCAAGTTGTAATCTCTTCAATAAAGATCGAGATGGGGTGGTTGAACTCGAATGATTGAGTTTCATCATAGAAGAAGATAGTGTCAAGACTTTAAATTAATTTAAAATTTTATTTTGAATTGGTATGTATATAATAATTTTGTTTGCGTATAATAATTTTCTAAATGTTTTGATTTGTATACAGTAAGAGTTTATATTTAGTAAAAACAATCTATATATTACACCGCTCATTTTTTTAGTGATCCATATTGTATCATTTTTGTCTTTATGTATATATATATTAATAAAAATAAATAAAAAGGTAATTTAGTGATAAACCACTGTTAATTGCCTTCGATTGAGCCCTCGTTCGCCGTGGAAGGGGAGGGAAGTCCCACAATGGATCGGCTTGACTCCCATTGAACCTATCTCACAGGGTAGGGTTGACGAGGGATGCGACTGATTGGGGGAAAAAAGTTGTCGATCTGCGGTGATGGAAGGAGACGGGGCCGGCGACTCGCGAGCGGCGGGCGGAACACGAGCGAGTGCATGGTTGTGTTAGGGCGTCGTGGTGTTCTGTGAAAGATAGAGGGAGGGAAATTGATAATTGATTTCATAATCTTTCAAACAAGCATGCTCCAACCCATATGGGTTATGGGTTGGAGACCCAAAGTCCAATTTAACATAAAAAGACAAAATAATAAAAATAAAAGATACAAGCGGACATCGAGGATAAGTCCTAAGCGGCGTGCGCTGAGTTGCGGCACTTATACGTGATCCCCCAACCAGGGACGGATCCAGAGGGGGGCTCGAGGGACAGTGACACCTCCATTAGTTTTCAAAATTGTTAGTGGATTTCCTCTCGTCGAGGCAATGAATTTTGACTACTTATATGTCAAAAACGGCGTCCAAATGAGGGAGAAACAACTCTGATAAGAAGGAAGCATTCTCACGTCACGTAACTAGTTTGTTTTGGGACAGATATTGGCTTTTCGCGGACCAATGCTGGCTATTCGCAGATGAAATTTGGCTATTCGCAAACCAAGTTCAGCTATGTGCACCACCAAAATTAATTTTCAACATGTGACCCACGACCCTCCTACTCACCCCGCTAGCATTTGTGTTTAAAATTTTTTTGTGAATTATCATTTATAATTTTCTGAATCCGTCGCTGCCCCACCATGGATCCATTACATCTGTAACAACCACAGAGCTAGCAAGCTATAAGTACGTGTCAATTCCATATATAGCAACGAATCATGCCTTCTTCCATTAAGTGGTTGTTGAATAGTGACATGATAGGCGGTCCTTATCTTAGGCCGATACCTAGCTTGGGAGAAAAATTTATTACTTTGTTCTGTGCTCAGACAGCCTTGATAGGACAGCCTAGTTCTATCAGGTTGACATTTGTTCACATACTTTGTAATTTTTTATTTCTATTCATTTCAGTCTCTCAGTTATTTTTTTTAAGATTTCAGTCTCTCAACTATGTTAAATAAAAGAAATCAGCCCCCCTTTCTTTTTCCATTAAATGTCTTAGATTAAACAGTTAAAAATCTAATTTTTTTTATAACTAGTCTCCTGTTATAATATATTAAAACGTCATACATTTTTTTAAAAAATAGCATTTTTGCCATATTAGTGTAGATATTTGGTGTTTTAATGACATGATCGCTATACTTTAACCTTTAAGTCCGATCGTCTTAGATTAAATTAATTTACTGGATGTATATTATAGAATTTTTTTGAAATTTGATTAATATGCAAGTCAAATTAATAGTTTAATACATTCCAGTCAAATAAAGGAGCCAGAGTCAAAATTTACTCCGGAAGCTTTCTTAAAAAATTGTTGAAGGAGTCCTCAATTTAATTTAGTGGCCCGCCTTAAATCGGAAATAAAAGTCATAAATTGAACAAGTGAGCCGGCGAAAATTATTATATATGTATATATAATTTAGTGGCATGTATCTTAGTTCAAATTTGTACAATGATATTATGATAATTTTTTATTCGAACAACAGGTGATCCTTGTGCGGTAGGGGAGCTGGAAGAGCTGATAGGGAGGAATGTCGGCGCACCGGCTCGTGAGGAAGAATTGGGGAGATCACCGTCGAGGATATGTGAGAAATGTCTCGCCGTCATCGAGGGTTTCTAATTCCGCCGTCGAGGATCACGACTTGCGAAGGGGTGAGGGAGGAGATGCCGCTGAGGAGATACAAACGCCGAGGAGAAGGAGATGATTTCCGGTCCTGGGAGGAAGTTTCCGCCGAGAGGGAAGGGCGATGCTTGCGTCGGTTTTGCTGCGATGAAAAGAGGAGGTGTTTAGGTTAGGATTTTATGAAAGAAGAAAAAAAGTGGCTATTTTTAAAAAAATGAAAAGATTTTAGCTATTTTAAATAAGGTAGTTAAGGGAAAGGACTGATTTTAGGTAATGATTGAAGTTGAGGGACTGAAATCCTACAAAAAAAGGACTGAACTCAAAAAAAGATAAAAGTATGGGGATTGAAATATTATTTTTGCCTTTTTTTAGAGTAATTTTATGTGCAAACCTATTTTGGCTACGTGCAAACCCAAAAAATTTAGGTGCAAATAAACATGTTATGTGCAAATCAAAAAATATATTAAAAAAATAACAATTCAATATTTCCTATCATACCAATTATATAAAACCAGTTTTAATACATTACTTCAATACACCAAATCATATATAGTTATATACTGCATGGAATAAATCTTAGAATTTAATCTATAAAACGTTTTTTTTCAACCGATCCAGTTAGAAATGATATAGCTAAGAAAAATCATCCAAATTAATCATCACTATGTAAACTTCACATTGTTGCATATATAATCTCCAAAAATCATTCCAGCAACTTAAGATTCAACATCTCAACTAACTCTTTTAATAAACTGATGCTCATAAAACCAGAAGAGCACAACAAAGTGAAAAAAAAATAAACCTTTTATTATGTACAAATCTTTCTACACACCCAAACACAGAGATCAACCATACCCCGAGAGAGAGAGAGAGAGAGAGAGAGAGAGAGAGAGAGAGAGAGAGAGAGAGAGAGAGAGAGAGAGAGAGAGAGAGAGAGAGAGAGAGAGTGATATATGATCCTAATTATTAAAATAAATTCAAAAAATCACATATGTAATCTCCATAAGAATTGAAGAGTGAGGTGAGAAAAAAGGACAAAAACATTGATTACAAAGTTCTCACAAGGAACAAAGGAGTACACGTTTTCAGAACGGAGACTGCGCCACCAACAAGCTTATCGGTCGCACCAGCACCGCTTCAAGTTAACTCCTCCGCGAGAAGTAGGTAGTCGCAACTGGAGAAGATGGAAGACTCAGTGCCCTCAGAGAAGAAGGGTCCTGTCCTAGGTCGCGACTGGAGAAGAAGGGTCCCGCCTTAGGTCGCGACTGGAGAAGAATGGTCCAGCACTCCTGCCCTAGGTCGCGACTGGAGAAGATGGAAGGCTCAAGTGCCATATGTCGCGATTGGAAATGGAGAACAAAACTGCTTTCTCGATGGAGGACGGGACCGGGATCAGGAGGCGGAGAAGAATGGGAAGGGCACCTAGGGCTTTTCTAAAATTTATTTTCTTAATAATATTATTTACTGGATTAATTTTGATCGATTTGCACATAGCGATATTCGGTTTGCCCATAACAACACTCTTTTTTTATCTCTCAACCTCTTTTGCGGTTCCAATGAAATTGTGCTAATATGAATAATCTTCAAATCAAAATAAATGTTTGTAGGAATCCCACACATTGTTTCAGGACTTGCACAATTTCAGATGAAAATTTTGGATTCATTTTGCATTATAATTGTTTCTATGATCAGTGTTATTAATATTTTGCTTTGAATTGAAAAGTAAATCAGTTATCATTCTCAACATTATGTCGACTTGATATTTAAAATTTTTTATGAAGCTATTTGACTAGATATATTATTGTTGTACTTTTCCTCCTCTCTGTTATATGTACATGTCTATTTATTTATGATCTGTGACATTTTTAAATGCGGATATTGGATATCAAGAATGACTTTTGGTCTGCTGTGAATTATTTCTGAGCTGGATGAGCATGGGTTGTCTCCCGTTGATTCTTCTTTAGTTCTTCCACGTAATGAAGGTAATAATTTCTTCTTGCAACTTTTTTAATAGCTTCTCTTTGATCTCTTAATAGACCTCTCCGTCTTTTGGATGTGGTATATATAGTGGTTACACATGAAGTTGAATTATTATTTTTTGTATATGAGAAGTCCGGTTGAAGCCAACTAGACTGCCATTCATAAAAAAATTGTTTTATGTACTATGCGAAGTACGTTGCACTTAACGCTTGCCATATATTAGGACTCATTTTCCGAAGAATTATTACGTGCACTCAAAAGACCGAGTTGGGTCCTCTCATATGTGATATATGTTTTGGCATCTTAGCAGTTTAAGTTTGATCTTGTTTGCACAACCATTTTTTTTGTATGTACAAATTGAGTGACGAAGGTGAAGACATCTGGAGGATTAACACAGGAATACCCTATCACTGTTGGCTTACATCAAAGTTCAGCTTTAAGCCAATATCTCTTTACCCTTAGCTTACCGGACATATCCAACAAGCAATACCTTGGTGTTTATTGTTTGCGGATGATATCATTTCGATTGATGAGACGCGCGAGGGTGTAAACGTAAAACTTGAATCTTGGTGACACTTTAGAAAAGAAGGGTTACGTTTTACGTTGAGCCGGGCAAAGACGAAGTATATGGAGCTTAAATTTAGCAATGCATGAAGATGATTGACTTCGTTTTTAAGTTGGGTGATCAAGATATTTTCTGCAGTGAGTGCAAGAAAACTTCTTCTCTCCAAACAAAGAGCAAGAACTCAAATCTCTCTCCAAACATCACAAGGGAACGGAGACAAGCCTAAACAAAAAACCTCTTGCAGTGAAGACGAAGAATACCGATCTGAGAAACCTGTTCTTCCTCTTGAAGAACACCTCCGACGACAATGGCCGACGAGAACTTCTTTCGCACGTCGCTCTCTGTTGACGACGAAAATTTGGAAGTTGTAACTTCTGTCAAAATGTCCCTACCTATTTAGGGCAAATAGACGACCATATCTTGACCGTTCAAAACAGATCGAAGATGATCTAACGGCTCCCGATCAAGATTGACAAAACAAATTTCCTCCTGCTACAGTAACTGTCTCGACGAAATTCGTCGAGACAACTTGAATAATTCGTCGAGACAACTCGACGAAACGGGATGAAAGCAAATAGTCGAAATATCACAAATCAACTCGACGATGTCATCGATACCACTCGACGATGTCATCGAGACCACTCGCTGATGTCGTCGAGACCACTCGACGATGTCATCGAGATCACCACACCATTCGACGATGAGACTTGTCTTTTCAGCTACAGCACAGCACCACTCGACGATGTCGTCGAGACCACCATACCTTTCGACGATACAGGACTTGTTCTCCAGTCTGCAGCCCAGCACCAACCACTGATATGATTCTTCTCTTTAGAGGCTGGACGCCAAAATTATCGACTATGATTAAAAATATTAGGAGGGTTATTGATTTTGATTGAAAGATAAGTGGAGTAATACACATATTTACAAAAATTAGAGGGTTATTGGCCACGTTGAAAAAGATAAGATGGAGTTAACATTCTACTCTAAAGAATATAAGGGGTTATTGACTTTGGTTAAAAAATTAATGAAGTTATTAACAATTTACACAATTTAAATAGTTTTTTATGATTTGTTGTATAATGGTTTATATGGCCAAACATTTCAATTAAGATGTGATGCTCTAATATAGCTCTAAGCGCTTTGAGATGTGTGCAAATATCTACATGGATAGTTGGATGCCCACATTTTATGATAAAATGCTTCACTCGCACTTTACCGCCCCTTACCCCCTCCATCGTAGCTCTAAGCATGTGGGGCATGGCTAAGTGTCACATCCTTTGATCTTTATTAGTTAAGATTGTCCAAAAAATAATATCCTTCGATTTGCTGGTCCACATAAATAAACTTTTCACAGCACCTACTCGCAGAGTCCCACATCTAATTAATTAGAATTTTAAAAAATTATGAAACATGCTTAAGTACATGCAACTAAAGTAGTTCACGCCAACATATTTAATTACGCACGCACAAGACGTATTGCCGCCCTGATTGAAATATGCGCGTAACTATAGCGATTTTTTGGAAATACTTCTTGTACATGCTTTTGTAGGAAAAGTGTTCAACATGAAAGTTGTAGATCTCGACGAGATCTACAACTTTCGTGTTGAACATTTTTCCTAAAAATGCATATACAAGGCGTATTTTCAAAAGGCGCGTAATAACTCGTTCAAAAAGAGTGCGGATAGCCAAAACTGTAGTGCGGATAACAATCACCAAAAATAATATCCTTCGTTCCAAAAGAGTGCGTAGCATGCTATCGAGAAACATAAATTACTTTGTACACTGCTTTTGTAAAGAACTACGATTAATGTTCTAGAATTACACATAAAAATGTAATGAAACTAATGTTGAGGAAATCAAGTAAACTCATTCGAGTGAAAATGACGCGGCATGTGGCTCGCCGTTACCCGGCCAAAGTAGTTTCCTGAAGCGGTTGCGGTTACCTACTTGACTAATATAAATATATCTTTACTATGTAATAAAGGGTGTTGTTACTAGCAAATACAATTTGACTTCTAGCAAATCATTACTACTAGCAAATTTTTAATTTTGAAAATGATTATTTGAAAACCTTTTTGTTACTAGCAAACCACCTATAAAAAAAAATTATTTAGATGCATGCATTTATTTAAAATAAGTCACTACATACGTTAACATTATAAGAGAGCTCAAATCAACTACATATGTCAGCACTATAAATGATTCCAAATGCCGCAAAATTATGTTAAGTGCAACACTCAAATAGACAGTCATGACGGCGCGCATGACGTTGATCACTTCCCCTCCATTGTAACCTTTGTTGATGGTCACCGTGGAGCCGTACCAAATTGTTAGGGCATGGCTGCAAAAACAATCATAATGACTAACAGTATCTTAATTACTGGATGTTTTCATAAATTAAAACAAAGAGCAAGATATCACATGAGAATAATCACACTCCACAAATTTATAAGAAAAAAAAAGCATCCCCACAGAATAATCACGCCTTGAAAATTTCCCTATGCCAATATCCTACATATTTTCATGTTAAGTGCCGTTCAATTTAAAAAAAAAATGATAAAACAAAACTTTAAACAACAATCCAAACAAGGAAAAAAAATTATATACCCTAAAATTAAAACAAAGAAATAAACCTCATCTAATTAGAGGAACGAACCAAGAGATGCTCAAGCTTAGGGCCACCGCTTGCCGTATTTGGAGCACTTCATTGCCCTGCTATGCAAAAGGACCAAAAAAACAAGGTCTATTAGATAATAATTTGGAAATTATTCTATTTGAAAATTGCAATATATATATAAGTATTTAATTTAATTTTAATTGCTAAAATTTTAAAGATAATTAAAAATAAGAATGATCCTATTATTGAAATAATAAATTTTCTTTTGATGATATACTAGTAAATAAAAGAAAAGATCATTTTACCCCCTAGCTTCCAGAACACAACGCCAAGGAGAATCAAAAGAAGATGTGGGATCAAACCAAGTTAATGATGCGGTCTCATCCGTCGGAGAAAATAAAAGGGTACTAACTTTTGGTAAAATATCATCTCATGGGGATTCTGATTTTTTACGAGTACGACTAAGTAATTACTTCTAACACAACTTAGCAATATAATAATTAATGTGGTTGTTTAATTCAACAAAAAGAATAAGAATTAACTATTATTTTAAAAATAAAAATTAATCAGAGCTAAAACATTATGAATTAGAGTTAGAATAATTATTTCATATTATGAATATCTACTAAGATTAGTTGCAAGTGAAGAAGTGTAATTGAATGAATGACGACAATTTTTTTTCTAAACACATCGAAAACTCTTGATATGGACGAATCATGATTATAATTCACTAACAAAAGACACATCTTATAGAGAAACTAGTAAAGTGCATGGTTGTGCGCAAAAATGCACGGTCATACATTGTGTATAACTGTTAAGAAGTAGGATATAATGGCAAAATGCACAGACATACATGAATGGACGCGAGTGCACTTCCTTAAGAACGCTTGATCATCTATTCATTTTGAATTGCATGCACATGGGCGTGTAATGACGTGCGGTTGTGACACATTGGCGTACGTTTTCCTGCTCTTCATCCGACCAAAACACGAGTCATGTTAGAAACCATGTGAATAGACACACAAGAGTGTGTTTTGGGCATGCGTTTTCACTTCTTTTTTTCTTTGCCTATTCACCCACATCGCCCAAAGTGCTCTCATTTGCTCCAATTGCTCCAAATTTCTCCCAATTGCTCCAAATTTCTCCCAATTGCTCCAAAGTGCTCAAAATTGCTCCAAAGTGCTCCAATATACTCCCTCATCGGTACTTTAGTCCAAAAATACAAAGATATACATAAATCCACCTTCTTGATATAAAAAAAACTCAGAAACCATAAAAAATCAATATTAAATATGGGTAAAATAATGAGATTATGTATCACATATTTGATGTTATCACATCTCACTTATAAATGCAACATAATATGGGTATGAATGGAACCTCATAATATAGAACACTTGCAGATATGGTATTATAAGATGACAAAAGACAACCATATTAAATGACACACAAAGTACAAATAATGCAAAATAAATAAGGAGTGTCCACACTACTAAGGTATCCAAAAACCCAAAGTGCTTTTGGACACTACAAAACTTTAAAAAAAAAAATCAAACATTCAGTCCCAGGGCCTGCAAACCCGATATAATAAAATTAAAAGCATGAAATAGTAGAAATATAACACATGATCTTTCTCTTTCTTTATGCAGACATGCTAAGCCTTTTGCAATATGCATCAAAATATAAATGAGTCAAAAAAGTGGATCAGCTATGAGTAGAACATAGGTGTAATGTCTCTCACTCTTGGTTGTCTTAGTGGGCCCCAGAGAACATGTCAAATTACAAGTCAGCACTTCACAACATTAAAAAAAAGAAATAAATAAACATGCACTAACTACATAAAATATGGTGTCACAAACATCATACAAATTTTCTATTTGTTGAACGTACATGTTGTGTCTTTTTATGAAGCATGTATGCAAGTGGGGCGACTATTGCAGGTTTAGCATGTGTAACACTCAACTCGTAACCAGCGTATATTATAAATTCTTCCGGTCCCGACTACATAGAACTTATACAATAGAACATTATAAAGTGATACAAAATTAAAACTTCTACAATATCAAAATTGAACCACAAGCTAGCGGAAGCCAAAGTGTAATCTCATATTCAATTAGATTGTCCACACTACAACTTGGAATGAAACAATTAATGTTCATGGCCTTATGATCTTACATAAATATTTCAAAAGTATATCAAAAGGATACTTCGACTCGTAGGCCAGATCAACATGAAATGAAGTACATGAAAAATAAACTAAAACATGTTGCGTGACTTTTTGTCGTGTAAGCAAGCTAGCGCACATCCACACTCGCTCCAATCTCTACAATCATACACAAGTTAGAGGAAGATAAGGGATCTATGAGCTAACCACAACTACATAACCACCCCACTCCTCTCGACAGTCTGAGCAAGCCCTGGGGAACATTCGTCACCCTGCAAGTCAATAATTTTTATTGTAATAAAATACGATAAATATTCCATCCATACAAAACTTATTCTAGGTGTCAGATGCATCAATCATGTTTGATAGTTTATAGGTTAGTAGTCTAATTCACCTAGAGGGTGGGGGGGTGAATAGGTCTCTTTGATTTTTACTTAAGTATTGCTAGCAGTTAAAGAGTAGTAAACAAAAACTCAAGCAAACACAGAAAGAACACAATTGTTTATAGTGGTTCCCCAAGACAGTGTGTCTATGGGTAGTCCACTCCCCCCCCCCCCCCCCACACACCTTTCTAACAGTGTGTTAGACAAGGCAAACTCCTCCAATCTCATCACCAAGAGCTTACAACACAGATCCCACGAGATCTCTCAGGTTTGCTTCAAACCCTACCTCAGGCCTAACAACCCTACTCACTCAGAGTGCTCCCACTCATACAGCTCAGAGATCACCTTTATCTCCTACCTCAGGCCTATCAAGAAGCCCTACTTCTCAGGAAAAATGCCCTACAACTCAGGCTTAACAACCCTACAGCTCAGGTTTAGCAACCCTACAAACTTAGTCACAAAGCCTTACAAGCTCAAAACTACACAGTTCCTACAATGAGTATAAGTTTTACCTTACAACAATGGACAACTTTGATTTGATGTCTTCTGTTGATGATGCACAACAAATGCAATCTTGAAGCTGGGCTGAATGTAAACTTCAGAGCCGCTCCTAACTGATCCTTCTTTTCAGTAGGATGTGAAATGATCACCTTGCTCTTTAGAATAGAAGAGCTATCTTCTCTCCTTGATTCTTCTTCCTGGATCTGTAAGTAGAAAGGGAGAAAGCTTGAAAGCCGAAAATGGAACAGTTATGGCTTTTCCTCTTTTTAGCACACCAACATATGTCTTCTGAAAAATGCCCTAATATGTTATTTTATAATTCATTTAACTTCAACGGCTCTTAGAAAGGGCCCTGACACTTTGGAAGAGGATAGAACACTTTATCTTCCCTTTACATCTATTTGCGCCAAAAGCAAATCCCGCCAGTGTCGTCTTCCTAATTTGAATCTGTCTCAGCGATTGGGCTGAGATAGTCTTTCATCTCAGCGGTTTAGCTATCTTGGTCTCAGTGGATCCGCTGAGACAGATAGTCTTCTCAGCGGATTTTATCTATCTGCAGCTCAGTAGAGGCATACCTCTTCTCAGCGGCTCCTGGCCCCGTCTCAGCAGTTCAACTGAGACCATAAGCTCGTCTCAGCGGTTTTGACAGCAAACCATTGACCTTATTCCAATTCTTGGAATATCTTAGCCCTGCATATCCCTGATGCAAAATTGGGTTTATCAAATACAATATGTACTTAACATTGTGAGTGATGTTTCTTCAAATCAAGGCAATATTGAGGGCAATATTACCAACAATCTCCCCATATTTGAAGAAGGCAGAACATCCCCAATGCTAAGATACATCATCAAAAAAAGCTTATCATGAAAATGTAATACATAGCATTTATGATATCATAACATGTAAATGTTAACATTACAATGGCATTTCAGATAATGTCATGACATATTATATTCATGTCAACATAGAAACAATATTGTTTATCAGCATAATAACATTGTTAACTATTTATGTCTAAGCATCACAAAATATATAAAGCAATAATACTGAATAACATTAAGCTTTGACTAAGATTAGCCTATAACAAAACTATCAATTTCAACAGAAATTTCATTTTCATTGCTGCTAATATGTTGATACATAGTTCAAATTACAATTTGTTTTTCTGAAAAACTAAATACATCAATTTAAGTTTTTCTCCTCTTGGAACTTTCAGTTTTGTTATCAGCAACCTCCTTCCCTTTAGCAGCAGCAGCTATCTCAGCTAGCTTCTTCTTGTTTTCTTGTCTCTTGAAATACAAGTATGGTTTTGGAATGTATTTTGAGAGCATCTTTCTTAGATTGTTCTTTATCACCAGATTTTCCTTGAAGATTCTTTCTCTCTGAGTGTTTCTCTCTAGATGCTTAATCCACTCTTTAGCTGGATAGATCTTGTCAATGTCCTTGCAAACTTGGCCATGGCTGAGCCAGGCATTAAGGATAATGCTCTTGGAGTCCTCACTCCAGTACTTATAATCAGGGTCATTGCCCTGCTCTTCCCTTTGCTTAGCCATGAACTCTTCAGCTAGCAAAACCCCTTCTCTCTTCTTTCTTTTTGCAAGCTGAGCACTTTGTGCTATCTTTGCTTGACCCTCAAAATCAAAATCTTCTTTTTTGTAGTTGTCCAACAAAGGAAGATTTAGAGCTATCCTTGTTCCCTATAGAACTTGGAGAGCAAGCTCAGAGTTAGTTTCAGCATTGGCCACCTCCCCCTTTCTGGCTTCTTTAACCACTTTGGCCTCTATTGTCTGGGAGGCAGCAGCTACAGACCCTGAGAGGGTTTGGAAAGCATTTTCCAAATCAAACATTGAGCTCATCCTTCATTTTCTCTGCCTCTCCAAGCATTGTTGTAGCTGTTGGGTTTTTCTACAACCATACATCGTATGTAGGCGCAGCGGAAATAAAGAGAAACAACCCAAAAAGATTCGGATCGGCCATGAACATTGAATCAAGAAGTAATGAAAACTACTAGGCATAAATTACCTTAGTGGAGTTGGATCGAATCCAACCTAGGTGCTCCAAGAAGAAGAATCCTGTCAGCGGCTATGCGAGAGTCCTCACGTAGAATGATGTCTACAGTCTCTACAGTGATCCACACGAGCCGGGAGAAGAACGACTGCACCTTGCACTTCTACGAACTGCTAGGTTCGCTCCAGGAAGAACAATTCACGGCGACGATCGCCGAAAGGAGGTCTGCGTAGACGAGCGAAACGGCGGAACACTTCCGTCGGCTTAGGGTTAGTGAGGCGGAACTCTTCTGTCGGGTCTTCTTCCAGGAGGCGTAAGAAGAGCATGTTGAACCCTTAAAACAGATCCTATTTATACCCGAAGTATAAAAAGACCTAGACAAATCGCTATCCGCAGTCCATACAGAAGTTTAGGGTTTCTGTTACAATTCGTCGAGTTTCCACGGAAACAATCCGACGAATTCCGACGAATCATATCAGACGACAACATTTGCTGAGTTTATAGTTTCTGTAACAATTCATCGAGTTTCCACGGAACAATCCGACGAATTTCGACGAATTCCGACGAACTCCGACGAATCATATCAGACGACAACATTTGCCGAGCTTAGGGTCTCTGTAATAATTCGTCGAGTTTCCACGGAATGATCCGACGAATTCCGACGAATCCGACGAATCATATCCGACGAATTCCGACGAATTCCGACAGCAACATTTGCTTTACCTCCCCGATTCTATATGGTGATTGGTAACCTTTACCAACATAGTCAATCTTCCAACCTCTCCACATGCTCTTATGTGCAACCCTGCAGGCTCATATCGCGTTGGCAGTGAGATTACATGTTTGACCACTTCTAGATCACAATGGTAACTCCAACAGTCTCCCACTTGATCTTGAAAGTATTGAACAAAAACCTCACAAACAATGAGCGGCATCTAGCAATGCATCATTGCTCCCCAACCAATAAGAGTTCATAACTCATAAGCCTTTATGACCAATTTTCCAGCGTTGTCTTTGTCCCTTTGTCCCTTACATCCGGAAAGAACTAGAGGCATGAACCATGTCACCCTCATAATTGCTCAATCCAAGTTTCTTGATCTAGAACGGACTTCCAGAGAATGGTGAGCTCAATATCACATATTGACTCAACCAAGCATGACCATGCATTTCTCAGTCCAATTCCATCAAGGGGCCCATGGATGCAACTCCTGTTATATAGGAGGACAAATCCCATATCTGCTCACACCCAAACACCCAAATGATTCGTAACGTACCCAACAACCACCCTTATCATCAACCTTCTTCAAGGAAGACTTTAGATGACATCAAAGCACGCTCTTCCTCACTCGATGAATGCTGTGACTTCAGGTCAAAGGACCACAACACCATTGTCAAATGAGACCTACTTGTGACACTTTTAAGTAACAATCCACAAAGTAGTCTCAGGTTGGGTCTGTCCAGTATAACTTGTTCACTAACAAGTACCCACGTGATGACTTGATATCACAATATCATGACCTGTGAGAACCGGTCATCAGTCAACACACATGCTAGTCTTAATGTATCATCATCACCCTTAGCTTCTACGATGATACCTCGACCAGGGACCTTTTAAGAATGAAGCTTCGAAATCATAGGCTCTCACATTCAAGTCACATACTTGATGTCCTATGGAAGCGAACATTCTAAGGGTATTTATCACGAATTTTATTCTATCATATAGAAACAGTATATCGTAATAAAAGAACTTGCCATTAATTGTAAAAGGAAATAATTGGTACACAATTCATCATATGAATAAATAATAAACAGCCAACAGAATATATATTTTACATGCAACCCACAAGACTCCCACTAGAGTTGATCACTCAGGTATCGTATACCCATTGATCTAGTATGACCATCATGCTTTCTCTGCGCGAGAGGCTTTGTCAGTGGATCTGCAATATTCTCCTCAGTCGGCACTCTGCAAATGTTCACATCTCCTCGTTCGACAATCTCACGAATAAGATGGAACCGCCGAAGTATGTGCTTGGAGCGCTGATGGGATCTAGGTTCCTTAGATTGTGCAATTGCACCATTATTATCACAGTAGAGAACTACGAGACCAACAATGCTAGGAACTACATTTAGCTCGCCGATGAATTTCCTAATCCATACAGCCTCCTTCGCTGCATTTGCCGCAGCGATATACTCGGCCTCAGTTGTGGAATCAGCAACTGTCTCTTGCTTGGAACTCTTCCAGCTCACAGCTCCTCCATTCAGGCAAAACACAAACCCTGACTGAGACTTCGAATCATCCCTATCAGTTTGGAAGCTGGCATCTGTGTAACCACTTACAACGAGCTCTTCCTCTCCACCATACACCAAGAATACATCCTTAGTCCTTCTCAAGTACTTCAGGATATTCTTTACGGCTATCCAGTGACATTCACCGGGATCAGACTGATACCTGCTAGTCATGCTCAAAGCAAAAGAGACATCGAGTCGAGTACATAACATTGCATACATGATTGACCCAATTGCCGAAGCATATGGAATCAACTTCATGCGGATCCTTATCTTCACAAGATTTTGGACACTGGTCCTTAGAGAGATTCACACCATGAGACATGGGTAAAATTCCTTTCTTGGACTCAAGCATGTTGAACCGCTTCAACACTTTCTCAATGTACGTACTCTGGGTCAAACCCAGCAACTTCTTCGATCTATCTCTATAGATCTTAATACCGAGTATGTAAGTCGCTTCACCCAAGTCGCTTCCCTAGGTTGTTCTTAACAACTTTCAGGGTAGGTATGTCATTCCCGATCAACAGTATGTCATCCACATACAATATCAGGAAGACAACAATGCTCCCACTGATTCGCTTGTAAACACACGGTTCATCCTCGTTCTTGACAAAACCAAACTCTTTGATCTTCTCATCAAAACGAAGATTCCAACTTCTAGAGGCCTGTTTCAATCCATAGATGGACCTATTCAGCTTGCATATTTTAGTGGCTTCATTTGGGGATACAACCCTCGGGTTGTGTCATGTACACTTCCTCAAGGAGGTTTCCATTTAGGAAATCCATTTTGACATCCATCTGCCAGATCTCGTAGTCATAATACGCAGCAATAGCAAGCAATATCCTAATGGACTTTACCATGACAACAGGGGAAAAGGTCTCATCATAGTCAACACCATGAATTTGCTTGAAACCCTTAGCCACCAGTCGCCCTTTGAATGTCTGTACATTCCCATCTATGTCAGTCTTCTTCTTGAAGACCCACTTGCACCCTATGGGTCGTACCCATTCAGGTGGTTCCACCAAGTTTCAAACTTGGTTTGTATACATGGAGTCCATTTCAGATTTCATAGCCTCAAGCCATTTGTCGGAGTTCGGTCCATGCATAGCCTCTTGGTAGGTCGCTGGTTCATCATCATGATCCATAAGCAACACATTACCTATTTGAGACACGAGAAATCCATATCTCTCAGGCTCAAATCTTGGTCTACCAGATCTACGTAGGACTTGTGTCTCTTGAGCAGGTTATCTAGCTACAACATCTTGTAGTCCTGGCTCAGAATCCAATTCTGGTTCATTCACTACTTGTGGTTCTTGAACTTTTTTAAGTTCTACCTTTTGCGTCTTTCTTGACAAGAACTCTTTCTCCAAGAAGACACCCGTCCTTGCGACAAACACTTTGCCCTCAGACGGTAGGTAAAAGTAATATCCTTTCGTTTCTTTAGGATATCCCACCAGATAACACTTATCTGATTTGGGTTCCAGCTTGTCAGGCATTTGACGTCGTACGTATGCCTTACAGCCCCAAATTTTAATGAATGACATACTAGGACTGCTTCTCAGTCCATATCTCATATGGTGTCTTTAGAACCGTTTTCGTCGGAGCGCGATTCAGTGTCATTGCAGCAGTCTCTAAAGCAAAACCCCAAAAGGAAACATGCAAGTCGTGCATGACTCATCATCGACCGTACCATGTCTAACAGAGTACGATTTCTCCTCTCAGACACACCATTATGCTGCGGTGTCCTGGGTGGAGTGAGCTGTGATACAATACCACACTCTTTCAGATGATCACGGAACTCATGACTCAGGTATTCGCCACCTCGATCAGATCGGAGTGCTTTAACCTTTTTACCCAAATGGTTCTCCACTTCATTCTTAAACTCTTTGAACTTTTCAAAAGTTTCGGATTTGCACTTCATAAGATACACGTATCCGTATCTACTGAAATCATCAGTAAATATAACGAAGTAGAAATACCCACCTCTAGCCATAGAACTCATGGGTCCGCATACATCACTATGTACTATACCCAAAAGATCCTCAGCCCTCTCAGTATAACCAGTGAAAGGGGCTTTAGTCATCTTGCCTAACAAACAAGACTCGCATCCCTCAAATGATTCATAATCAAATGAGTCCAATAGTCCATCTTTATGGAGCTTGGATATGCGCTTCTCGTTTATATGGCCCAAACGACAATGCCAGAGATATGTAGGATTTGAGTCATTTGTTCTTAGTCTTTTATTATTATTTACATTACAGATCTGATGGTCCAGGTTCAAAACATAAAGACCATTAAACAATTGAGCTACATCATAACAAACATCATTCTTAAATATAGAACAACAATTGTTCTTAATTATAAAAGAAAATCCAATCATGTCTAAGCATGAAATGGATATAATGTTTCTAGTTATGGCCGGAACAAAATAACAATTATTATGTTCTATTATAAGCCCACTGGGTAAAGAAAGACGGTAAACCCCTACGGCTACAGCAGCAACTCTTGCTCTATTGCCGACGCGTAGGTCCACCTCTCCTTTACTCAGCAATCTTCTCCTTCCCAGTTCCTGCACATTTGTACAAATGTGAGAACCACATCCTGGTATCCAATACCCAAGATGAAGGAGCAGAAAGATTTATCTCTATAACGTAAATATTCGAAGCGGAAGTCATACCTCCCTTCATTTTCTGCAGACCCTCAATGTACGAAGGACAATTCTTCCTCCAATGACCAACCTTGCCACAGTGGTGGCATTTCCCTTCCTTCACGGTGCTCTTCTTTTTCAGCGCAGAAGATTTGGGCTCAAGATGTGACTTAGGTCCCACCTTCGTCTTCTTGAAGCACTTGGCCTTACCCTTGCCTTTATATACCATCAATATGGGACTAGCAGGCTTGGCCTTCTTCATGTTTATCTCGGCAGTTCTCAACATGCCTAGGAGCTCGGGCAGTGTCTTGTCTATTTCATTCATGTTGTAGTTCAAGACGAACTGCTCATAACTATCCGGCAACGATTGCAGGATAAGATCTGTGGCCAACTCTTGACCCAGAGGAAAACCCAGTCTCTCCAGGTTCTCTATATACCCAATCATCTTGTGTACGTGAGTACCAACCGAGTCTCGAGCTCTCATTTTGCACTGAAATAAGGCCTTCGTGACATCGAACTTCTCTTGACGAGCTTGCCCTTGAAACATTTTCTTTAGGTGCTCGTCAATCTCCTTGCACCCCATGTTCTCGTGTTGCTTCTGAAGCTCAGAGTTCATGGTGGCAAGCATAAGTCACTCGACGTCTAAGGCGTCATCGGTATACTTCTTATAAGCATCCTTATCAACACGGGACGAGTTCCCGGTCGGCACCTCGGGGGCTTCTTCTTCCAAGACGTAGAGCTTTCGCTCTTGCCTGAGAACAATTCTCAGGTTCCTATACCAGTCCATGTAGTTCATCCCACTTAGCTTGGCCTTCTCAAGGATAGCTCTCAGGGACAAGGTGGAATGTGAACCACTTGCCATGGAATTCTACAAGAATTCATGCAGAATTTAATCAGTACCAAAATTTCAAAATACAACTTATTTTAATTTGGACTTCAATTAAATACTCCCACTATTTTATTCAAATTGATAGCCCTCACTATCAATTCGGAGAGTCCATGCAAGCTACTCTCTTAGTGGATAAGATCCGTATTTCACCAACACCACGAGTCCGCTTTGGCGTTCCTCTCATAATGCGGTTATTTAGGTAGGCAACGCTTGCCAATTGCATCCTCATGCAACTCTTGTATGGCTGGTGAATAACTCCTTATTCGCATCCATCATATGGTGCATGCCAACCCTATGCCTCTAGGCACTCAACCTTTGAGGTCACTTAGTTAAGTTAGACCCGATGTCGACAGTGAGATATCACAATTATCCGCTCGCACCCTTACCAAGATAGATTAATGCACCTTGCTTTGGCAAGCCCACACTTCATCGATCGAGGCAGGAAGAGTGTCATCCATCGGAAGGCATCCAAATACTTAATATTTGATGAAGGGATTTTAATAGCAAGTTAACACTTAACCATGATCAACATTTGATCAATGTGCACATCAACAGAAAAACAATTTTCTAAAAATCCACATGCATCCCTTATGTGCACAACATAAGACTATCAACCTTTGATAGACGAAAGGGCTAAATCTGGACATTTAGAACTCTTCCAAATCTTCAGATTTACATGCATTGGACAAAGGCAAAGACAACTCGACTTAAAGCAGTAGACAAGCTCGTCTCTCATTGTTGGATTCAAAATTCAAAACAATACAAGGGTTCATTAACCACTTGAGGGACGGTTACTGCTAAGGAGACAACAATTTCTAACAATTAGAAATTACCACGAAATCCCAGACGTTCTTGGCGGGGTTCCAAGGGGCCGCGCCCCTGGCAGGGTCTTAGGGGCAGAGCCCCTAACGGGGTCCAAGGGGCAGCGCCCCTGGCGGTGGTCCCGCTGAAAAAATCATCAACTTTTGATGTTCCACGAAGAAATCTTGACATTTAGAACGCTTCCAAATACCTAGATTTGCACGTACTGGAATAACCTAACTTCTGAAACAACATTCATGACCACAACCTCCCTCTGATACCACTGTTGGGTTTTTCTACAACCATACATTGTATGTAGGCGCAGCGGAAATAAAGAGAAATAACCCAACAAGATTCAGATCGGCCATGAACATTGAATCAAGAAGAAATGAAGACTACTAGGCATAAATTACCTTAGTGGACTTGGATCGAATCCAACCTAGGTGCTCCAAGAAGAAGAATCCTGTCAGCGGCTATGCGAGAGTCCTCACGTTGAATGATGTCTACGTCTCTACAGTGATCCACACGAGCCGGGAGAAGAACGACTGCACCTTGCACTTCCACGAACTGCTAGGTTCGCTCCAGGAAGAACAATCACGGCGACGATCGCCGGAAGGAGGTCTGCGTAGACGAGCGAAACGGCGGATCACTTCCGTCGGCTAGGGTTCGTGAGGCGGAACTCTTCCGTCGGGTCTTCTTCCAGGAGGCGTAAGAAGAGCATGTTGAACCCTTAAAACAGATCCTATTTATACCCGAAGTATAAAAAGACCTAGACAAATCGCTATCCGCAGTCCATACAGAAGTTTAGGGTTTCTGTTACAATTCGTCGAGTTTCCACGGAACAATCCGACGAATTCCGATGAATCATATAAGATGGCAACATTTGCCGAGTTTATAGTTTCTGTAACAATTCGTCGAGTTTCCACGGAACAATCCGACGAATTCCGACGAATTCCGACGAACTCCGACGAATCATATCAGACGACAACATTTGCCGAGCTTAGGGTCTCTGTAATAATTCATCGAGTTTCCACGGAACGATCCGACGAATTCCGACGAATCCGACGAATCATATCCGACGAATTCCGACAGCAACATTTGCTTTACCTCCCCGATTCTATATGGTGATTGGTGATCTTTACCAACACAGTCAATCTTCCAACCTCTCCACATGCTCTTATGTGCGACCCTGCAGGCTCATATCGCGTTGGCAGTGAGATTACATGTTTGACCACTTCTAGATCACAATGGTAACTCCAACAGTAGTTGTGTTCCATATATGGTCTTCAATATGATTGGAGACTTCTAAATTACCTCATAAGTCTGGCTTACATAGTTTTTGACATACTTCATGTCTTGCACTGATAGGTGGACATGCTTATCCATTGACCTTAAAATTGTATTTTGAGATACAACTGATTTCTCTGCAAGGTCAAACCATTTTGTCATCTGTTTATTAAGAAAGACAGTTTCTTCCTTAATATCTTTAATTTCATCCATGACTTCCTTCTTTACAGTAAAGATATAGGTATCAATATAATCCTTGATTGAAGTCATATGACCTTCAATTATTGAACTGAGTGAGCTTAGGAGTTGTTCATGTGATACAACTGATGTAACATCCCGATTCGAGCTAGACCCCTTGTGCGCATTTTTGAGTCACGCGAGTTGACTCGGGCTCGGGGTGTACTGAGGGCCAGGCTTGCAACTGAGCCGGAGAAGTGCACTCGACGAATGCGACGAGTACCAGTTCTATTCTTTGTCCCGATGTTTGCTATATCGGGATCCGAGCCGTCTGGAGAGCATAACTTGAGCGATAAAACTCGAAGGACGCGTACCGCCTCGAAGGAATTATAGTGCGTACGTTAGCTCAAATGTCATGGTGTTCAAATAGCGTATATATGAAGTCGACCAAAACAGTCGCCTTGAGCTACGCGACGCCTCAAATATGACTATTGTGCAAATGACCGCATAATCGGCCTTAGTTGATTTTGTTAGACTCGTAAAGTTGATACCAGTCCAACGAAGTCGACTGCACTCAATTCCGATGTGTATCGGAGAATTAGTCGCGTCGACGTGACTCTAAGTAACCTATTTATCCAAAGCGGTGAAATCGAGCAAACGGCCTCGGTATTCACCCCAGTCAGTTTTGTTAGACTCGTGAAGCCTATACGAGTTCAACAAAACTGTCTGCGCTCGATTCTGATGAGAATCGACGATTTTATTAATGTGGTCTGCGAATAGCATATTTATCCAAAATGGTGAAATGGACCAAACAATCTCGCAATTGACCCCAGTCAGGCTTGTTAGACTCGTCGCAATAGTACGAGTTCAACGAATTTATCCGTTTGCGATTCCGACGTCGTTTGAAGGAGTTTTGACGTTTAAGTCAAATTGTGCCGCAAACGCTCCGGGGAGCGTAAAATAGGCAAACGAACTCGGATTGGATCGTGGTCTGTTCCGATAGATGTGTATCGGCGAGACGGTCGTAATGAGCCTGTTCGGGACAAATTTCGAGCTCTCTAGGGCGTTGTGCGAGCGTTTGAATGCTAAACTTTTACTATTATTATTATTACTATTATTATTACATTATAAGTTATAATCTGTATGGATATATATAAAAACGTAAATGTTAGGTTAGATTTCCATTTTACCCGAGCCCCTCTCCTCCCAGTTGCGCCGCACGCCTCTCCCTCTCTCCCTCTCTCTCTCTACAACCTCCATGGCCGGCGCTTCCCGTGAGCATCCTTCGGCGAGCTTATTCCAAGCCGCAGCTCCTCCTCACGGCGAGCTCTACTCCGGCGCTCCTCACGGCAAGCTCGACTCCGGCCGGAACTCTTTCGGTGAAGCTCCTCCACCTCTAACTCTCTCGGATCCACAGATCTCTCTTTCTCAGGCGAGAGCATTCATCTCCTCCGACGAGCTCGCCCCTCTCCACTCCGGCGAAGCTCCGAGCAGACCGGACTCCTCCACCTCCATATCTCACAAATCTCTCTCTATCTCCCAGATCTTTCTCTCTCTACCTCTCTGTTTTCTCTTTTTTTTTTATAATACAGAACTCACAACTCCATCACTCTCACTCTCACTCACATTTTTCTTTCTCTCACAAGCATCTAGCATAACAACCACCATCTCATCTCCACCACCTCCCTCAACTGATTTCCGGCAGTGGAACTCCAAAACAACGAGATCTCCTCCGGTGAAGTTTCAAAAACAGCGAGCTCTCGTCCGCAAGATCCGGATCGGCGAGATCCAGCCATGATCGGAGAGCAACGGACAAATGCCGCAAATGCGGCTATTGAGTTGCATGCATGGACACTCAGGTGACTTCCTCCCCTCTCCCTTGGTGCTAGTTTTCTTAGATCCGCTAGGCGAGATATCGAACTCAATTGAGTCGATTTGCGAGCGTGATGAAGCTTCGTAGGAAAAAGGCCGCGTTAGGGTTTTCACCGTAGGGCGCCGATCGCCGCGAAAATGCCCTCATTCAACTCCTCGCTTCAATACGAACGTGGGGCGTTGGTGTCGTGATAATCGAAGGCCTCCTGAGGGTGCATGGGAGGAGAGAAGGCGTTGCCCTAAATTCCAATTGGGATGATAATGAATAGTTCCCTGCAATTGGGATTTCAATTATATTTATTTATATATATATAAATGTCATTTGGCTGCTTGAGGAAGAAGTTCCCTGTATATGGGTTTTCATTATATATATATATTGTTCATTGGGTTGCTTGAGAAATGAGGGAGAGTTCCCTGTTAAATGGGATTTCACTTAGATATATATATTCATTTGGCATTTGGGATGATAATGAAGTTCCCTGATTAATTGGATTTCAATTATATATATATATATATATATATATATATATATATATATATAATGACCTAAATCATGTTTGGGGGAGACGATGAATAATCCTCTGTTATTAGGATTGTTAATTAGGTATGATAAATGTGATGAAAGCTCCCTATTAATCATGGTCAATTTATAACTTGCATAAATGTGATGACAGCTCCCTGTTAAATCAGATTCAATTTATAACTTGCTCGTAGCTATTAAGGAAAATTGTGCGCAGCTGGGTTCAAGCCAGTTTTTCGGCCTGACCCCACTGGAACTAGGTTTCGGGCTCAACATGAATATTGTAGCCCTCGGAAAGAGCTTTCCAACGATAGGTTACACGTTTTCTGGGGTGACCTGTAGTTCCCTAAAAGTCCAGTCGAGTGGACTGTCCAGAGAGCTGAATTGTGTTATTGTTCTCTGTTTTCTGCCCAGTTTTACACAACTGACTTCAGGTCCAATTTTATGCATTATATACTTAGATCTGGGTCACGGGCTCAACGTAAGAGTTGTAGCCCTTGCTCTTAGCTTTTCAAAATGGGGTAGCACATAATTCTTGGATAAGTATAGCTCCCAGAATATCAGTTTTAGTAAACAGTGTCATTATGTTCATGGTTTCAATAATTGGTGGAGATATTCTTTATATAGTTGTGATTAGTCCTGTGAAGTTTCATAACTTTTAGATGAGTATATGTTAACTGGGTATTTATGAATCTTGATGCTCTTATGTTGATATTTTAAAGTTCACCCCTTTGAACGTGATAAATCTTGGGAACATGATTATGAAGATTAAATCGTCTATGTTGCAAGGAATGTCGTTGAGTAATCTCGTGTTGTTAATATATTTACTCACCCTGGTTGGATTGGGGAAATTGCTAGGAGTATGATGGTGAAGATTTTAATACTTCACATATTGTTAGTACCACTAGGTTGGATAGTGGAAAACATTCGGTAAAGTATTTTTATCTACTACGATCGTGATAAATGCTATAGTGTGATTTTGTAATTGTGATTGAATTATGTTGCACGTTGGGAAGAATGCATGTGAGGAACATAAAAATCACAGTTAAAGGTAAACGATTTGAATGCTAAACGCAATGAATCTTGTGAGATTAGGATGAATGCACAAGCAGTCATGTGCGGAGTTGAGGTTATGAGTTCCCCTAAACGAGTAGGCATCGTACTCAAATGTGATATAACAAGTAATATGATTGATAAACATGCAAGGTAAGTAGTGAAATCCCAGGGTTGGATGAGAAACAACCCTTGAGTAAAAGCTGAGCTTAGTCTTATAATATCATGATAGTCTTCTGGTAATAATCTTGAGTCAATTGGATGAATATTTGTAGTACCTCCCCTTATGTGGTTCATATAACTCATTTGGTCTGCGAATAGTAAAACGGTAGAATGGAGATAACTTGCAGACCATTAGGAGGGAATGGGAGGCAGTTGATGTACCTGATTTGGTTGAAGAGGTTGAGGTCACCAAAAAGGAGTTTAGACGATGAGAGTGCTTGGTGAGCTATGGGTAAGGCTGTGCTCGGGATTGACGAAAGATCGTCTTTCCCCTTAGAGGGTCATAAAGCACTGAAGTTTAATTCAAGTGAAATGATAAGAGGGTAATCTTATGAGTAGATACCAATAATAATACTAAGTGTCTTGAGAAAGGGAACTTTGGGGTGTCATCCCATTGCAGTTTCTAGTACCGTAGCGAGCCCCTTACAGGGTAACCCTCGGGAAGCCCAAGATTAACCCTAAATTGCAATAACATTTAAAGTGGGCAACAGTAGCCATAGTAGGGTAAGATTGGATTTATGTATCTCCTCCCAGTGTGGGAGTGACAGGTGTGTGGTATACTGGGTTGGACGAGCTGGAGGCTCGAGGGGAGGATAGCCCCGTTAGTTCTTGGATAATTATGGCAGGTCTTCGGTACTAGGGAGGTCGTCACACCGACCGCGGTACGTGGACTTAGCGGGTGTGTTGGGGTCTGAGGGGCCAGCTTGTCTGCGTGTCGGGACGACAATTCCTCGAAGACACCTTCCACTTAGCTCAAAGCCTGGTGGACTCCAGCAAAGAGTACGCAGAGCTCCGCGGTTGTTTAGCGTCGAGGCGTACGTGCGGTCTAGGCCTGGTAGTGTGCATACCCGCCTAGGAGTGGACAGCCCGGTCCGCTACCACCGTGTGTCACAGCGGTTGGTACCCGAGAGGTTGGCTTCCTTTCAAACAGAGGGAACTACAAAGTTCTATGCGCATAGAGTCGTGTGTGTGAGTTTCATTGCATAAAACATTCATGGCATAGCATAGCATACGCACTTGCAGATCCTTCATCATATAAATTAGTATGGGCTCTTTTATATGATGAGTTATAATTCCTGTAAATCCTAACTTATAAGTTTGTATGGGCATTCATATAAGTTAGGGTACGAGATTGATTACTTGTCGCTACTGTTCTTACTGCCTCGCTTTACCTGCTTTACTTACTGTTTATTTACTGCTGTACACCTTTATTATACTCCTGCTTATACATGATTATATTAGCCCTTTTACACTAGTGTAGCTTAGAATTTGTGTATATACTAGTTTACTTTCCCCGTCACCTGCTTTGTATATATTACTGTTATTTTGCAGCTTTTCTTCCTTTCCTTCCGCCCGGTGCCTTGGAGTCGCCGGGGGAGCGGATGGGAAGCCACTTAGTCTTTATGACTAACGGTTGCTACCTCCCTCTTTTTAGGAGCACATTCAGATGTGTAGCAGCGTTCAGCACTGGAGGCCAGCCGGGTCAGGTGTGCAGGGCTGGGGTTTATGGTACCTTAGCTGCCGTTAGTGACAGAGGCGGGTGAGTGTTTTGAGATGTAGCCCTTGGGGAATTTAGCTGATTACTCTGATGATTTGCAGGAGCTTGTGTAGCTTTCTGTCTTTCATATACTCTGATTTGGACATTTTTACTTATTGTGAATCTTTGGCTTTTAATACTTTCTTTCATTGATGGGTTGACGCTGTTTAGTTGATTTGGCCGGCAGGATAGGCGTCTTGTGGGGGAGGCTAGCTCGTGCGCTTGGCGCTCCCGCAAGGCGGCTGTCCTGGGCATAAGACTCTCCCTCGATCGTGTTGTGTGTTCCGGGAGGGGGATCTTACAAATGGTATCAGCTTGCAACGATCCTGAGATAAAGAAGTCCATTAGAACACTAGGTCACCCCTGCTAGCTAGATCAGTTTGAGGACAAATTGATGCAGCGGAAGCGGTGGTGTGCCCATGTGTAATTCACAATAAGTATGTCCGCTTTTTCCTATACATAGTGCCAACCTAAGCCAAACTCGTACCCTTACATACAAATGCTGTCTCACTCCGAGACAGTAATTGGTATTCCCATTCCAACAATTAGAGTTGGTTTGGCATAAGATTGATGCCAACCTAACTAGGATACCTTTTTTGGTCGACTTAGCAAGATATGCCGTGACATATCCTAGCCTTATACTGATCTTGGGGATGATTGGGCAAACAATAAGTGACCTTGAGTGACTAAGAGAAGAGTTTAACGTAAGTGTAAATGCTGGAGACTCACACCCTGAGATTTTTACCCTAGATATGGAGTAATATTATCACCTTACACAAAAAAATTAGGCCAATTTCAATGAGAGTGGTGCTTGTAGTCTATTACCAGCTTAGTGAGAGACCACCAAGCATGTCTTTTATAATCTACGTGGATACCTCACACTTCTATTTATGTAGAAGGTTTCTTATGGAGAAGATACGATAAGAATTCGGATCCAAAGAAGGCTCATGTTGGGACGAAGGTGTTATATTGGCGGCGGAAGAAACTCAGTCGAAGAGATATGGAGGCTAATCTCTTTGTTTATTGGGCTAGTTATGTACCGTCTTGGACCCCTTGAGGAGTTAGAATCTTTGTAATTTTTGACATTGGAGTTTTGATCCTTGAGAAGTTAATTCACCTTAAGCAAAGCAGACTGCTAAGGCTATGTGTGGGTTGATATGAATTTTATTAGCGGAATAAGAGAGGAAAAACATTTTGAAGATGATTATTTTCTCTATATTGTTCTAAGGTTATGTGGATAGGTAATGAGGAGAGTAGTAAATCTACATTTTGGGGATATGCGGCAATGTTATAATAACATTATAGCTGAGAAGTTAATGAACCTTTGTGCATGCATTGTTGGTATGATGATAAACTACCCTGAGTTTGGAAAATTCGTGGTGAACATTTCCTTAGTGTTGTAATTATTTGATGTTGGGAAATTAATAAGTATTTGGCGGTGGAGTCAACAAGATTAATATGACTTGATTGATGATCTAAAATTCGAAAAGTTTTTATAAAATAAACATGCATGCCATGGATGATCGTTGGCAGGGATGGTGGGGTGCTTGTAATGGATTTGATTTAGTTTATCATATCGTGAAGTATGCCCTACTTTTGGTAGTCTGCATAACTCGTGTCGAAGGGAAAATCATCCCGGTTGGTATATGAATGCGTCGTTGCGGGGATCTATAGGGTAAGAACTCTAAGTTGAGGAAGGTATACCCCTAAGGTTTGTGCCCATACGTGAGGAGAATGTACCATATGGGCGGTGGAAGAAATTTAGTCCAAAAACGTGTGGGGGCTAATCCTATTTCTTCGTTTATTGGCCTAGCTAATGGACCAACTGAGGTTTCACCAGGAGTTAAAAATCTTTGCAGACTGTTTCACTTAGCCTTGCTATAATGAGGTTTTCTCATCTAAGTCGTTACAAGTCGACGATATTAGAATTAGGTGCGCCTTGATGAATGAGTCATTTTAAGCAAGGTGGATGGTTAAACACCAAGTTTTGGATTACGTTGAGTCCCCTACCAGAATGACAGATATGAGTACCTAAAGGATGGTTATGGCTTTGCTCTGATCGAAGGCTATGCGGAAAAGTAGACCAAGGAGAAATAGTGATCTAAAACCTTTTGGGATATACACCGAGGTTGCCGAGTGTTCATACATGAACTCCTGGATAAATCATATAGCTGGGTAATTGAAGATATGAACACATCTTGATGTGTGCCAATTAGGACCTTTGTGAGTCACGTTGGGTAAAACTTAGCATGGTTTTAGATGGATGTCAATACTATGTGAAGAATGCGATGATATCCTGATGTGATGGTAAGGACTTGAGTTGGCAGTCCTTGAGTGCTGCTATGCACTAGTTGAATCTTGGCAAGTGCTTGGATGACTTAAGGACTTGGTGGTAGTCCTTGGGTTTTAATTGCATGAGTTCCATCATTAGAACCTTTTGGGGGTAGTAAGTGAAAACTTGAATCCTCTTGGTAGTGTTGTAGTGCCTCTCAGTGATCAATGGTCGGTCCGATGACCGCGCGACAAATTTTGGGGGACGCCTTGAAATTTGTTGAGTTGGAGTTGTATTTGATTGTTGATCAATGAGGTGTGTTTAAAAGTGACATATTTAGAATAATTGGTTTAAATCGTAGCACTCTTAGCGCCAGGGTTTTGCAACGTGGTTGTTAAGTTATCAAATTCACAACAGTGGTGTCTATGCAATGGTTTGCGTACATATATAATGATATTGTAAACTAAATAAAATTACCAAGGATGCGTGTTGGAGACTCTTGAAAAACCAGTATGTTATTGATGCAAGACAACTGTTGATGACACATGCTATAGAGATATAGTGTTTTGAGATCTAGTCCTGCAAGGTGTAAACGAGTTGGTGGCTCGGCAGTCTTGTTGGTTTGCAGAACCTGTACAGCGATATAGATGTTGGTAGTGGTAGCCTGTTGCATCGTACTTTTATATATAAATAGCCTGCATTGAAGTCGTTCACACCAAGCCCTTGCTAAATATTTCCTTGTATGTTGTGTGCTTGAGATTAAATCACAACATAATCAGTTAGACTGATGTAGTGGTTTTTGAAATAGTGTGTGTCATTATTAGTTCGTGTGACTTCACAGGGCAAGAGTGCGCATGCAATCTAGTTCCTATGTATAAATCGCAACAATTGAGAATGCATATATAAGCTTGAAATTATTATGGATGAAGTGCCCATGAATGAATATGATGAGTATGTTTTACTCTCGTTCAGAAAATCCTCATAGCCTCAACCTAAAATTTCGGGGACGAAATTATTTCTTCGTTTATTGGATTTGTAACATCCCGATTCGAGCTAGACCCCTTGTGCGCGTTTTTGAGTCACGCGAGTTGACTCGGGCTCGGGGTGTACTGAGGGCCAGGCTTGCAACTGAGCCGGAGAAGTGCACTCGACGAATGCGGCAAGTACCAATTCTATTCTTTGTCCTAATGTTTGCTATATCGGGATCCGTGCCGTCCGGAGAGCATAACTTGAGCGATAAAACTCGAAGGAGGCGTACCGCCTCGAAGGAATTATAGTGCGTACGTTAGCTCAAATGTCATGGTGTTCAAATAGCGTATATATGAAGTCGACCAAAACAGTCGCCTTGAGCTACGCGACGCCTCAAATATGACTATTGTGCAAATGACCGCATAATCGGCCTTAGTTGATTTTGTTAGACTCGTAAAGTTGATACCAGTCCAACGAAGTCGACTGCACTCAATTCTGATGTGTATCGGAGAATTAGTCGCGTCGACGCGACTCTAAGTAACCTATTTATCCAAAGCGGTGAAATCGAGCAAACGGCCTCGGTATTCACCCCAGTCAGTTTTGTTAGACTCGTGAAGCCTATACGAGTTCAACAAAACTGTCTGCGCTCGATTCTGATGAGAATCGACGATTTATAATGTGGTCTGCGAATAGCATATTTATCCAAAATGGTGAAATGGACCAAACAATCTCGCAATTGACCCAGTCAGGCTTGTTAGACTCGTCGCAATAGTACGAGTTCAACGAATTTATCCGTTTGCGATTCCGACGTCGTTTGAAGGAGTTTTGACGTTTAAGTCAAATTGTGCCGCAAACGCTCCGGGGAGCGTAAAATAGGCAAACGAACTCGGATTGGATCGTGGTCTGTTCCGATAGATGCGTATCGGCGAGACGGTCGTAATGAGCTTGTTCGGGACAAATTTCGAGCTCTCTAGGGCGTTGTGCGAGCGTTTGAATGCTAAACTTTTACTATTATTATTATTACTATTATTATTATTATTATTATTACATTATAAGTTATAATCTGTATGGATATATATAAAAACCGTAAATGTTAGGTTAGATTTCCATTTTACCCGAGCCCCTCTCCTCCCAGTTGCGCCGCACGCCTCTCCCTCTCTCCCTCTCTCTCTCTACAACCTCCATGGCCGGCGCTTCCCGTGAGCATCCTTCGGCGAGCTTATTCCAAGCCGCAGCTCCTCCTCACGGCGAGCTCTACTCCGGCGCTCCTCACGGCAAGCTCGACTCCGGCCGGAACTCTTTCGGTGAAGCTCCTCCACCTCTAACTCTCTCGGATCCACAGATCTCTCTTTCTCAGGCGAGAGCATTCATCTCCTCCGACGAGCTCGCCCCTCTCCACTCCGGCGAAGCTCCGAGCAGACCGAACTCCTCCACCTCCATATCTCACAAATCTCTCTCTATCTCCTAGATCTTTCTCTCTCTACCTCTCTGTTTTCTCTTTTTTTTTATAATACAGGAACTCACAACTCCATCTCTCTCACTCTCACTCACATTTTTCTTTCTCTCACAAGCATCTAGCATAACAACCACCATCTCATCTCCACCACCTCCCTCAACTGATTTCCGGCAGTGGAACTCCAAAACAACGAGATCTCCTCCGGCGAAGTTTCAAAAACAGCGAGCTCTCGTCCGCAAGATCCGGATCGGCGAGATCCGGCCATGACCGGAGAGCAACGGACAAATGCCGCAAATGCGGCTATTGGGTTGCATGCATGGACACTCAGGTGACTTCCTCCCCTCTCCCTTGGTGCTAGTTTTCTTAGATCCGCTAGGCGAGATATCGAACTCAATTGAGTCGATTTGCGAGCGTGATGAAGCTTCGTAGGAAAAAGGCCGCGTTAGGGTTTTCACCGTTGGGCGCCGATTGCCGCGAAAATGCCCTCATTCAACTCCTCGCTTCAATACGAACGTGGGGCGTTGGTGTCGTGATAATCGAAGGCCTCGTGAGGGTGCATGGGAGGAGAGAAGGCGTTGCCCTAAATTGCAATTGGGATGATAATGAATAGTTCCCTGCAATTGGGATTTCAATTATATATATATATATATATATATATATATATATAAATGTCATTTGGCTGCTTGAGGAAGAAGTTCCCTGTATATGGGTTTTCATTATATATATATATATTGTTCATTGGGTTGCTTGAGAAATGAGGGAGAGTTCCCTGTTAAATGGGATTTCACTTAGATATATATATATATTCATTTGGCATTTGGGATGATAATGAAGTTCCCTGATTAATTGGATTTCAATTATATATATATATATATATATATATATATATATATATATATATATAATGACCTAAATCATGTTTGGGGGAGACGATGAATAATCCTCTGTTATTAGGATTGTTAATTAGGTATGATAAATGTGATGAAAGCTCCCTATTAATCATGGTCAATTTATAACTTGCATAAATGTGATGACAGCTCCCTGTTAAATCAGATTCAATTTATAACTTGCTCGTAGCTATTAAGGAAAATTGTGCGCAGCTGGGTTCAAGCCAGTTTTTGGGCCTGACCCCACTGGAACTAGGTTTCGGGCTCAACATGAATATTGTAGCCCTCGGAAAGAGCTTTCCAACGATAGGTTACACGTTTTCTAGGGTGACCTGTAGTTCCCTAAAAGTCCAGTCGAGTGGACTGTCCAGAGAGCTGAATTGTGTTATTGTTCTCTGTTTTCTGCCCAGTTTTACACAACTGACTTCAGGTCCAATTTTATGCATTATATACTTAGATCTGGGTCACGGGCTCAACGTAAGAGTTGTAGCCCTTGCTCTTAGCTTTTCAAAATGGGGTAGCACATAATTCTTGGATAAGTATAGCTCCCAGAATATCAGTTTTAGTAAACAGTGTCATTATGTTCATGGTTTCAATAATTGGTGGAGATATTCTTTATATAATTGTGATTAGTCCTGTGAAGTTTCATAACTTTTAGATGAGTATATGTTAACTGGGTATTTATGAATCTTGATGCTCTTATGTTGATATTTTAAAGTTCACCCCTTTGAACGTGATAAATCTTGGGAACATGATTATGAAGATTAAATCGTCTATGTTGCAAGGAATGTCGTTGAGTAATCTCGTGTTGTTAATATATTTACTCACCCTGGTTGGATTGGGGAAATTGCTAGGAGTATGATGGTGAAGATTTTAATACTTCACATATTGTTAGTACCACTAGGTTGGATAGTGGAAAACATTCGGTAAAGTATTTTTATCTACTACGATCGTGATAAATGCTATAGTGTGATTTTGTAATTGTGATTGAATTATGTTGCACGTTGGGAAGAATGCATGTGAGGAACATAAAAATCACAGTTAAAGGTAAACGATTTGAATGCTAAACGCAATGAATCTTGTGAGATTAGGATGAATGCACAAGCAGTCATGTGCGGAGTTGAGGTTATGAGTTCCCCTAAACGAGTAGGCATCGTACTCAAATGTGATATAACAAGTAATATGATTGATAAACATGCAAGGTAAGTAGTGAAATCCCAGGGTTGGATGAGAAACAACCCTTGAGTAAAAGCCGAGCTTAGTCTTATAATATCATGATAGTCTTCTGGTAATAATCTTGAGTCAATTGGATGAATATTTGTAGTACCTCCCCTTATGTGGTTCATATAACTCATTTGGTCTGCGAATAGTAAAACGGTAGAATGGAGATAACTTGCAGACCATTAGGAGGGAATGGGAGGCAGTTGATGTACCTGATTTGGTTGAAGAGGTTGAGGTCACCAAAAAGGAGTTTAGACGATGAGAGTGCTTGGTGAGCTATGGGTAAGGCTGTGCTCGGGATTGACGAAAGGTCGTCTTTCCCCTTAGAGGGTCATAAAGCACTGAGGTTTAATTCAAGTGAAATGATAAGAGGGTAATCTTATGAGTAGATACCAATAATAATACTAAGTGTCTTGAGAAAGGGAACTTTGGGGTGTCATCCCATTGCAGTTTCCTAGTACCGTAGCGAGCCCCTTACAGGGTAACCCTCGGGAAGCCCAAGATTAACCCTAAATTGCAATAACATTTAAAGTGGGCAAGAGTAGCCATAGTAGGGTAAGATTGGATTTATGTATCTCCTCCCAGTGTGGGAGTGACAGGTGTGTGGTATACTGGGTTGGACGAGCTGGAGGCTCGAGGGGAGGATAGCCCCGTTAGTTCTTGGATAATTATGGCAGGTCTTCGGTACTAGGGAGGTCGTCACACCGACCGCGGTACGTGGACTTAGCGGGTGTGTTGGGGTCTGAGGGGCCAGCTTGTCTGCGTGTCGGGACGACAATTCCTCGAAGACACCTTCCACTTAGCTCAAAGCCTGGTGGACTCCAGCAAAGAGTACGCAGAGCTCCGCAGTTGTTTAGCGTCGAGGCGTACGTGCGGTCTAGGCCTGGTAGTGTGCATACCCGCCTAGGAGTGGACAGCCCGGTCCGCTACCACAGTGTGTCACAGCGGTTGGTACCCGAGAGGTTGGCTTCCTTTCAAACAGAGGGAACTACAAAGTTCTATGCGCATAGAGTCGTGTGTGTGAGTTTCATTGCATAAAACATTCATGGCATAGCATAGCATACACACTTGCAGATCCTCATCATATAAATTAGTATGGGCTCTTTTATATGATGAGTTATAATTCCTGGAAATCCTAACTTATAAGTTTGTATGGACATTCATATAAGTTAGGGTACGAGATTGATTACTTGTCGCTACTGTTCTTACTGCCTCGCTTTACCTGCTTTACTTACTGTTTATTTACTGCTGTACACCTTTATTATACTCCTGCTTATACATGATTAGACTAGCCCTTTTACAATAGTGTAGCTTAGAATTTGTGTATATACTAGTTTACTTTCCCCGTCACCTGCTTTGTATATATTACTGTTATTTTGCAGCTTTTCTTCCTTTCCTTCCGCCGGTGCCTTGGAGTCGCCGGGGGAGCGGATGGGAAGCCACTTAGTCTTTATGACTAACGGTTGCTACCTCCCTCTTTTTAGGAGCACATTCAGATGTGTAGCAGCGTTCAGCACTGGAGGCCAACCGGGTCAGGTGTGCAGGGCTGGGGTTTATGGTACCTTAGCTGCCGTTAGTGACAGAGGCGGGTGAGTGTTTTGAGATGTAGCCCTTGGGGCATTTAGCTGATTACTCTGATGATTTGCAGGAGCTTGTGTAGCTTTCTGTCTTTCTTATACTCTGATTTGGACATTTTTACTTATTGTGAATCTTTGGCTTTTAATACTTTCTTTCATTGATGGGTTGGCGCTGTTTAGTTGATTTGGCCGGCAGGATAGGCGTCTTGTGGGAGAGGCTAGCTCGTGCGCTGGCGCTCCCGCAAGGCGGCTGTCCTGGGCATAAGACTCCCCTCGGCCGTGTTGTGTGTTCCGGGAGGGGGATCTTACAGCTGATGTGGAGGGTTGGGCTTCAGGTATCACTGTTAATGGATCCGTTGCATGCTTGTCATGCTCTCCCTCAGTCTGAGCAGCGATATGCTTCCCCTTAGCTGCATCATCATTTTTGGTAGCCTCATCTTCATCTGCTACCTTGCTCTCTTTGTCAGCAGAGCCTACTTGGAGCATCACTATCTTCATGACCATTGACCTTCTCCTGCAGCTCCCTCTCAGATGGGGCATCACATGGTCCTGATCATCTCCCCAGTAATCTGTTGGTTCATTAGGGATTAGGTTAATTCTTTTCTCTAGATTGAATAGAATTAAATCAAGCTTACCATGTAGGTCAGCATTAGAGCCCATATGTTCATCCTCATGATCTTCTGAATAAGAGGGCACATGTAGCACAGTGTCATCAACAGTAAGAGACTTGGAAACATCACTTTCAGTATGATCTCCAATTTGTTCATCTGTCTTTGCTTCATCATGAGCAATCTCCTCACTTTTCTCATGCTCTTTTTCAGCAGCATCATATTTATCCTTCCATGATCTTCAATAGTAGCATGACCTTCATGACTTTTATTGTCATGGTCTCTGCCTTGATCATCCTTGGGTGGACTGCTTGCTGGTCCTTGATTGTCCACAACTGGGACATTTCCTTCTGCCTCTGACTCAGAGTCAGAGCAGAGAATCCTTGCTTTCCGCAGCCTTTTAACCACTGTCCTTTTCTTATCTTTGGGTTCACTGGTTGGCTCATGGGGAGGACCCTGGAGAATCTGTCCAGGGTCTTGATGTCCATTCTTTTCAAGTAATGGAGGTTTGTTCCTTTGGTCTTGTCAAATTTTTCAGGATAGGTGTTTATGAGGTAGAGGGAGAGAATTCTGCCTAGGTTGGGGGCCTGCAGACATTCCCTTATCCTTTGATAGAGCACCTCAGCCCAGGATGTCTTCTTCTTCAGAATGACCCTTGACATCAATTCAAACATGTGTTTTGATATTGTGTCATGAGATCCTGGTTTACACAATAAAGCTTTACCAACAATGTTAAAGAGCAGTTTGCCTCTCTGATTGAAGAACTTTCTCTTGAGTGAGCCAATTTTGGCATCACTATATTCAGACCATAGCAGTGCTTGATCTTTGTCTCTTTCAGAAATGACATCTTCCTCTTCTTCACTGCAAGAGGCCAGCTGAAGGGCTTTTTCCAATTTCTTGAGAGAGATTTTTATCTTTATACTCCCTATTTTGCCATTGATGGAGGAATTGGATGAGGACATCTTGGCACTGGAGAAGAATTCCAGAACTTCAGTTCTGAGAATTATGGTTGGCTCAGATAATATATAGTCCAGTCCTTGATCAGATAGAAGTTGAATCACTTCTCTTATCTCTACAGGAGCATGTTGAAATCCATTTCGAACTATCTCATATCCTTCATGGAGATCTTTTGCCATCGTTAGCGCCATTTCTTCTGAAGGATAGGTTGCTGAGATAGGAGGGAGAAGGGTTCATCTCGTCGGCTAGGTTAATGAGAAGTGTACTTAATTAATCAACATTTTGATATTTATAGGGGTTTGATTTAGGTTTAGATTTTCCCAAAGAATATAAGTTGATTAGAGTAATCAATTTGATTGAGTTTACATTGCTGATGAGTCAATTACAGCATGATTTAATTTAGCCAGCCCGTCACAACGGAACTGCTGAGACGGAGTTGTTATCCGCTGGGACAAGGTATTGCCAACCGCTGAGACAGTTCTAGTTGTCTCAGCGGATTAACTGAGACCTTCTCAGCTATCTTAGTAGTTCAGCTGAAACCTTCTCAGTTGTTTCAGCTGATTTCACTGTCTATCATTGAATTATATTATTAGGCTTGTTTCTAGACCTAAACATGCTACCAATTATTCAGATAGTATCTTTTCCTATTGATGCGCAAATCTCACACACCGCTATAGGCTGTGGTAAGACTGTGACACGAAACGACAGTGTACCGATCGTTCAAGTAATAAAAAAATGGGAGTACGTCCCCAAGTATCGATCTCAAAGGAACACAATAAGGTGGAATTATCTATCGAGGAAGGACTTAAGATTGAAGTCCTTTAGGTTGGATGGGTTACGAAAGGGGTGATTTGGTTTATGGAAAATAAATGAAAATAAACTAAACTACTCCTATGCAGGCCGCTATGCACTGCTTCGCTTGGCGGGATGGAAACTACGCAGGCCGCTATGCACTGCTTTGCAAGGGAGGATGGACGAGTAGGCAAGCGGATGAGGTGGGTCATACCGGCGGAATGAGGGTTGCAAGCACCTCGTCAACAAGCGCGCCATTAGCAATTGCTAGTGTGGCAACACGATCGTGATGGGTGAATGGATGGTGGAATGGGGGCACTCCTCACTTGCATAAACCACAAATAATAATTTCACATAGACATAAAATACTAAATAACATAACTAGGTTTAACAAACATTATTCATACACACAAATGATAAAGGAAAACAATACTACAATATGAAGGGGGTGAGATTACAACCAAGGCACGAAGTCTTGCCGAGATTCACGGTCGGAATCAAGGGTTGTCATGCCTTGTCCGGGCTCGGTCCATGACTGACGTCCGGGGTACGGAGAGGAGTTGTCACTTCCTTCTAGTTGACCCGTCTTCTTCGTAAATTGCCTTTGGCCACGATCTCACCGGAGAACTCCAAGGATGCAGCAAGAAATCTCTCAAAATGGAGCTATGGAGGTGCACGAACAATTGAGGAGGCCAAGAGGATGCTCCGGCTTTAGATTTGCAAGAGAATGGCGGTCGGAGCCCCTCCCGAAGGTGGGCGGCGATGGAGCGGCAAAAATGGCGGGCTGGAGCGAAAGAAACGGCGCTCCACTAAATTGATCCCCTAGGTCGAATGATCCCGCGTGCTTAAATAGAGGCGTTAATTTTAAGTAACGCATGATCAAAACGCACGACCATGCATTTTGGACCGTGCGATTTACAAAGATAAACAACGCCTGGAGCTACAGGAAGGTCGTGCATTTTTGTCCACGCACGAATGACATGCTCGTGCGTGACCAAAAACGCACGGGGTAGGACATATCACTGATTTTTGCCTTCATCCAGGTAGGTCGTGCGATTTCCTTCACGCACGATTGGATTCAATCGTGCGTTAAGGAAAATGCACGATGAACATCATCACAAGCAGTTCTGAGTAAATCGCACGATCGCCTCGATCGTGCGTTAACAATAATTGTACGGTCGTGCGATTTACCTAGACTGCAATGCTCAGCTCATGAGCACAATCCACCTGCACACATTCAAAACCCAATCTCCTACCACCCAGGAAACAAGAATAACATCCAAAATAACAACAAGATAGGCATGTGGATCCCCCGAAGGCATACCCCCAGCAGAAAATGCGCAATTGCACACCTCGATGGGCGATAGCAATGCATTATGTGTACAATCCTAACAAAGATAAGTATGAGTGATTTACAACTAAAAGTGTAGTGCACGAGTGAGAAAACAGGCCCAGATGAGTCCAAAAAACCCTATATAATCAGGACTCATCACACCCCCAGACTTAACCGTTTGTGCGTCCTGAGCAAACCATTCTATGCAGACGGGAAAAAATGAAGTAGCTAGCTTCAAATTACAAAATGGAGTATCATGCGAAGTCACATGGTCAAGTGCATAGAAAAATAGTAGAGAAGATTTCTAATTATACACATTGTTTATAAATTTTGAATAGAGTAAATATATATTACTAGTACTCATATTGGGAATCACCGTAAATCATCCGGTCATGCATAGGGAGAAAGTAAAATAATCGCTGAGATGAGTATTGCCAAAATTGGGATTTAGGACAAACTCCACCGAAATCCATCGGTGTCAGAGACCATAAGCTTGCCCGGTCACATTCTCTCCACGACACTAGATTGATTCATAGCGTGAGTCGGTAGGACTTTAGGTTATAAATGGGGCTTGGGTTAAGGTGAGGTAAACAAAGATAAACACGAAGGCTTAGTACACCTAAACCCAAATGAGCTTTATTAAAACTACCCGCAAGCACCACAATACAATGCAAGTGCACCACACCCCCAGACTTGGACTTTTGCAACATGGGTGTGTGTACCACCTATTCCCAATATTTCAATTAATTTTCAATTTAGCTTTTCTCATTCAATTTTCAAAGCAAAAATATTTTCTTTTTCTCTTTCTTCATTTTTTTTTTCTTTTCTTTCAACAAATTTTTAAATCAGCACATCCACATAATCACAACGAATTTATCAAAATCACAACCCCAAAAAGTAAAAACTCGAGCTCATAATTTGGGCGTGCAATTAGGATTGGCTTTGAGGCTTTGGTGAGATATAGGTGGAGCTGAATAAAATGGACTGGATAGGCTCAAAGGGGCTAGCAAGGGTAGACGATAGGCATGATACAAAAGCTAAACCGGGCCAAAATAATGGCCTACGTCACTCTAACGCAAAAGAACTATACTATGCCCATTCTTCAAGAATCGCTTGGGGCAAGTTCTTAGCCCCCGAGAAAGATTCTCCTTTCTCCCGACTCAAACAATACTAGTCTAACGATAATTTACACACATCCCTATGCTACCTTTTGATTCACATCAGATTCACCATTATGAGTAGAGTAAACAACATTTACACTAATAGAAAAAATATAAAACTAACAGTATAAAGAAAAATCTACTCTACATGGATTTCTATGCAGGATATGGGCACTCAACTAGGAGCACTGCATGAGTCAACATTTTACTCCACTACATAATCTGAAGCTAGCACCTAGACTTTCCCAAATCACACACAAGCATGAGTTCAACTCAAGATGCGCCAACAACTAAGTACACGCTCAAGTGGGTGTTGTGGTGTGCGGTGAATATGACCTAAGAGAAATATAAAATAAACTTCTAATATGCTGTGCTTTGAGTTAGTGCATTGGGTAATGAGTACAGAAGCTCTCCCCCAGACTTAATCTAAGCAATCCAACACAAATTATAACCATGAAATTCAAAATACAGGCTAGGAGAAGAGAGTACCCAATGCTCAAAAGTGAGCATACCAGAAGATTGGTGTGTAAACCAAGACAAAGCCGTAACATCCGCCATCTGAAAAAGAATTTGCAGGGGTGAGCTCCGCCAAAACAAAAGAAGATAGAAAAACAACAATGGAAAACAAATAACTAATTCACACTAGATGAATTAAAAATGCAAGAAAAAGTAAGATAACTACTGGGGTTATTGTCCTCCCATCACAACTTATTCCGAACTTTAAGAGTTCTAGCTAATGGGAGTATGAAAAAGGAAATGTACAGGTAACTATTCTAATATGCTTGTCGGCAGCAGGTACCGATATGTCGACAGAATAGTAATACCTCTACCTAAATAGTAATACCTGCACCGCACAGGTAGGGAGAAGAGAATGTAAGAGGAGGAGGAGAGATCCCCACTCATCTCACCAAAAAGATCCTTGCCTAGCAAGGTGTCATCATCAGGGAGGAAACAGGAGGAGAAGACAATGAGTGAGGTTTCCTCTATGGAGGAGGGGTCAAACTCCTCACATATGAGGATACACTCATCATTGACTTGAGCAACATGCTCCAAGTCCTCCTGGTGTACTTGTAAAGACTCAACCTACACAGGCTCAGATGAAGAAGGGGGGGGGGGGGGGGGTCAGGAAATAAAGGAGAAGAATGACATAAACAATCAAAAATTGGGGGAGTGGTCCCGGTATCACTCCCGATAGGTTGAAACAAAAGGATATTGTAGGCATCGTCGACAATGCTGCAGGGCTTAGTAGGATCATCAGTGGCCTCATCCACGATTTGGACTTCCTCCACCGGTGCTGAGGTAGAATCCTCATCACATTGGAAAATATCCTCTCCATAGGAATAGGCACAACACACAAATCACCTGCCTTATCCTGCGAAACATCCTCAATAATGTCGTCAGAGATGAATGTAGTAGTATGCACAATAGGGGGAGGAATGGTGCTTGGATAAAAGTCAAGCACCGATTCCTCGCAAAGAATTGAATCCACGCAAGGTGATATATGCACAGGGGAGATAGTCTCAGCTGTGTCAGAACATACATCAGCCACCACTCTGATGCGCGTGTCTGCATCATTCCCTTCAAAACTTGAAGGTGACACATCAACACAATCAGAGGTAGAAGGTGTACTGCCAGAGTTAGGAGTCAGGATGATCCGAATATCCGGCTCATCATCCTCGTCCAATTGGCGAAGAAAAGCAGCACAATCCTTCAAGGCATGATCCGTGCTCCGACAATAAAGCACCGCCTTGCTGGCTTCTTCGGCACAATAGGTGTTGAATCCGCAAAGAAGTAATGCCGGTAAAGGCTCGGAAGAATAACCATAGGACTTACACACACTATATGGAGTACCAGACGAAGTCGGTGCTCCATATACTGGGCCTTGAGTGCTAGGTCTATTATCTCCCTTTGGACATCTATCACTAGCATAAGAAATATCTCCACACCAACGACAATGGATATTGAATGAAGGCCACATTGCGTGAAGGTAACCAGATTCAAAAGAAAAACACTATTGTGCAATATACTATACCCAACAATAATTCACTAAAGCAACCTATATTAAAAGCAGGAAAAACAGAATACGAAAATAAAATAAAACAAAAAGGATGCAATTTACAAATAAAAAAACTTCTACCTGTCGTCTCCCTCTCCAGAAAAATTACACGACTGTGTTCCCCATCAACGGCGCCAAAAACTTGATGCGCGAATCTCACACACCGCTATAGGCTGTGGTAAGACTGCGACACGAAATGACAGTGTACTGATCGTTCAAGTAATATAAAATGGGAGTTCATCCCCAAGTATCAATCTCAAAGGAACACAGTAAGGTGGAGTTATCTATCGAGGAAAAACTTGAGATTGAAGTCCTTTAGGTCGGATAGGTTGCGAAAGGGGTGGTTTGGTTTATGGAAAATAAATGAAAATAAACTAAACTATTCCAATGCAGGCCGCTATGCACTGCTTCGCTTGGCGGGATGGAAACTACGCAGGCCGCTATGCACTGCTTCACAAGGGCGGATGGACAAGTAGGCAAGCGGATGAGGTGGGTCACACCGGCGAAATGAGGGTCGCAAGCACCTCGTCAATAAGCACGCCACTAGCAATTGCTAGTGCAGCAACATGATCGTGATGGCTGAATGGATGGTGGAATGGGGGCACTCCTCACTTGTATAAACCACACATAATAATTTCACACAGACATGAAATACTAAATAATATAACTAGGTTTAACAAACATTATTTATACACACAAATGATGAAAGTATCTAGTCGCAACCTAAATCACCTAGAGGGGGGTGAATAGGTGAATTCTATGGCTTTTTGTGGAATAATAATTATAAGAACAAAAGCGCATAGAAAATAGAAACACATCATAACACAAGGATTTATAGTGGTTCCCCAATCTTGGGTACGTCCACTTTACCGCCTCGCCTATCTAGCACTTCGAGGCTAGATTCGGCTACTTCACCAAACTCAAAATTTTCCAAATCTTACAACTCGGAGTCCACAACTCCTACAAGCTCGGAGACCACGTCTCCAACAAACTTGATCCTCTAAACTAGGATCTACACAAACTCAGAAGATAAAACTTCCTACACTGAAATGTAAAAGGTATTACAAACTTCTTGGATTAAGAAATCCAATCTCTAGGAATCTCCACAAAATTCTTCTTCTTCTTCAGATCTGAAAGATTAGGTCTTCTTCTTCTTTGAATGTAGATATCCTGAACGAAAGTGAGGAAGAAGAAAACTCTTTCTATTGAAGACTTTGATCTGAATACTTATCTACCCAACAAGATCTAGAGGAGAGTTGAAGCAATCCAAGTGCAGTGATCTTGTGGAATAGAAACTTGCTGAAGAATCGAGCACAAAGCTTGTCGGCAGCAAGAGATCGACTTTTGCGAGCGAGATAAGATGCCGATAGAAATCCCGATCCTTTTCTTTTGCTTTTTACGATTAGGCTTAAAAGAAAATAACCCTTAACTATTTATAGTCACAAACTCAATGGCTATAAGCCTAAATTAAGCAGATAGATCCACGTGGAAGAGACATTTGAAATGATAGACGGATAACAGAAAAGCACTGCCGTAATTTGTCGAAAGAGCTATATTCGTCGAAAGGGTAACCGATTACTCGACGAAGGACTTGTTACTCGACAAAATCCTCAGAAGAAGATTCTCATACTTCATCGACTAACTGGCCATTACTCGACGAACCAAGGCCTTTACTCGATGAAATACCTTAGAACAAATTTTTTTTCAATCCTGAATTCAGCAACAAATGACTTTTAGCTTTTCCTTAGAGCTTGAATATGAAGTACATCCCAATAGAGAGATTTCACCTGAGTTAACATCTTGGTCTATACAATGAGGGATTACATTGTATAGGCCTATGTTAATGACTCACTGAAACCTGACATTGGTTTGTACTTAGTACTTACAATCCTGCAAACACACAACTAAGAGACTATATCAAATACAATATCAATTCATCTTAGTTTAAGGGACACTTCATCAAATCAAGGTGATTGTGGCCGGCTACAATACCCAACAATCTCCCCCCTATTTGAAGAAGTCAGAACCCTATCTACTAAGTTGAATTGCATAGAAAATAATTAAAAGAGTAGGCACAGTAAGAAATGAAATGACACAATTAAGGCATTTTGCCTTCTCATTCATGTACTTCTGAGACTGCCTGTCAAAGTATTCTCTGGGCTTGGGATAGTATCTTGGAGGAGGATGAGGAGCAGAAGGGTTGTTGTGACCATACATCTTGAAGTGGATCTTCCTTTTCAGCTTGGCAGCTTTATACAAGTTGAACTCTTATTGACTGTAGTATTCTTCAGGCTTGATGTTACCAATTTCCAAGAGGTTATAATTGTCTAGAAAAATATTCTTGGAAGTTGGACTCCAAACTTCATGATCAACTCTTCTAACATCTGCTGGTTCTCTAATCACTATCCCTGGATTTCTTCTTAAAGGAACATTAACCTTACTTGAAGATGCTCCTGCATCAAACTTTCTCTTCTTAGGAACAAGATCTGATGGCTCAGCAACCTCTTCAGCATCAGACCATACCTGGTCATATTGAGATGGAGGAATGATGGGAAAATCTTCAAACACACCTACAGAAGGCTGGAACTGCTCAGGAGGAGGAAATTGCTGAGGAACTCCTATGATGGATTCATAAAACCAGTTCAACCCTTGATGATGTGCAATACTTGCTTCTGAGAACTTCCTTTCTATCTCACTGCTGAGATCAAAAAGCTGACCTTGAATTCTCTCCTCCCCCTTTCTGACTTCATCAGATATGGAGTGGAGCAGCTCAACCTTGAATTCTGTCAGATCTGCAGATATACCAACTTTAATCCCTACACCTTGCTCATAAATTGACTTTTGGCCCTCCAGAAGCTGAGTTGAGTTGTTGTAGACATACCTCATCCCTTCATTGGTGTGGCCCAAGGCTTTAACACCACTAGAGAAGTAGTTGTCTAGATCACCTTTCATTTTAGACAAGGTGTGCTTAACCTCAGCAAGACCATTATTTAGGTCTGATTCAACTTCTCTTACCTTTAAAAACACCTGCTTCATTGAGGAATCAAAATATTCAGACTGAGATTTGAGCAGGGCTTCAAAGTTCTGGAGCAGCTCACTATTTGAGGTTGAAGGCATAGGAGCATGCAAACATTTAGGAGAGGGGTGCCATAGCTTTCATCATTGAAGATAAATTCATTTGATGGAGCTACCCCTATATCAGGCATACCAACTTTATCTTGAACAGACTGCATTTCTGCATCTTGATCACCTGGCTTCTCACTGTCCTGAGATGCAATCTTCCTCTCAGAACCTACAGAATCGGGAGCACCATCATCTCCAACATCAACATCATCATCATCATCCTTATCACCACTGATCTGGTGGACTTGAGCAACATCCTCAACATCAGCTAAATTTCCTGGTTCCTGGGTAGAAACAACATGAAGCTTCTCTACATAGTGACCTGGAACTAGATTGAAATTCTTCTCAATTGCTGACACACAAGTATCAAAGTGACTTTGAATACTTGGAGGAGCTGGTAAGATTGGAGGAAGAGATAAGACTGGAGTAGGAGATTGGATTGGAGGAGGAGCTGATTGCTGAAAGGACACCTCTGGGGACTTGAAGATCTCCCTTTCAATGGATGGAACTTCTGGATCTGGCACTGGAGATTCTACTACCTGAGGAGATACCCTAATAGGAAAGGGTTCTTGCCTGTCCTCTTCTTTTGCCACTAAAACTTCAGCTAGTTTCTTCAACCCGGGCCTGAAAATTACTCTCTCCCATCTATCCATGATGGAGGAGTCTATCTTCTTGATATGGTGAATTTGTCTGCCCTTCTTCATATCAAACAAGTCTCTGTCCAGTTGATTTAGAAAGATGTTGGAACATGCTTTCCACATCTCTTGGTTTGACAATAACAAATCCTATTGTATTTGATCATACTTGCATTGTGTTTATAGTGTGCAGGATCTTCAACATTCAATCCCCAAAGGAGTGTGAAAAAGAAAGACGTCGAAGCGACATCAGGATGATTCTCTGTTGATACCACGACGCGGTAACATTACCGCTGGCGCTAGCGAATCGACGAAATGAAAACGGCATTTGACGAAATATGAAGCTGTTCGACGAAATGAAACTGCGTTCGACGAAAAGAGATGTGCTCTACCACGGAGCGCTAGCACTACCGCTGGCACTAACATAAATGGAAACAATTGACGAGAAGGAAATAGTGGAGAAAAAGGAATGTCGACGGGACGCTATTTTGGCAAGTACTATCGCGGCGCGTTAAGGGTAACGCCCATCGGTAACTTTTGGATGTCCCGCCATCATGATGCTGATTGAGGAGCAAATGAGGAAGGAGATCTTGCGGGAAGGAATAATCAATCAAGAGTATGCAATATCATTATGAAACCAATCAATCAAGATTTGGAAACTACAATCAATCAAGATTTGATTAATCAAGATTTGGAAACTCCAATCAATCAAGATTTAATTAAGAAACCAAAAAGATCATGCAATATCATTATGAAGGCAAGAATATATCATATTTTCGTGGGGACTAATGTATTTCCAAAGATAGAAGCCAAACCCATGAAATTGATGAGAATAGAAGGAAGGAAACTGCTCACTGCCGCTACCGCCCCGCTATAGCACTACCGCCGACGCTAGCTTTCCTGGACAGCAAACCTCTATTTAAAACATCCCGAAAATGAGTTTCCCTTGACGGATTTGGACGAAATTTTTGAGGGCTGAAAGCCCTAGCCGTCTAGAGAAAAGTGAGGGGTGTTTTCCACTCATAAAAAGAGAGAGTTCTTCAGAGGAGATCAAAAGAAAATCATGCGCAAGGATTGAAGGCTATCAAAATGGTGATCAAGAAGCCTTCTCTCAACATACACATGGAGTGTTCTCGCTGCAATATTCTCTAATAAATTGGAGACATCCAAGGATCTCATGAACATCAAAGAGGAAGACTCTCAAGCCACAACGATCGAACCTTTGCAAGCGAAACGACATCTACATCAAGCGTTCTACTTATAGGGGAGTTTTTCCATTATCTTATCTTGTAACGCTTATATCTTTGTCTTTGTCTGGTAAAGAAATTCGCCACACGGCGACTAGGTCTTGAAGGGCTTAGGGAGGAATTCGCCACACGATGACTAGGTCTAGGGAGTAGATCTAGGGAGTGCTCGAGGCCTTTCTGGTGATATATTGGCTAGAGCGGCTTGAGGCCGTATTTGGGGAGAGATCGGCTAAAGCCAACCGGTTAGTTGGGATACGAGTCTGTATAGAAAACAAAAAGAGTTTTTGATGGCCGCCTCTTTCCAAGTGTCATTGGGAAAAGTTCTTATAATCAAATTTATTTCAATTTAATGTTAATGAAAATATGTTTGTTTCTTCATCTCTGATTCGTTCTCTATGATTTTTATTGTTCTAACCTAAAAGTATTTTCACTGTCGCTAATGTCGAGTGGTAACTCTACCGCTGGCGGTAGCAATAGAGAATTATTTTCTTTAATAATCATAAAAAGTTTAAAACCCTTATTCACCCCCCCTCTAAGGGAACCTACAGATCCAACAAGTGGTATCAGAGGTAGGTTATTCCAAATCGGCTTAACAACCGAGAATAATGGAGTCTCTTGATCATGATCTCGCTTCTACTAGTGGGGAGAATTTTTATGATGAAAAATCACTAGCACCACCTTTATTCGAAGGGAAAAATTATAAAAGGTGGAAAAATTTAATGGAAAAATTTCTCAAGTCCTTAGGCATAGATGTTTGGAACATTACTATTGAAAAACCACCTAGCGTATTAAATAGAAATGAAATGCTTTTAAATGCAAAATCTATGAATAGTATATTTTGTGCGTTAGACCAAAATATTTTCAAACTTATTTATACTTTACCTACCGCTTATGAGATTTGGAATTTTCTTGGAAGAACTTATGATTCTCCTTCTGTAGGTATGGAACAAATACAAGAATTGGAGAACATACAAGCTTGCATAAATTTTCAAGAAAGCTACTCAAATGATGGATCCACAGAATGCTCATCAAGCGGAAAGGATGATGGAAACTCTTGTTTGGAAGAGGACGATGAAGAAGACAAAGGAACAATATGTTCAAATCTTGCCTCATCCACAAGCGCTGTAAGGAAATCAAAATCTCTTATTGTATGTAATTCTATTTCTACATTACAATTGCTTCAAACTACAAAGCGCAAAATTAAGAAATTAAAAAATGCTAATAAACATTTGCGCTTAGAAAATAAAGATTTAAAGGCAAAAATTAATGAAGAATCAAATTCTAATTTATCTAGTTCTATCCATGGCTCCTTAGTTGAAAACATTACACCTTGTGTAAAATATAATGAATTAAAAGAAAAACACAGGAAACTTGAAAAGGAGTTTATTTTTGTAAAAGAACAAAATGAAAGATTATGTTTAGAAAATTCATCTTTGAAAAATGATCGTGCTAAGTGTAAAGTCTATAAAATTGAAATTAAAGAGATGGATGAAACATTTGATGAATATAGAAATAACTATCAAAATCATATTGATTCAATTGTTTCCACTCTCAATAATAGCACAATCGCTTAAAGCTAGACATAATTTAAAAATTAAGAATGATGAATTAAAAACAAAAATCAACTTGCATATGAAAATTATGAATAAAAATTCACAATACATAAATTCACAATATCAAGTAATATCTAAAAATAAGTTAAATATGAATGTCTTGACTAAACCTAAAAATGGGAGTAGGAACACAAAGTATTTTGAAATTAAAATCCCAATCTCTATTATTTACAAAATCATTCTTCTCCCAACTTAAAAATAGAAGTGCACAAATTTCCTATGAAAAATATTTTCAATCATCATTACAATTATACTCTTCAAAATAAAGACAATCATAATGGAAATTTGATGCATAAAAATAATTTTAAACCAAGATTTGAATGGAGACCCAAAGTTAAAGATAAAATACAAACTCAAATCAAAAGAGCCCATTCAATCATATCTCCCCAAAATCAAACACAATATATTTGGGTACCCAAAGGAACCGCCACACTCGGTCCTCTTTGGATACCTAAATCTCTCATTCAATAGTATCCTATCATTTGCATGAAGTAGAAATCAATTAAAAATGAAATATCAATTCTCTACTTCATGATATGCTTAATTTTCTTTTTGTTTTTGCTTTTATTTCTTTGAGCCATCATGATATGATCACTTTGTATAACTTGTGATATGACTTTCACATATTAAACTAAAATTCATAAATAAATCAAATTGAATAAAGTTGAATAAAAAGTCATATCATTTTTCAAGTGATCTACTTATCCTTTTTATGTTTATCCTTCTAGATCCATTTCCTATGAAAGTCATATATAAATTAAATCCTAAATTTGTTATGTATTATTAAGACTAATGAAATAATTGTCGAAATGGATTTAAAAGGTATTTTAGGGGTATTAGGCTAAATTTATAAAATGCGCAAGGTTTGCTTAGGTATTTAATATATTTGCGTCATTTTGATTACCCCTAGTATGTTTAATCATAATCATGTCAAATCGGAATTGAAAAATTACAAAAATCATTTGTGTTTAAATAAAGAATCTCAATTCTGTTGCTAGCGCCTGATGTTAGGTTCTAACGCTGGCGGTATCATAATTTTCCTAAATTCTGATTTATCTAAAATATTATTTTTTGAAAAATTATTGTATTACCTTTATCATCACTATGCTTTCATAAAACTATATATATACGTGATTTTTTTAAGATTTCAAAAATCAAAGAGAAAATTCACAAAACCTTTCTAAATAACCAATTTTTTTTAAATATTTATTTCAAGTTTTCACCTTATAATATTTCTCTCTAATCATTCAAAAAGGATGATTATGAATGTTCTTTAATAATATCTCATTTATATCATCATGACCAATTAATTATGAGTATATAATTCCTATGTGTTAAAATTCATGATCATGTATAATAATCTTGCCAATTCAATAGATCTTTTTAACTCAAATATTAAATATCTACAAAAGATCCTTTTGATTCCATCAAATAGTTTGTGATCATGACCATTATATGAATCAATTATGTTTTGCATGTATCTCATTTATATGAAGATCATAGAATCATCACTTCATTTTATGTCCAAAATTTGAATGACTAGGTTTGAATACATGCAACATTAACGCAATAAATCTTACGCCATTAAATTGTGATCAAACTCTTCTTTCTAGCATTATCAACTAATCAATACTATCTTTCATGCTAGTTATCTAATAATGCCATAATAAATCAATCTTAAAGAAAAATAGTTGAAAGTTAAAATTCATAATAACTATGTTGCTTTAAAATCAAATCTAATAAGAAATTAATCTCGCATAAAAGCCATAGTTTAAAAATTGGTTCAATAAGATTAAATGCTTAGTAAGCCCATGATCATTCAACCACATTATGTGTCTCACTATAGCGAGGGCGTAGGATTGTGTGCATTAGAAACCTAACCACTTAGTCATGTCTTGTCCTTAACCGGGAAGGGTTCTAGCGGGGCCTTGCGAGGCACTGGGGGAAAGAGTACTAGGTTGAGCGTTGTCTTTTGTATGCATGTGGGATTAACACCCCAACCTACGGCATGCGTGCATCTCCTCATGCCCATCCGTCACTTAGTACGGGGCTAGAGTGTAGACATGTTGCTAGGGTATCTTGATCTTAGACATACTTATGTTGTATACATTGCATGAATATTATTTCACTTATTTATGATCATTTCACTCATGCATATTTGAGCTCAAACATGTTATCTTATGTTTTTCATATTATCTATTTCTGAACTCTCATGCATGTGAAAAACACAAGTATTTTGAAAGTGTATTGTGTAAGACCCTCTTTTTTTTGCTTTTAAACCGGGTCTTACCGCCCAGAACCGCCGTCTTGCGGCGAGACCATTACACCCAATGGTCCCCGCCACAATACGCCGATCCTGCCGGCTAATCATCATCATCCAGGCCAACCCCAATTCATAGTAATAGAAGCAAATAGAAGCAGCAAGTCCACAATTCACATTAAATATATAAATTACATGCTTACAATGTCCATGATGAGAAAAGGAGTAAAAGAGAGAAAGGGCTTAAGCCTGGTACATATCCAAGCAAAGTATATAAACTTTCTCACTCTACATCTATGCGGAAGCTAATCAACTCTCAACTCTCGAACACCTGTCTTGTGGTAGAAGTAATGCGCGGCATAAGCTCCTCATGTCCTGTCTCCTCTTCTCTGGGGCTCCATCACCTCGTGTACCTACGGTCACAACCGACCGTTAGTCATAAAGACTAAGCCGATTTTGTCCCCGCCTCCCCCCGCGACTCCTAGGCACCGTGTGGAAGGAGGAAGCGGAGGACATCAAAGGGTAAACCAAAAGCAGGTGGCAGTGGCGAGACTAGCAAGTATAAAGATACTAAACAAGTAATGAAACATCTCTACTCAAGCAGGAATATGTATATAAGCAATAAATAAAGAGCAGTATAAGTGAAAGAGCAGGTATAAGAAAATAAGAGCAGCTACGAAAGTAACCTTAACTTATATGCTCACGCAAAAGCACATAAGCTAAGGGATCTGGCAAGAAGTAAACTCATCGTATAAAAGAGCCCACACCAATTTATACGATGAGGTCTCTGTTTGTGCAGAAATGCTATGCTATGATATGCAATGCAATGATGCAATGTTTGTATTATTAGTTCATACACATGCAACTCACCCACATGACTCTGTACGTACAGACCTTTAGTTCCCACTTTTCGGAGGTAGCTAACCTCTCGGGCACCTCCCGTCGTGGTCAAACGGTGGCAGAGGAGCGGGCGTCTCCTCACCTAGGTGGGTAAGTCAGACTACCAGACCTAGGCCCAAACGTACGCTGTGATACCGGTACCCGGTACTCACGAGCTCCTGCGTACTAAACTGAATTGGCCAGGCAGGGTTTAGGGGATTCGTCCCGTCGGACGCGCAGTAAAACAACCTGGCCCCAATAAAACCTCTAGCACTGCCGAGTCAACGAACTGCTGTCGGTGTGACGACTAAGACAGAACCGAAGACCCACCACATCCTATTCACAAGCAACAAGTATTATCCATTTTACTACCGAGCTTCCAGCTCGCAATTCTGTATCAACATTTATAAAGTAGAGCCTACTGCTCGCCAGGCTATACCAGCCTTAGATTTAAACTACTAGCATACCGCTCGCTAGACTATACTGGTCTTATGTTTAGACTACGAGCCTACCGCTCACTAGACTACACTAGTCTTATAAGTAAAATATGAGCTTACCGCTCACTAGACTACACTAGTCTTATATTTAAACTTCGAGCCTACCGCTCGCTAGACTATCCCAGTCCTTTCTTATAACCCGAGCCTACCGCTCGCAGGACTATCCTAGTCCTTCCTTATAACCCGAGCCTACCGCTCGCAGGACTATCCCAGTCCTTCCTTGTAACCCGAGCCTACCGCTCGCAGGACTATCCCAGTCCTTCCTTGTAACCTGAGCCTACCGCTCGCAGGACTATCCCAGTCATTCCTTGTAACCCGAGCCTACCGCTCGCAGGACTATCCCAGTCCTTCCTTGTATCCCGAGCCTACCGCTCGCAGGACTATCCCAGTCCTTCCTTGTAACCTGTTCCGGTTTGGGATGGAAGTTAACTTGTCATGTTCTCCTACTTAACTAGTCTTGTCTATAATTTAGTTGATCTTAGAAGCTTTAGGGTTAGCCTTGGACTTCCGGAGGGTTACCCGGTGAGGGGCTCGCAGCGGTACTGGGAAGTGTGACGGGCTGACACCCCGTACTTCCTCTTCCCAAGGCACTTAATCTTGTTGGTATCTACCCCTTTTTACTTGATCCCCATTTTCCTCTCCACTTTCATTAAATCCCTAAGATGAGTTAATTTGTCACTTAGGAGTGGGGGAGTTCTTTTGAACTCCAACACCACCAATTGTGACCGGGTGCTGACTCTCCCGTCGTCACATTCAAGGCTCGAGTTCCCTTCTTCACCGAGGAACCACACACATTCAATTAGCATTCTCAACCTATCTTGGACCCACACTCCTATTCTTCGTCATCCTTAATCCAGGGTTCGCCTTAGATATTTCTCGACTTCTCTCTTGAGTATTTACCTTGAAATGGCTCACCTGGCTAGGGGTAGTTTTACTCCCGTATAATCATTTAACACAGATGAGTTGTGTGTGGGGCCCTTGATGAGGTCTAACCTCCTTTTCATACCACTGTAAACTTATACACTTATAGCTTGCTAAACACACCCCAACCCTCATTTCCCATGATGCCCCCTAGAGGTGTTCCTCCAAATAACCTGAGCCTTCATAATAGTCATGGAATTAGTAGTTCTATGTGTGAAGGTCAGTTTTACTATTCGCAGACCAAAATAAGATTGAGCTAGATTTGACTCCTAAGGTGTAATCTTGATCACATCATATCCAAATGAGTTCCAATTATTACATGGGTTCGCAATGAGTTGTGGTCTATCAACCTCAAATCCTAATCTCATGAATTCTCCAGGGCATCTCAAATCTCAGTCTCTAATAAAATAGAAGACGTGCAGATAATGATTTATGCATCGACTGTCAACTAATGGTCTCATAAATTCTGATAGATTCACTGTAGCATAATATTGGTCTGAAAACTTCAAACCCCAAGTTTCACATTCTTACAGGACTTATTTAACCATAATTTCTATTTAACATAAATGGGGTGCAAATAAGGATTTACACATCAAGTATTAGATTATGACCTCAATAAGTTCTGGGGAAAATTACCATGGCATAATACTGGTCTAAATATACCAGATCCTAAGTCCCACATTATTCCAAGGAGTTTTCACCCTTAATTATCATTTATTACATTTGGTGTGCGTATAAGGGTTTACACTACAAGTGCTATGTTAAGGCTTCATTAAATTCTGGGAAAATTATTATAGCACCATATTGGTCTAAAAACACCATATCCTAAGTCTCATGATTGAAGTAAGGTATATTTATCTCTATTCATCCTTTAATACTTTCTTGCTAAATGTACCCCAATTTTCCCTATACTCTTGAGTCCAAAACTTCAACTTGAAGCTCAGGGAAATCCACTCATACACATGAGTTGGATTCTTAGCTAGAGGTGGTTGATATCACAATCAAGGCATGAGCAAATCTTCAAAGCGTTTGCATGAGTCCATATCACTAAATGCACAAACTACACATTTATACATGTCTCACTAAAAGTGGTGCTGAGGGAGCTACAGGAATCCAAATGACATGAAATCAGTGGCATTTGAAAGGTAACCTAATACCTACAATATTTATATTGATTACTAATTCCAGAAGTAAACTTAGCTTAGGTGGAATTAACTTACAAGTGCTGTACAACATTTTAACATACAAAACCTACTATGGGCATGTCTCACCAAAAGTGGTGTTGAATGAGTTGTACTTATCCAAATGGCATGAAATCAGTGGCATTGGAAAGGTAACCTAAAGGGCTACAATATTTGTCTCTACCCCTTTTGCAGATATGGCCTCTAAGGCCTTCAAAAATTACATGCAAACTACTTAAAATCCTAGGCAGAATTATTGTGGTTTGCTAATAGACATAAAGAGCAGTCCTAGAAAAATGGCTCTACAAGGAGCTGTTGAGCTCCAAACCACTTGATCTCAAATCCTACAGGAAGTAGACATCCAGAGCTACAAAAGTTGTCTCTGCAAACCTTTCATGATAAGGCCTCTAAGGCCTTCAAAAATTGCATGCAAACTACTTAAAAATCCTAGGCAGAATTAATGTGGTTTGCTAATAGACATAAAGAGCAGTCCTAGAAAAATGGCTCTACAAGGAGCAGTATTGCTCCAAATCACTTGATCTCAAATCCTACAGAAAGTAGACTCATAGGGCTACAAATGTTGTCTCTGACCCTTTTTGCAAATATGGCTTCTAAGGCCTTCAAAACAGCATGCAATCTGATTAAAAACCTAGGCAGAATTAATTATGGTCTGCTAATAGAGATCAAGGAGACGAAATCAACGGCTGTGATTTCGTCTCCTACCTCTAGCCGACGGCCCAGAGGAAAAGCCCTTGATCCCGGCCAACCACCACCCTCCCCGACCATCTGCCGCCGCCACCACCTCCGTCGAGAGGTTGGCCGTCGATTGGCGGTGGAAAGGTGGCCGGAGGTGGTGGTTTCCGACGATTCCTGGAGGAAGCCCAAACGGAGCTCGGGAGGGAAAAATCCCATGGCTGTCGGCTCAATTGAGCCCGACTGCCCTTGCTAAGACCCTAGATGACTAGCACAGAGGGAGAGGGGGAGAAATCGTACCGCAGGGTGGCGTGGCAGCGGCTCCGGTGGGTGTTCACCATTGTTGGTGGCGGCGGCGGCGGCTTAGGCTCGATTCCTTGATTCTACAGCGAAAGACGACTTCCAGTAGTCGATTTTTGACTGCCTTGGGGGTTCTGAGAGTGATGGTGAGGTCAGAACGGCATGTGGGTGGCTCTATAGAATTCTGCCATTGGAATTAACGGCCAAGCATAATGGACTCCGCCCATGGACAAATGGCATCCCCCTTGGCCCAATTTCGGCTGGAATTAATTCCTAAGCTCAGTTAGAGCCATCTGAAATGAAGGAGGAGGCCATGTGGCACTTCCCCATTGATTTCTCATTTTTCCCTCTCCAAAATTGGGGAATTTCCCATTTTACCCTCATGCATGGCTGTCTTTTTGAAACCAAAGGGTAGGGGGATGTGGATACACCCTATGGTTGGATTAGATCTGGTCTTAGCCCAATTGGATTAGATCTGGTTTAGCCCAATTTTGGGTTTTAGGTCAATTTTGACTTTTGGTCAAAATTGACCAATGGGTGGATCCACCCATGGGGCTTTTGGGTCTAATAGGTCCCTATTGATGCCCTAATGCTAGGGGTGGGGTCAATTTCATGATTTGGTGATCAATTGAACTTATTGGGGGAGGATTTGACCTATGATAGCTCAAGGTTGACTTTTGGTCAATTTGACCAATTTGGTTGACCCCCAAGGGTCCCTAGTGGTCTACTCACCTCTTTGGATGGTCATAGGGGTCATGATGAGGTTATGTTGATTTGTTGGAGTCTTTTGGTCACCTCTAAGCTAGGACATCAAAACTTGCTAAATGCACACCAAGGTGATTTTTACCTATTCACCTTAGTTTTTAAGGCCATCTTGGCCTCTTAGAGCAATGTTTTGACCTTGTCATGACAAAATGCAACTCAGGGGTCTGGTTGTTTTGGGGATGTTACATATTGTGACACCTTAGGCTAGAATTTGGGGTTTTGGACATATTAACATAAAACCGTCAAACCCGCATTTTTGTTTATGTGTGTCTGATATCCTTTCTGAAATGCGTTGTCCCTAAACATAACAAATATAATATAAAGAAATTTTTTGAAAAATTCCACGTTTTTCCCAAAAACTTGAGTTTTGTCGCTAACGCGCGGCGGTAGCTAGTTACCGCTGGCGTTAGTGGGTATTTTCTGAATTTCTAGTTTCTTTTTCATTTTTTATTTTTCAGTTCCTGTTATTTTCTTTTAAAATTCTAAAAAAAAAACTATAAAACAAATCAAAATCCAACCAAAAACATGCTTTGTGTTTCTATATATCAAAACCAACTACAAAACTGAAAAACCAATTAAAACAACAAAAACATGCTTTATATTTGTTTTATTTTTGCTTTTGAAAAACTTAAATTTTTTATAAAAACTGATGTGCTTTTCAATGTTTCAAGGATGATATGGTTTATCTTGCCAAGTTTAGAATACAAATATTTCATTCTCTATATCAAGTATCTTAATAACATTGTTTTGTATCATGCTTTGATCATTATCTTATGTGTGCTTTGAAATTGATTATAGAAATCATGTGTAGTATTGCATAGCATGCCTCTATGTATGAGTAAATGGTTTATATTTGATAATGATTTATTCACTCACATTTTTGATAAACAACATATGAATTTAATCTACTCTTACATGATTGTGTAGTGTAACAACTTAATATTATTGTTAGGCATGCTTAGTTTTACCTACACCACAAGTAAAATTATTTTTCATGCACCTATTTTTGAAGAAATGTGTCTTTTCAAAAATCTTTTGTTTGCACATACAAGTGAATTCGGAGACCTTTGTCGTTAAGCAAAAATTCAAATGAATAATTGACAAAGATAACTCCACCAAGCACTACTCACCCTCCTGATAAGTCTTAATGAGCATTGTGAGGTTGAGCACCTTGGAGAGAATTGTAAAGTGCACTTTTTTACACTACTTCTTGTACACCGGATCACAAATAACTAAAATTCAAAATAATAATTGTGATTCCCCAAGCACTACTTTGCACCCTGATAAGTCTTAATAAGCATTGTGTGTGCAGAGCACCTTGGTAGTTGTACTACTTTTCTATGTGCATTGATAAACTAATATAGCTTTGTGGGTAGAAGTAACTCTAAAAATGCATTTTCAATAATATTGTGTTTATTCCATTATACATGTCATGTGTTTTGATTAACTCATATGTATACTTTTATCAAAAACACTATTTTGTACACATCATTATCACTTGTAAGCCTTATAATCATGAGAATTGGAGTCTATTGCATATCTACATGTATTCTCTAAATTCTTAAGTAAATGCACTAGATAGCTTTGCATGATCAATACAATGTATAAGTGTACTTGATTTCTCAATTTAAGACATTGTATTCTTCTATCTTGATTTGATATGTTGTATCATGCTTACATATTTTTTCCGCTACGCCATGTGTACTCTTTATTGCATACCTTTCAAAACAAGTGTATGGTTATGTTGCAACTGAAATCATTTTGTGTACTTAAATTGCTACAACATCTATTTTTGGTATATCTAAAACTCTTAATCATCTACTATGCTTCACCATTCTTATATAGATGTTCACTTCAAAAAATATATTTCTTCATGCTTTCCACCTCTTTACTACTTGTACGCTCGATCATGAATACGTTTTCCCAACAAGTGGTTTCCTTATAACAATTTCTTCACATTCCCTTTTTTCACTCATATATATTTTATTTTTTCCTAAGCGTTTAACTCTTTATCATGATTCATTCCCTCTCTACACATTTATTGCACACATTAACGTTTGACTTTCTCTCCACCCTCTTTTGATAATACCAAAAGGGGGAGAATAAATTTGAAAGAAATTCATTTGTTTGGGGAAGTCGAGTTCTTAGGAAGTTTTGTTGTAGGGGGGCATTCATTTAGGGGGAGCATATGCACATGTCTTAAATTTCATGCTTATCCTGTTTAATAAACACAATTCCTATCTTTTGAACTATTTCTTTCTAAAGGGATTTCTTATTATCAAAAGGGGGAGTTTGTTGGAACTTGCTTTCCGCATCTCTTGGTTTGACAATATCAAATCCTATTGTATTTGATCATACTTGCATTGTGTTTATAGTGTGCAGGATCTTCAACATTCAATCCCCAAAGGAGTGTGAAAAAGAAAGACATAAAAGCAACATCAGGATGATTCTCTGTTGATACCGCGGTGCGGTAACACTACTGCTGGCGCTAGTGAATCGACGAAATGAAAACGGCATTCGACAAAATATGAAGCCATTCGACGAAATGAAACTGCATTCGACAAAAAGAGATGTGCTCTACCGCGGAGCGCTAGCACTACCGCTGGCGCTAGCATAAATGGAAATAATTGATGAGAAGGAAACAATGGAGAGAAAGGAATGTCGACGGGATGCTATTTTGGCAAGTACTATCGCAGCGCGTTAAGGCTAACGCCCAGCGGTAACTTTTGGATGTCCCGCCATCATGATGCTGATTGAGGAGCAAATGAGGAAGGAGATCTCGCGCGAAGGAATAATCAATCAAGAGTATGTAATATCATTATGTAACCAATCAATCAAGATTTGGAAACTCCAATCAATCATGATTTGATTAATCAAGATTTGATTAATCAAGATTTGGAAACTCCAATTGATAAGTAGTATTTTTATAACTTTTTAATAGAAAATCTTGTAAATATTTAATATGAATTCTCTATTTTATGTCAAATTTAGGTTATAAGTAGTTCTTTTTGTAATTTTGATTCTAACTTAGCCTAATTTTAATATTTGCAGATTTTTGGACAAATTGGGAAAATATTGCATTACACGCCCTCGGTCACGCCCGTGACCAAGGGCGTGTAACTTGTAGACCAGTCCAGGTCGATGCCGTGCTGTTGAGCTAGTCCACACCCAGTCACGCCCCAGGTCACGCCCGTGACCCAAAGTCACGCCCGTGACCATGGGCGTGTAATATTAGAATCTGCCGCGTGGAGCTGCCGTCGAGACGAGAAGTTGCCGTTGAGAAGTCAACCAAAGTCACGCCCGTGACCCAAAGTCACGCCCGTGAACCAAAGTCACGCCCGTGACCTTCCCGCGTGATCCAAGCACACCGCCGCGCGGTCTGCCTAGCCCATGCCGCATTAAATGAAGCCGTCCTAAGTCACGCCCGTGACCCATATGTCACGCCCGTGACATGTCCGATTTTCTCCCGCCGTCACGCCAAGCCCACGCCGCTGCCGGATCCAATGTTACAGTGATTACACGCCCTTGGACACGCCCGTGACCGAGGGCGTGTAACTTGAAAATTTTGCCTATAAATTCAGAGGCTCTCCTTGAGTCCAGGGTTCAGAATTTTGGAGTGGGGAAGGTGCTGCTGGAGCCAATCTTGAGTAGTTTTCCTTTTTCATGTTTATGTTCATGTCTCTTTATTTTCATGCTCTCTTCCTTTTCTAATGCAATGTATTAGCTTTCCTTTAGTGCAATAGTCTAGTTTAAGCTTGTAATCTTGTTTTTCCTAGCTTGCAATTTCCTTTCTTAAGTCTTGTAATAGTTTTTCATTTAAATAAAAAAATAGTTTGTTCTCTTTATTTTGTCTCCTCCTTAACTAAAATTTCTTAATATGCATTTTTATTTTTCTTCCTCTTCCCCCTCCACCATGATTAACTAATCCTCATTAGTACTCGATCAAAATGATCCGAGGATGAGTTAGACAAGTTATGATTTTCTAAAGTTTTCTTTTTCCGTTTTTATAAACACTTGAATTATCCTTGATTTTTAATTAGTGAGGCCATACTATCGATATATGGTTTTCGCTTAAGTTTTCATATTTAGTTAGCCGAGAGGCTCAAAGTATGAATCGATCACTCAAGGGTAAAGAGAGTTGCACGCACCCCTCGAGAGAGGATGACGTAAATCTCCCGGATTGGAGTCAAATCCAATAGTGGGGTTCACCTCGTAAAGCAAGTTTTAGGTAATCGATTATAGGACGAGAGTCCGGTTGATTTTTCCTAATCTTAGTTGGGCATTAACCTCGAGAGAGGCATGTTCGAGCTTCGGGAACCTCCACGGTCAAGTAGTTCAATTTAAACGGAATTAGATTTAATTTCTTTTTACTTGTCTTTTCTCACTCCAAGGTGACTTTTGATTGAGTACTAGCCTCTTTTATCATCATCTAAACCCTTAATTTAGCTTGCAATTTCTCTTTTTTTAGCTAAGAACCAAAACCCCAAAATATCATTAGATAAGATAATAGTGACTTTCCTCAAAGTAGAAGTATTCAACGCGCCCCGTGGAATACGACCTTGGTATTTCTTAATATCCTATACTATAGACGATAAGGTACACTTGCCTTTATCAGATATAGTTTTGGAGAAAATCTCAACCCTTCACTAAAATTTCAAAACCGTAAAAATGAATATCAAGTTTTTGGCGCCGTTGCCGGGGACTTTTGCGTAGATATTTTGAAACAAGGATAGCTATTAATTTTATCATGTTGTTTTTATTTTAGTTTTTCTATTTTTGAAAATCTTAAGGGTGAAATTAAAATTCTTGGAAAGGACGCTTTGGGCTTGAATTCCCATCACAGCCTCTAGTACCTTGCAAACCCTTCACCGGGTAGATCTTGGGAAGTCCAAGACTAACTTAATCCGCCTAAAAAGAACAAAAAAATATTCTCTCTTTTTCTTCTTCTTTCCTTCTCTTTTTAGTGTATGACCCGTGGTAGCACTTCGATTCTTCCTTTTGATCCGGAAATCGAGCGAACCCTTTTGAGGCACCGCCGTTCTCGTGATCAAGGAAATCAAGTAGAATCTGAAGAGTCAATCGGGGACACTAACGCAGCAAATATGGATCATAATCTTAATCCTCCTAATCTTAACGAGCCAAACCCTAATGAGGACGCGCAACGGACCATGTCCTATTATGCGCGGCCGAATTTGGAAGGCACACAATCGAGTATTGTTCGCCCCGCGGTGGCGAACAATAATTTTGAGATCAAGTCCAGCATCATACAAATGGTGCAACAATCGGTGACCTTTGATGGTCAACCGGACGAGGATCCAAATTCACATATCTCTTACTTTCTTGAAATTTGCGACACTTTTAAGATCAATGGCGTCACCGATGATGCCATTCGATTACGTCTTTTTCCTTTCTCTCTGCGGTCTAAGGCCAAGCAGTGGCTGGGCTCCCTACCAAGGGGATCCATCACTACATGGGCCGAAATGGCGGAAAAATTTCTTAATAAATATTTCCCGCCTTCAAAGACCGCTAAATTACGCACGGATATTGCATCGTTCATGCAAATTGACTCGGAGACTCTCTATGATACATGGGAGCGCTTCAAGGAGCTTTTGCGTCGATGCCCTCACCACGCACTTGCCACTTGGCAACAAGTGCAAATATTTTATAATGGCTTAAATCTCCAAACGAGGCAAATGATTGATGCGGCCGCCGGGGGGACATTAAATAACAAAACCCCGATCGCCGCTCAAGAGCTTTTCGAAGAGATGGCCACAAATGCGTATCAATGGAACATGCCCCGAGCGCGGCCTAATAAGCCGGCCGGAATTTTTGAAATAGACGCTAACGCAAATTTGGCTTTACAAGTTGAGCGCTTAACAAAGCAAGTGGCGGAGATGTCTGCTTCCTCCGCCACTCCTCCTTGGGCTAATAATATTTTACTTGAAGAGCAAGTTGATTACATGGGAAATCCACCTCGGCCTTCCTATAACCCGAACACCGCTCCGTATAATAACACCTACAACGCGGGTTATAGGAATCATCCGAACTTCTCATGGAGCAATCAAGGAAATGCTCAGCGTCCCTTAAATTTGAATCAACCTCCAAATCAACTTCTCAATTTAACTCCCCCTCAAAATTTTAATCCACCCGGTTTTCCACCGCAACAGCAAAAACCCTCTCCGCTTGAAGAGGTTTTTGCAAAATATGTTGCTACAACTGAAGCGAACATCCGGAACCTCACCGGATCGATCAAAAATTTAGAGAACCAAGTGGGCCAGCTAGCAAAGATAATCTCCGAGCGACCGCAAGGAGCCCTTCCGGGAAACACGGAGCCCAACCCAAGGGAGAGCGCAAACGCGATTACACTCCGAAGCGGGAAGGAGGTGGCTTCTAAGCAGGACGAACCCATGGTAACTTCCTCTCCTCCTCTTCCTCCTATTTTATCTTCAATTTTACCTACTACGTTAGCTCCGCGCGCTTCTACTTCTAATGTTCCGTATCCATCTAAGTTTAAAAGCGAGAGCGCCGAAAAGAATTATAAAAAGTTTTTAGATATTTTAAAGCAAATCCACATTAATGTACCCTTCTGCGAGGCTATCTCTCAAATGCCTAAATATGCGAAATATCTTAAGGAGTTGCTCTCCAATAAGAAAAAATTAGAAGATATTTCGCATATTTCTTTGAACGCAGAATGCTCCGCGGTTGTACTCAACAAATTGCCTACAAAAGTGAATGACCCGGGACGGTTTTCCATCCCGTGTTTATTTGGCAATTCGTTAGTAAAACACGCTTTAGCGGATCTGGGAGCAAGTATCAATCTCATGCCTTTTTCATTATTTAAGAAACTAGGTCTAGGAAATCCAAGCCCCACTCGAATGAGTATTCAATTAGCGGATCGCTCTTTAAAATATCCGGTAGGAATAGTGGAGGACGTGCTCGTCAAGGTCGACAAGTTCATCTTCCCGGTGGACTTTGTCATTCTTGACATCGAAGAGGATGCCGAAGTACCCCTCATACTCGGCCGCCCCTTCCTTGCCACCTCCCGCGCCATTATTGACGTAAGTAACGGAAAGCTCCTCCTTCGGGTTGGAGATGATGAAGTTTCTTTCGGCATAAATTCCTCGATGCGGAACACATTAGAAAACGACGATTCATGTTTTTACCTGGAAGAGTGTTGGGAATTCGATTCCCCTCCCGAGTTAGTCTCCACCTCGAGTCACGAGTCCGAGTTCGCCGAGCTCTTTTGTCTGGAAGAAGAAGAAGTCACTCGTTTCACACCACCCGAACCACTATTTTTAGAAAAATTAAAAATCAAAACATCTTATGAAGAGCCACCAGTTTTGGAACTAAAGCAACTTCCCCCTCACCTTAAGTATTTATTTTTAGAAAAAGAGTCGAAGCTACCCGTCATCGTTTCATCCGAACTTAGCAACTCAGAAATTTCCGAGTTGGCTATTGTCTTAAGAAAGCACCGCCACGCAATTGCGTGGCAAATTTCGGATATAAAGGGTATAAACCCTTCCTTCTGCACTCATAAAATCTTCCTCGAAGATAATTCCCGAAATTCGGTCCAGCCTCAACGACGGCTAAACCCTAACATGAAAGAAGTCGTTAAGGCCGAAGTGATCAAACTATTGGACGCGGGAATTATCTACCCGATATCGGATAGTACTTGGGTTAGCCCAGTACAAGTCGTACCAAAGAAAGGTGGCATTACGGTAGTAGCTAATGAGAATAACGAGTTGATCCCAACCCGTACTGTTACGGGTTGGCGGATGTGCATCGATTACCGAAAACTAAATGATGCCACCCGTAAGGATCACTTCCCCCTACCATTCATCGATCAAATTTTAGAGCGCCTTTCAGGTCACTCCTACTACTGTTTTCTCGATGGTTTGTCGGGATATTTTCAAATACCGATTTCGCCCGAGGACCAAGAGAAAACCACTTTCACTTGTCCCTTTGGCACCTTCGCTTATCGAAGGATGCCATTTGGTCTTTGTAATGCGCCAGCTACATTCCAAAGATGTATGCTGGCAATATTTGACGAGTTAGTAGAGGAGGTGATGGAAGTGTTTATGGACGACTTTTCCGTGTTCGGAAATTCATTTAAAAATTGTTTAAAAAATCTTGAGCGCGTGTTGCAGCGATGCGAGGAAACGAATTTAGCACTTAATTGGGAGAAATGCCATTTTATGGTCAAGGAAGGGCTAGTCCTTGGTCATAAAATTTCGGGCATGGGGATCGAGGTCGATAAGGCCAAGATCGAAGTGATTGAAAAACTTCCCCCTCCAACAAACGTAAAAGCTATTCGTAGTTTCCTAGGCCACGCGGGGTTTTATCGGCGCTTTATACAGAATTTTTCAAAAATCACAAAGCCGTTAACCCACCTTCTTGAAAAAGAATCCTCGTTTATTTTTAGCGATGAATGCCATTTGGCTTTTAAACTCATCAAAGAGAAACTTATAAACTCCCCGATTCTAGTCGCGCCGGATTGGTCGCTTCCTTTTGAAATCATGTGCGACGCGAGTGACATTGCGGTTGGTGCCGTTTTAGGCCAACGGGTGAGTAAGTATTTCCACCCTATTTATTATGCGAGCAAAACACTCACGTCGGCACAAGCGAATTACACCACAACCGAAAAGGAGCTTCTAGCGATCGTTTTTGCCTTCGATAAGTTTAGGTCATATATCACCCTCTCAAAAGTTATTGTCTTCACGGATCACTCCGCACTTAGGTATCTTTTAAGCAAATCGGATGCCAAGCCTCGTCTTTTGCGATGGATCCTCCTCTTGCAGGAGTTTGACTTAGAGATCCGGGACAAAAGAGGAGCCGAAAACTTGGCGGCCGATCATCTCTCCCGTTTAGAAAACCCCGCCTCGGAAGTTTTGATAGAATCTGACATCGATGATAAATTTCCCGAAGAGCGCCTCCTCGCTCTCGAAGATATTAATACGTCGTCTACCCCCTGGTTTGCAGATCTGGCTAACTATTTAGTAGCCCGGGTCTTGCCAAAAGAATTCTCGAGTCAGAAAAAGAAGAAATTCTTTTCTGATTTAAAGAATTACTTTTGGGAGGACCCCTTTTTATTCCGTGTATGCGCAGACCAAGTGGTGAGACGATGCGTCTCGAGTGAGGAGGGTCTTAAAATTTTACGACATTGTCACGAGGGACCATCCGGTGGTCATTATCATTCGAACCGAACCGCGAGGAAGGCGCTGGAGGCAGGCTTTTATTGGCCCACGCTCTTCAAAGATGCTCACACCCTTGTGAGTACTTGCGACAGCTGCCAGCGGTCGGGCAACATCTCTCGCCGGGATGAGATGCCCCAAAATATTTTCTTAGAATGCGAGATTTTCGATCTTTGGGGCATTGATTTCGTTGGTCCTCTCCCTCCTTCATTTTCAAATAAGTATATTCTAGTGGCGGTCGACTACGTGTCAAGGTGGGCGGAAGCGCAAGCTCTCCCCACCAACGATGCGCGAGTCGTCGTTAACTTTTTAAAAAAATTATTTTCTCGATTTGGCACTCCGCGCGCTATTGTGAGTGATCGGGGCACCCATTTTTGCAATACTCAATTCACAAAAACTTTAGCAAAATATGGTGTCACGCACAAACTATCCACTGCATATCACCCACAAACGAGCGGCCAAGTCGAAGTGGTTAATCGAGAATTAAAGCGAATTTTAGAGAAAACGGTTTCTATTAATCGGAAGGATTGGGCAATAAAGCTCGATGACGCGCTTTGGGCCTATCGTACGGCGTACAAGACCGCTATCGGTTGTACACCATATCGAATGGTCTATGGCAAGGCTTGCCACCTTCCGGTCGAATTAGAACACCGCGCATTTTGGGCGCTTAAATTTTTAAATCTCGATTCCACTTTAGCGGGTGAACAAAGGAAGTTTCAAATAAACGAGTTAGATGAATGGCGAGCGAATGCGTATGAGAGCAATAAATTATATAAGGAGCGAACAAAGTTTTATCACGATAAACATATAAAATTTCCGAAAACTTTTTCGCCGGGCGATCTCGTCCTCCTTTATAATTCTCGCCTTCGCCTTTTTCCGGGAAAATTAAAATCCCGATGGTCCGGACCCTTTATTGTTAAAGAGGTTTGGTCCTATGGGACAATCCTAATTTCCCACCCGGAAAAAGGCTCCTTCAAAGTTAACGGGCACCGCCTTAAATTGTATCTTCCGGGAGACGTACCTAATGACAAGAGTGATGCGATTTTTCTTCATCATATAACATAATCGGCAAGTGGGTCAAGCTACGCGACCTTAAACAAAGCGCTTTTGGGAGGCACCCCAAAGTTATCTTTTGTTATTTTCTCTTGTCTCTTCTTTTCTGCTTTAACAACTTTTGCAGGTAATCGCGGCTTCCCCACAAAAGCTTCAAAAAAAATCAGGGAAGCCCTTTTTCCTTCTCTTCTTTCGTTTTTGCATTTTTTTTTTTTTTTAATCTTTTCCTACTTCATACTTATTTTTAAACATTGGGGACAATGTTTAACTTTAAGTATGGGGGTGTGAATAGCCCTTTGTAAATTCTTGTAAATAGTTGTTAAATTAGAAAATTTTCAAACAAAAATAAAAAATAAATATATATATATTTTCTTATGTTTTTCTTCTATTTTAGCACTTGTAAAACCCAAAACTCAAAAAAAAAAAAATAGAAAACAGAAAAATTTAAATCTTGGAAAGGGACGTTTGGGATTTTATCCCATCACACCTCCTAGTACCTTGCGAACCCTTCACCGGGTAGCCCTTGGGAAGTCCAAGACTTGCAAAAAAATTTGTTAAGTTTTAAATCTAGTTTCCTTTCCTTGTAAATAGTTTTTAATGAGAAAAATTCAAAAAAAAAGATAATATCAAAAATTCAAAAAATTCTTATTTCCCTCCTTGTTGTTTTTGTGATTTCTTAGAAATCTAGTTGAGAATGTTTATAAGCATGTTTAAGTTTTTAATTGGCTAAAATTTTGCTTATCATAGTTTGTTAATTTTAAATTTGAGGTAATCTTGATTTAAGAATCATCTTATGATTTTAAATTGATTAGAGAATTTTGTTAGCATGACTTCTCTTTTTATTTTTAAATGGCTTCATTTTGTAGTAAATTTCCTAAACCTCTTTAGATTTCAATTATACTTTCTTCTAACTTCTTAGATCTTAGGAATTTTAATTTTACTAGAATTTGCTCTCAATATGATTTAAAACTAGCTAGATTTATTTTTTCCCTACCCTACCCCCTTTGATGGCATAAAAAAAAAATGTGTATTAAAAGATCATATGTCATGGGAATAAGAGGATAAAATTCATTATTCCCTAAAACATATGCACCCAAAATATTTGAAAAGATTATATGGCATGGAGTAAGAGGATAAAATTCATTACTCCTAAACCATATACATTTTGGGTTTTTATTAGAAGAGAAAAAAAAAAGAGAAAAGAAAAAAAAAAGGGAAATTTCATGATAAATTCCATTTCCTCCATTCAAAAATTTCTCTTCTTATGCCAAATTCTATGAAATCACCCTTAGCCAATTATCATTGTTCTAGTTTTAGTTGAAAATTATGGAGAGAGCAATATTTAGTAATTTACTTTTCCTTAAGATTCTTTTAAGATAGAGTTCTTATAATTTTAATTTAATTTAGTTTTATAATTTCTACAATTTTGTCAAACTACTTAATTTTCTTGAGAAGTTATTGCCTAAACATTTTTTCCCTCTTTTCAAATCATCATCATAATTTAGGACTTAACTCCCCCTTGAATTTACTCTTAACTTAACTTTTGGTTAAATGAAATTTTAGTTTTAAATTAAATTTTTTTTTTTAAGGATGTCTTATAAATAATGTCTCACACTTTTGCTCTGGAATAGCAAAACCTCAAGTATGGGGGTATTTGATAAGTAGTATTTTTATAACTTTTTAATAGAAAATCTTGTAAATATTTAATATGAATTCTCTATTTTATGTCAAATTTAGGTTATAAGTAGTTCTTTTTGTAATTTTGATTCTAACTTAGCCTAATTTTAATATTTGCAGATTTTTGGACAAATTGGGAAAATATTGCATTACACGCCCTCGGTCACGCCCGTGACCAAGGGCGTGTAACTTGTAGACCAGTCCAGGTCGATGCCGTGCTGTTGAGCTAGTCCACACCCAGTCACGCCCCAGGTCACGCCCGTGACCCAAAGTCACGCCCGTGACCATGGGCGTGTAATATTAGAATCTGCCGCGTGGAGCTGCCGTCGAGACGAGAAGTTGCCGTTGAGAAGTCAACCAAAGTCACGCCCGTGACCCAAAGTCACGCCCGTGAACCAAAGTCACGCCCGTGACCTTCCCGCGTGATCCAAGCACACCGCCGCGCGGTCTGCCTAGCCCATGCCGCATTAAATGAAGCCGTCCTAAGTCACGCCCGTGACCCATATGTCACGCCCGTGACATGTCCGATTTTCTCCCGCCGTCACGCCAAGCCCACGCCGCTGCCGGATCCAATGTTACAGTGATTACACGCCCTTGGACACGCCCGTGACCGAGGGCGTGTAACTTGAAAATTTTGCCTATAAATTCAGAGGCTCTCCTTGAGTCCAGGGTTCAGAATTTTGGAGTGGGGAAGGTGCTGCTGGAGCCAATCTTGAGTAGTTTTCCTTTTTCATGTTTATGTTCATGTCTCTTTATTTTCATGCTCTCTTCCTTTTCTAATGCAATGTATTAGCTTTCCTTTAGTGCAATAGTCTAGTTTAAGCTTGTAATCTTGTTTTTCCTAGCTTGCAATTTCCTTTCTTAAGTCTTGTAATAGTTTTTCATTTAAATAAAAAAATAGTTTGTTCTCTTTATTTTGTCTCCTCCTTAACTAAAATTTCTTAATATGCATTTTTATTTTTCTTCCTCTTCCCCCTCCACCATGATTAACTAATCCTCATTAGTACTCGATCAAAATGATCCGAGGATGAGTTAGACAAGTTATGATTTTCTAAAGTTTTCTTTTTCCGTTTTTATAAACACTTGAATTATCCTTGATTTTTAATTAGTGAGGCCATACTTTCGATATATGGTTTTCGCTTAAGTTTTCATATTTAGTTAGCCGAGAGGCTCAAAGTATGAATCGATCACTCAAGGGTAAAGAGAGTTGCACGCACCCCTCGAGAGAGGATGACGTAAATCTCCCGGATTGGAGTCAAATCCAATAGTGGGGTTCACCTCGTAAAGCAAGTTTTAGGTAATCGATTATAGGACGAGAGTCCGGTTGATTTTTCCTAATCTTAGTTGGGCATTAACCTCGAGAGAGGCATGTTCGAGCTTCGGGAACCTCCACGGTCAAGTAGTTCAATTTAAACGGAATTAGATTTAATTTCTTTTTACTTGTCTTTTCTCACTCCAAGGTGACTTTTGATTGAGTACTAGCCTCTTTTATCATCATCTAAACCCTTAATTTAGCTTGCAATTTCTCTTTTTTTAGCTAAGAACCAAAACCCCAAAATATCATTAGATAAGATAATAGTGACTTTCCTCAAAGTAGAAGTATTCAACGCGCCCCGTGGAATACGACCTTGGTATTTCTTAATATCCTATACTATAGACGATAAGGTACACTTGCCTTTATCAGATATAGTTTTGGAGAAAATCTCAACCCTTCACTAAAATTTCAAAACCGTAAAAATGAATATCACCAATCAATCAAAATTTAATTAAGAAACCGAAAGGAGCATGCAATATCATTATGAAGGCATGAATATATCATATTTTCGTGGGGAATAATGTATTTCCAAATATAGAAGCCAAACCCACGAAATTGATGAGAATAGAAGGAAGGAAACTGCTCACTGCCGCTACCGCCCCGCTATAGCACTACCGCCGACGCTAGCTTTCCTGGACAGCAAACCTCTATTTAAAACAGTCCGAAAATAAGTTTCCCTTGACGGATTTGGATGAAATTTTTGAGGGCTGAAAGCCCTAGCCGTCTAGAGAAAAGTGAGGGGTGTTCCCCAGTCATAAAAAGAGAGAGTTCTTCAGAGGAGATCAAAAGAAAATCATGCGCAAGGATGGAAGACTATCAAAATGGTGATCAAGAAGCCTTCTCTCAACATACACATGGAGTGTTCTCACTGCAACAATCTCTAATCAATTGGAGACATCCAAGGATCTCAAGAACATCAAAGAGGAAGACTCTCAAGCCACAACGATCGAACCTTTGCAAGCGAAACGACATCTACATCAAGGGTTCTACTTAGAGGGGAGTTTTTCCATTATCTTATCTTGTAACGCTTATATTTTTATCTTTGTCCGGTAGAGAAATTCGCCACACAGCGACTAGGTCTTGAGGGGCTTAGGGAGGAATTCACCACACGGCGACTAGGTCTAGGGAGTAGATCTAGGGAGTTCTTGAGGCCTTTCTGGTGATAGATTAGCTAGAGCAGCTTGAGGCCATATCTGGGGAGAGATCGGCTAAAGCCAATCGGTTCATGGGGAAACGAGTCGGTATAGAAAGCAAAAAGAGTTTTCGTTGGTCGCCTCTTTCCAAGTGTCATTGGGAAAAGTTATTGTAATCAAATTTATTTCAATTTAATGTTAATGAAAATATGTTTGTTTCTTCATCTCTAATTCGTGCTCTATGATTTTTATTGTTCTAACCTAAAAGTATTTTCACTATCACTAACGTCGAGCGGTAACTCTACCGCTGGCGGTAGCAACAGAGAATTATTTTCTTTAATAATCATAAAAAGTTGAAAACCCTTATCCCCCCTCTAAGGGCGCCTACAGATCCAACAAAAGAGACTTATGATTCTCCAAAAGTTGGGAACCACAAGACTCGCTTTAATTCTCTCAAAGAGGACTAGACCCCAGTCCACTCTTTTCTGGCAGATAACAGCAGCAACCATCATGAACATCTTATTAGAGAGGTAGTCGTGAGAACCTACCTTGCACAGCAAAACCTTGCCCAGAATATCTGATATTAGCTTCCCTTCTCCATTCATATTCTTCTTTCTTACAGATGGTGTTCCTCTTGCCATACCACAAAACAAAACTGCTCTTTGATGATCATCTTCAAATAGACAATCCTGATCTTCAACTACTGGCAACCTCAGAAGCTTTGTCAGTCTAGAGGGCTTCAACTTGATCACTTTTCCTTTAACTGAGGACTTGATCACTTTCCCACTCTGTTTTACCATGGCATTCTTATAGAACTCATGAACTTCTGATTCAAGCACTCGACATGGATGCTCAAGAACGAAGGAGAGCCCTGCTTCTTCCAAGCATAGAACAATATTTCGAAATTCATCCGAGGCGTTGGCGAACCCTGTGTGAACCAACTCTCCCCCTACCTGAAGCAGACCAGAGCTCTTTCGAGACATACTTGTTGATGACGGAAGGATGCAGCGAGGAAGATGAGTTGAAGACAATGGATCCAGACGGCGAATCGAGGACGACGAGGCGAGCGCGACGGAGAAGACGAATCGTCAAAGGAGGTCTTTCGTTGACGGAGAGGAGAGAACTTTTGAAATCGACGGTGATATATATATATATATATATATTGACACTTAAAAGATGAGTGGAGGCGCGTACCTTGGTATTCAAAATGACTCTTCGGATCCATTAAAGTAATTTATTTGAAATTCAGTATATACGACTCGACGAAATGGAGCTAGAAGATATCGACGAATTTCAGTTCGACTGACCCAACAAATACCAATTCGATGAACACCATTCGGCGAATATTATTCGACGAATACCATTCGACAAAGTTTTCCATTAGCCTTCGAAATCTTTTAAGTTTTTGAGATAAGAAAATTTCTGAATTTTGTCCTTCACTTAGCCTTCAAGAATCTTTGTTTAGCATACCGAGCTCCATTTTGAAAAAGGTGAACTTTGACTCATCAAGCGGCTTCATGAAGATATCTGCAACTTGCTTATCTGTTGGGACATAACTGAGATTGATGTCCTTGTGCTCCACATGCTCCCGGATGAAATGATAATGTATTTCTATGTGCTTTGTCCGGCTGTGAGACACTGGATTGTTGGAAATTGCAATAGCACTTGACGAATCACAAAACATTGGAATATTTTTGAGCTTTAAGTTATAATCTTCTAACTGATTCCATATCCACCGCAATTGTGCACAACAACTGCCAGCGGAGATGTACTCTGATTCCGCGGTCGATGTTGCTACACAATTCTGTTTCTTGCTGCTCCAAGAGAGAAGCCTTTTTCCTTGGAATTGATAAGTTCCAGAAGTGCTTTTCCTATCATCCCTGCTACCTGCAAAATCTGTGTCTGAAAAACTAGTTAGCTCAAAATCATTACTTCTTGGGTACCATAGGCCAAGATTTGATGTGCCTTTAAGATTTCTCAGAATCCTCTTTGCAGCGGCATAATGAGATTCCTTAGTGTTCACCTGAAATCTAGCACATACACATGTGGAAAACATTATGTCTAGTCAACTAGCAGTAAGATAGAGTAAGGATCCAATTATTCTTCTGTACTTGGTTTCATCAAAAGGTTTCCCTTTCTCATCCTTGTCTAGAGACATAGCTGAAACCATTGGAGTCCTCATAGAGGTTGCATTCTCCATTCCGAATTTCTTAATTAACTCATTGGTGAACTTCGTATGAGAGATGAAAATTCCATCTTCAGATTGCTTCACGTGAAGTCCTAAGAAATACTTCAGCTCACCCATACTACTCATTTCAAATTTCCCTTGCATCAAGTTTGAGAACTTTTTGCAAAGGTTATCATCTGTAGATCCAAAAATAATGTCGTCGACATAGATTTGTACTAGCAGAATCTTGCCTTTTACTTCCTTAAGAAATAATGTCTTATCTATTTTTCCTCTTGAGAATTTGTTCTCAAGAAGAAAACTAGATAGAGTCTCATACCAAGCTCGGGGGGCTTGTTTGAGACCATATAAAGCTTTATGTAAGAAGTAAACATGATCAGGTAGAGAGAAATCAACAAAACCTAGAGGTTGTGCTACATATACTTCTTCCTTTAGATTACCATTTAGGAAGGCTGACTTAACGTCCATTTGGTAGACTTTGAATCCTTTGTGAGCAGCATACGCTAGAAATAACCTGATCGCTTCGAAGCTTGCCACTAGAGCAAAAGTTTGATCGAAGTCGATCCCATCTTCTTGTCTATAGCCTTGAGCAACAAGTCTGGCATTGTTTTTGATGATTAGTCCATCTTCATCCAGCTTGTTTCTGAAAACCCATTTTGTTCCTATGACATTTTGTCCTTTGGGTATAGGTACTAGTTTCCAAACCTTGCATCTCTTATACTGATTGAGCTCCTCTTGCATTGCAACGATCCATGAATCATCACATTTTGCTTCATCAAACTTCTTTGGCTCAATCTGTGACAGAAATCTTAAGTGCAAAGCTTCATTGGCTGTACCTCTTCTTGTCCTTACTCCAACATTGGTTTCTCCTATGATTTGATCAACCAGATGGTCTCTTTGGTGTCTAATCATCAGGATTCTTCCAGCATTCATGCCACAAGGAGGCACTTCCACCTTTGAGGCCTCTTCTTCTTCTTCTTCCTCAGGAGTAATTGGAACATTCACTTCTATAGAATTTGGAGCATCTTTTATTTGTGCTTCTTCCAAGTTAAGTTCCTTGAATTTTACACCTGCATCTTCTACAAATATACTAGAAGGGCTGCTTTGAAGCATGCTCGTCTCATCAAAAATTACATTGTAAGTTTCTTCTACAACTAGGGTTTTCTTATTGAAAATCCTATATGCCTTACTATGACTACTATAGCCTATGAAAATACCTTCAAAACATTTTTCACTAAATTTAGTTTTATAATACTTCCCATTATTAAGCACGAAACATTTACTACCAAAGATCTTAAAATAGGACAGAGTTGGTTTCTTGCCTTTCAAAAGTTCATAAGGGGTCTTATGATGATTTTTGTTGATTAGTGCTCTGTTTTGCACGTGACACGCAATGTTGATACCTTCAGTCCAAAAGTATTCAGGGAGTGAACAGTCACTCAACATTGTCCTGCAAGCCTCTATGAGTGTTATATTCTTTCTCTCGGCGACTCCATTTTGTTGTGGAGTACGAGGAGATGAAAACTAATAAAAGATACCTAAACTTTCACATAACTCTGTCATAGCTCCAGACTTGAATTCTGTTCTGTTGTCACTTCTGATTTTGACTACGGAGCATTCTAATTCATTCTGTATTTGCCTGACAAAGTTAGTGAAAGCATCAAAAGTATCTGACTTGTGTTTTAGAAAGAATACCCAAGCAAAATGTGAGTAATCGTCAACAATGACCAATGTATAAGACTTACCTCCAAAAATTCGAATTGGCATGGGACCAAACAAATCCATATGGAGCAGATATAAACATTTGGTAGAATCTTTGCCAATAATGCTCTTAAAGGTAGCTCTAGTCTACTTGCCCATTTGGCATGCATGATAAGGTCTCTCTTTAATGCACTTAACATCAGGTCCATCACAAACAAAGTTGTGAGAAAATAACATTTTTATGGTCTTGAAATTTATATGTGCTAATCTCTTGTGCTATTGGTCACAAAGGGATGCACTATCTTTTGCCACATAGTTGACTTATGCTAATGAGATTATGTTGTAATCCCTTAACATAAGCCATGCATGTGAAAGAAACTATACTATTAGTAATCATACCATAGAGTTTAGTAATTCCCCGATCGGATCTGCCAAAGATAACTTTTGGACCATCTTTCACTGAGGTATAATCTTGTAGTAGGCTTCTTGTTCTGGTCATGTGCCGAGAACATCCACTGTCCAAATACCATATAGGAGTTTTATTGGCCTTTGGACATACCTGCAGTCAACAATCAATTGCCCTTAGGAACCCAAATAGATTTGGGTCCTTGGCTCTTTGTTAGATGACTACCACTAGGAGTGTTAACCTTGCAAGGGGTCATTATTGCATTGTTAACCCATGGAGTCTTGACATTTATCAAATTAAACCAACAATCTATGGCAAAGTGACCAACCTTGCCACAACACCAACAATCGAATCAATTGTATCTTCTCTTGTTCTCCTGTTTTATCTTTTGAACGGGGAGTTTAACAGGAGCAGCTTTCTTAGAAGTAGAAGCCTCGTGGTTGCAGCACACGCATGGCTCCTTCTTCTTCTCAAGAGGTTTAGCAACAACGGATTGGACCTTTGGTGCTTTCTTGGCCGCTGATCCATGTACAAATGAATCATAATCCTTGAGGATTATCTCTTCATAAGGAGCTTTGAGAGCAGTTGTTCCAGAGTTTTGGGGACGGCTCCATCCTTGATTGCTCTTACGTGACTCAACGTAAGTTGGCCTCGTAAAGTGACCATATAATGTTTCAAAGTCATATGTGTTTATTGGAAACACTACCTTCTTGAATGAAGGTGGACATTGATCAGCCTTTCCCTTACCCATCACAACTCTTCTCTTGGCATCCTTACTTTTCTCAGTCACGTAGCCAAGACCAGTACTCTTCGCAGGGGCAGAAAACTTATGAACTATTGGAAGTATAGTCTTTGGCTTTGAGAAGCTTTCAACTAGCTTTCTTTCACCACTAACTTATCTTCCAGTTCATTTATAAATTTCTCCTTCAGAGTTAATACCACAGTGGAGCCTTTTAATTCTTCCTTCAGAAGTTGGACTTCATCTTTGAAGGGAGCCAATCTTTCAGTTTCCTCTTTCAGTTCCGATTCCAACTTCTTGAGTGATTTAATCTCTTTTGACTGAGATTTGACTACTTTACGGCATTTGTCAAATCCCTTCAAAAGGGCTCTGTACTGAGTCATCAATTCTGAATCCTCCTCTGAAGAGTAGCCTTCATTTGCATTGGATTCAGTTTCAGATGCTGAAAGATAGGAATTGGCATTTACCTCCCCCTCAGCTGGGGTGTCGTGAGCTTCTTCATCTGAATGTGTGTTATAACAACCCTATTTGATTTGGGCTAGGATCACTATCTGGTGTCTAAGGATTAGTTGACCCCAATGTATAGTTTATGGGTCAAAAGTTTAGGCTGAAAATTTAAGAGAAAATCAAGATTTATTCAAGTTCTCTGCGTTCGACGAACTGCAGTCTGCATTCGACGAACGACCAGCCTCCTGCGTTCGACGAATGGCTAGCATCCTGCGTTCGATGAACTGCCAGCTCTCAGCGGTCGACGAACCAGATTTAGCTGTCGAAGTTTTGTCGAATCATAGCGCTCGACTAAATTTCCAAGCTCAGCGGTCCACGAAAATTTCCAAGCTCAGCGGTCGACAAAATTTTTCAAAGAAGCTCAGATCGACTAAGGCTATTCGCAGATCGACTAAAAAGTTGCAGATCGACGAAAATTTCAGAGATCGACTAATTTGTTCTTCAGTTCAGAAATTCAGACAAACTTTCTTTCAGATAAGTCAGGATATAATACTTTTATTATTCCCCTTTTGAAAATAGCCGTTGACATTTAATGCTAAGGCATCTTTCACGGCAATAGAAATTGGAAAGGACATGCCAGAATCGTTTGGGTGGCTATGTCAGTTCCAAGAAGGATTTAAGTCAATATTTTATTCCTTAAATCTGAGGATTTGAATTTCAAATCAGAAAAAAAGGAAGAGAAGATATACAGAAGTTTCTTTCTCCAAAAAGACACAGATTGGAGAACATATTTAGTTTTTAGAAGATACAAAGCACAGAAAAGAAAAAGGAAGAGATTTTTACAGAGCAAGAAAAGGAAGAAGAAAGAAGTTACAGAAAAAGTTTCTCCAGTCTTCTTCTTCCTCATGCAGCTTTCATTCAACTAAGAACATCAACATTATTCTCTCAGTTTCTGTTGCAAGATCAGATCTTCAAAAGAGCAACAAAAATCTGAAGAACTTATTCTTCAAGATTATTCAGCTACAGGAAGATCAGTTGTTTCAAGTGAAAGATCTAGTCATCAGCTGTCAAACATTTTCCAACAGACAGAGGAGCTTTACACCATCAATCCACTAGAGTCTTCTCTCAGAATATTGACAGAGAAGAACACTCTAACCTCTTCTTATCCCATCTTGTAAAGGGTTCTAAACTCCCTTCAAAAGTTAAACCTTGGTGGCAAGACACCTTATCAAAAAACCTAGTGTGGTTTTTAGGCACCTTATCAAAAGCCTATTGGTGATTTGGGCACCTGATCAACCCTCCATTGGTGTGTGGACACCTTATCAAAACCCCTTGGTGTTAGGGAACCTGAGCGAAAATCCTAGTGGATTCCTACCAGTGTGGTAGAAGAGTGGATGTACCCTATTTAGAGGGGAACCTCTATATTCCTTGTGTCTTCTGGTTGCTTTATTTTCTTTATAGTGTGCTGTGCTAATTAATTTTATTCTGTGATAAATAACTAACTAATTTATTATATATCACCTATTTTTATTCCGCCATAAAAACCCCTAAGCAATTTGCTTAAGTTTTTAAAATACTCTATTCACCCCCCCTCTAGAGTAAACTAGATCTAATACCCTCCTTTCAATTGGTATCAGAGGAGTTTTGGTTATTCAAGACAACCATCTGATATTTTCAATTGAAACACCTGTTTCAATTGGTATCAGAGGTTGTTTGTTTATTCAAAACAACCATTTGATATTTTCAATTGAAACTCCTATTTCAATTGGTGTCAAAGCTTGTTTGGTTGTTACAGGCTAACACCTGAACCAAGGATCTGTTAGATCTCATTTTCACTCTAGTCTCTTTATTTTATTTTATTATATAAAAACCTCATGACACATAATAAAGATTATTCTAGCTCCAGACCTCCTGTATGCAACTTGAACAAGTTTTCACTATGGAAGGTTAGGATAAAATTATACATGAATTCTATTGATGAAGACATATACAACTCTGTTTTGACAGGACCTCCACCAGCACCAGAAGAATCTTCAACCAATGCTGTACCTCCTCCAGGACACACAGACCCATTAAAGAAGTACAAGAATGCTGATGCCAAAGCAATGAATATCCTGGCACAAACCATGTCAGATGATATATTCCTGAAGGTTGCTGAGTGTTCTTCAGCAAGAGATATATGGAATACCCTGACAACAATTGTAGAAGGTTCTGTTGATGAGAGAAAAGATAGGAGATCTCACTTGATCTCTCTGTATGAGAACTTCAAGAAGGGTGAAGAAGAATTAGTTGTAGATATGTACACTAGATTAAGTGTGATCATAAGTGAACTAAAAACTTTAGACAAGGAAATCTCATTGACTGAAATCAATGATAAAATCCTTATGTGCTTTCCCAGCACATGGGATTCAAGAGTCTGGCCAATTAAAGAAGCCAGAAGTTTGAATGAGATCTCAACTGAGAATTTATTGGGTAAGCTCAAGTCCTATGAGCAACTCATTAAGTCCAGAGAGGCTGAACAGGCAACATCCTCTTCAACAAAGAAGGACAGAAACATTGCCTTCAAGGCTGCAGAAGAAGAAGTAAAGACTCCTAACAATTAGGAGCTGATGAGTCTTCTAGCCAAAAGGTTCTACAAAATGGCTAAGAAGGACTTCAGAAAGAAAGATTCCAGATTAAGGGAAAAGCCAAGGTATGACAAGTAAAATTCTAAAGAAGTTATTTGTTATGGCTGCAGGAAAACAGGACACATTGTGCCTGACTGTCCAGAAAATCAAAGCAAGGACAAGATGGACAAGAAAGAAAAGAGAAGAGAGAAGGACCTCAAGAAGAACCACTCCAACAAATCCTCTTCATGCAAACACAAAAATATGAGGAAGGGATTTGTAGCTGAAACTTGGAGTGATTCAGAATCTGAATCAGAATCTTCATTCAGCTCAATTGATGAAGAAGAATCAACTGAAAAAGACCAATGCTTGATGGCCATTTATGACTCAAGTAGTGAGTAAGAGAATGCATCTTCATCCAGCTCATCTGATGATGAAGATAATGAAGAAGAAAGAAGCTTATGTATGATGGCTATCAATGCCTAAGCTAACAACTCAGATGAAGAAGAATCAGAAGCTAACAATGATGCTGATCAGGTAATCTCTGATTTTGATTTCAATTCAGCTGAATTCAAAGATGAATTCAGAACTCTTTGCATTGATTTAATAAAATCTATGAAAGAGATAATCTCTCTCAGAAAAGGTTTAGCTGAAATGAATAAAATAAGTGAAGAGAATGTCAATCTTAAGAAAGAGTTGGCTGCCTCTAGAGAACATATTATTCTCATTGAGAATAAACTATCTGAGGTTAATAAATTTGAAGAATCCCTAAATGGGAGAAGCGTCAAATTGATGAACAATACAAGCACAGTAAATGCCAGATTAAGTGGCAAACTAGGCTTGGGTGCATCATCAAGTGAGCCTCCTCTTATTAAGAAGAACATGCTATCTACACCCATAAGTTCATCTCTGCTAAAGGCAAAGAGGCTGTAGAAGTAAATAAAAATATTTCAAGCAAAAATATTAAGAATAAAGAAATCTTACATAATTCGTCAAACGGAGATCGACGAAATCAGACAATTTCGTCGAACGGAGATCGACGAACTCAAAAACTTTCGTCGAACAGAAGAAATTATACAGAAAATTTGCAGAATTCTTATTCTAAATATTCCAAGAATCCTTTTTCTGAATGGACTATTCCTCCAAGGAGATATCATCCACAAGGATATAAGGACCAGCCTGAAATGTCCTTTATCTCTGATTTTTGTGGAAATTCAAAAAGACCCAAGGTAGTCTGGGTCAGGAACAAATAGAATTGTTTTTCTGTTTTGCAGGTACACAGCTGTCCTACCTCAGAGCAACAGTGGTACTTGGACAGTGGCTGTTCAAAACACATGACAGGTTCCAAGGCCAATTTAACTAACTACAAGGCCAAGCTTGGACCTAAGGTAATTTTTGGAGACTCCAACTGTGGACAGACAAAAGGATATGGAAAAGTCAAAGTTGGAGAAGTCACCTTCAGAAAGGTAGCCTATGTCAAAGGTCTAAAGCACAACCTTATCAGCATAAGCCAATTATGTGATGAAGGTTATTAGGTAACCTTTAATAAATCTCAATGCCTTATTAAATCTTCTAATAATATTACTATTTTATCAGGAATTAGGCAAGGAAATATATATATATATATATATATATATATAGTAAATTTCAATTCATCCAAATCTGAAATTTGTTTATTTAATCAATTAAGCAAGCCTAGTGAACTTTGGCATAAGAGATTAGGACATGTAAATCTTAGGACTATTGCAAAATTATCTAAGGACAATCTTGTTTGAGGATTACCTTCTGGCTCATACAAGAAGGAAGGCCTCTGCAGGGCATGTTAATTAGGCAAGCAAACTAAAAGTAGCTTTAAATCTTTATCTAAAAGTGATTCACCTAGAATCTTATATTTTCTACATATGGACCTTTTTGGACCAGTAGCAACAAAGAGTTTAGGGGGGAAGTCATACACTCTAGTTGTTGTAGATGACTTCTCTAGATTCACTTGGGTGTTCTTTTTGAGAGAAAAGTCAGATAACTTTAAAGTTCTTACAGACTTTCTTAAGAGCATTCAGATTGAGTTCTCTACTGTAGTTGCATTGATCAGAAGTGATCATGGCACTGAGTTTGAGTCTCTTCTCATGCAAGAATTTTGTGAGAAGGAAGGTATTAGGCATTTCTTCTCAGCTCCTTGAACTCCTCAACAAAATGGGGTAGTTGAAAGGAAAAATAGAACCCTAATTGAATCAGCAACAACATTACTTGCAGATGCTAATTTGCCCCTATCTTTTTGGGCAGAGGCTGTTAGCACAACAAATTATGTGTTGAATAGGAGTTTGATACATGAACTTAAGGGTAAGACTCCCTATGAGTTACTTAAAGGGAAGAAACCTAAAGTTAACTATTTTAGAACATTTGGTTGTAGATGCTTTGTTCATAATAATGATAAAAAATATCTTAGAAAATTTGAACCAAAATCTGAAGAAGGAATTTTCTTAGGTTATTCACAAATCAGCAAAGCATATAGGATTTTTAACAAATCATCTCTTAAAATAGAAGAATCTATGCATGTTTCCTTTGATGAAACTAACATGTCTTACAAGGAGAAGACTTCTTCCACCAAAGAACATCTGCAGGTACCTATTCTTTGTGAGCAGCTAGATCAATTAGCTCTACAAAAGGAAAGCTCTATAGATCCTATACAGCAGGATAGTGAAGAAAGTAGTGAAGAAATCAGTGAAGTTGAACCTAAAAAGGAAGCATTAAGTAATATTCCACAAGAGGAATTAATTACAAATAATGCTGATCCATCTCTACCTGTTGGTTATGTCAATAATAGAGATCACCCCAGATCTCAAATAATTGGAGACATATCAACTGGTGTCCAAACAAGGCATCAAGCTAATCAGAATATGATGCATACTTGTTTTCTCTCAAAAATTGAACCTCAATCCCTACAAGATGCAGAACAAGATCCTAACTGGATCATTGCTATGCAAGAGGAGCTCAATCAGTTTGAGACAAACAAAGTTTGGGAATTGGTTCCTAGACCAAAGAATCATCCAATTATTGGAACTAAATGGATCTTCAGGAACAAGCTAGATGCAGAAGGCAACATTGTGAGAAACAAAGCTAGACTAGTAGCTCAAGGATACTCACAGGAAGAAGGAATAGATTATGATCAAACCTTTGCACCAGTTGCAAGGTTAGAAGCAATCAGATTATTTCTAGCCTTTGCTGCATTCTTGGGATTCACTGTATATCAAATGGATGTAAAAAGTGCATTCCTGAAGGGAGACATCAAAGAGAAAGTTTATGTTGAACAACCTCCAGGTTTTATTTCTCTAACTCATAATTCTTATGTCTATAAATTATTAAAAGCTTTATATGGTCTTAAACAAGCTCCTAGAGCATGGTATGAGACCTTAGCAAATTTTCTTTTAGAAAACAGTTTTTCTAGAGGTAGAGTAGATCAAACATTATTTTTCAAGTATGAAAAATCTGAAATCCTTTTAGTATAAATTTATGTTGATGACATAATTTTTGGCTCTACTAATTCCAAACTTTGCAAGGAGTTCTCTGAACTTATGCAATGCAAGTTTGAGATGAGCAACATGGGTAAGTTAACATACTTCCTTGGCTTGCAAGTGAAGCAATCTCCTGAGGGCATCTTCATCTCCCAATCTAAATATGCTAGAGAGCTTGTTAAAAGATTCTTCTCCAATGAAAACTCCCAAGGCCTCAAATGCTGTAGTTGACAATGATGAACAAGGGAAGCTTGTTGATCAAAAGACATATAGAGCAATCATTGGCTCTTTATTGTACTTAACAGCTAGTAGGCCAGATATTATGTTTGCTACATGTATTTGTGCTAGGTTTCAAGTAAATCCTAAAGAATCTCATCTAATTTTGCTAAAAAGAATTTTGAGATATATAAAGGGTTGTCCAAATCTAGGACTCTGGTATCCTACCACATCAGGATTTGAGTTAACTGGATACTCAGATGCTGATTATGCTGGATGCAGAGTAGACAGAAAAAGCACATCAGGAACTTGCCAGTTTCTTAGTGATAGGCTTGTCTCTTGGTTTTGCAAGAAGCTGACATCTGTGTCTACATCAACTGCTGAAGCTGAATACATGGCAGCAGGTAGTTGTTGTTCACAAATTTTGTGGATACAAAACCAACTCCTAGACTATGATTACAACATAAATAAATCAACTATATTTTGTGACAATACTAGTGCTATATCTATTGCAAAAAATCCAGTACTCCATAGTAGGACTAAACATATAGAAATTAGGCACCACTTCCTTCGGGATAATGTGGATAAAAATAAAATCTGCCTACAATTTATTCCAACTGATTTAGAGAGGGCTGATATTTTCACCAAACCCTTGGATGAAAAGAAGCATATTTACTTCTTAAATCAGCTAGGAATGATAAACGGAGATTCCCTGAATTGAGAAAACAAATTTTCTACCCAACATAAAATTCCTGATTTTTCATAATAATCAAAACTTTTACTGAATAATCCAAAGTAATTGCTTTTATCTCTAGTTCCCTTTGCACTTGATCTCTATTTATTTTGCAGGAACAATAGCAATATAAAAATGGCATATCTCCCTACCTCCTCAAATGTCCCTTCTTCAAGGGGCCTAGCCTCAGGCCTTTCCTGAAACTAGGCAGGGGAGATGTTTTGAAGAAGCTCCTTCTTGTTAAGGGGGAGATGTCTTAAAAAAATAAAAGCTGAAGAAACTCCTGAGAAGTTCATGAAAGAAGCTCCATATGATGCAATTGCTCAGGGGGAGATGTTTTGCTCAGGGGGAGTTGTTCTATGAACTAGACAGGGGGAGTTGTTTTTATCAAGAGGAAATGCTGTATGAAGAAACTCAGTCCAGTAAGAATTCAGAAAGCAGCTAATCAGACTTCAGCCAATAGCAGCTAATCAGAATTCAGTTAATCAGAATTCAGAATTCAGAAAAAGACAACATCAGAGTATCAGAATTCAAATTTCAGAAATCAAAAGGTTCTGATGTATTTGTTGTTATTAATTTTCAATGTAATATCAAAACTTAGAGTGTTACATTTTTATATCTGCTGAAATATTAAAAATCTAGAAGATATATAAACTCTGTTGTTTTGATTGTTTTGTTTTAAGTTTTTGTCAAATAGTGCCCTAACCCAAATACGGGGAGATTGTTGGAACAACACTATTTGATTTGGGCTAGGATCACTATCTGGTGTCTAAGGATCAGTTAACCCCAATGTATAGTTTATGGGTTAAAAGTTTAGGCTGAAAATTTAAGAGAAAATCTAGATTTATTCAAGTTCTCTGCGTTCGACGAACGACAGTCTGCGTTCGACGAACAGCCAGCATCCTACGTTCGACGAACGGCTAGCATCCTGCGTTCGACGAACTGCCAGCTCTCAGTGGTCGACAAACCAGACTCAGCGGTCAAAGTTTTGTCAAATCACAGCGCTCGACTAAATTTCCAAGCTCAGTGGTCGACGAAAATTTCCAAGCTCAGCGGTCGACGAAATTTTGCAAAGAAGCTCAGATCGACTAAGGCTATTCGCAGATCGACTAAAAAGTTACAGATCGATGAAAATTTCATAGATCGACTAATTTGTTCTTCAGTTCAGAAATTCAGACAGACTTTCTTTCAGATAAGTCAGGATATAATACTTTTATTATTCCCCTTTTGAAAATAGCCGTTGACATTTAATGCTAAGGCATCTTTCACGGCAAAAGGAATTTGAAAGGACATGCCAGAATCGTTTGGGTGGCTATGTCAGTTCCAAGAAGGATTTAAGTCAATATTTTATTCCTTAAATCTGAGGATTTGAATTTCAAATCAGAAAAAAAGGAAAAAGAAGATATACAGAAGTTTCTTTCTCCAAAAAGACGCAGATTGGAGAACATATTCAGTTTGTAGAAGATACAGAGCACAGAAAAGAAAAAGGAAGAGATTTTTACAGAGCAAGAAAAGGAAGAAGAAAGAAGTTACAGAAAAAGTTTCTCCAGTCTTCTTCTTTCTCAAGCAGCTTTCATTCAACTGAGAACATCAACATTATTCTCTCAGTTTCTGCTGCAAGATCAGATCTTCAAAAGAGCAACAAAAATCTGAAGAACTTATTCTTCAAGATTAATCAGCTACAGGAAGATCAATTGTTTCAAGTGAAAGGTCCAGTCATCAGCTGTCAAACATTTTCCATCAGACAGAGGAGCTTTACACCATCAATCCAATAGAGTCTTCTCTCAGAATATTGACAGAGAAGAACACTCTAACCTCTTCTTATCCCATCTTGCAAAGGGTTCTAAACTCCCTTCAAAAGTTAAACCTTGGTGGCAAGACACCTTATCAAAAAATCTAGTGTGATTTTTAGGCACCTTATCAAAAGCCTATTGGTGATTTGGGCACCTGATCAACCCTCCATTGGTGTGTGGACACCTTATCAAAAACCCCTTGGTGTTAGGGCACCTGAGCAAAAATCCTAGTGAATTCCTACTAGTGTGGTAGAAGAGTGGATGTACCCTAATTAGAGGGGAACCACTATATTCCTTGTGTCTTCTGGTTGCTTTATTTTCTTTATAGTGTGTTGTGCTAATTAATTTTATTATGTGATAAATAACTAACTAATTTATTATATATCACCTATTTTAATTCCGCCATAAAAACCCCTAAGCAATTTTCTTAAGTTTTTAAAATACTCTATTCACCCCCCCTCTAGAGTAAACTAGATCTAATTCCCTCCTTTCAATGTGCCATTAGCCAGAAGTAGGCTTCTTCATTTGAGCTTGACTCATCTGAGTCGCTGTCGCTAAGAGTTTTTGACTTCTTTGCGATGAAACTCTTCTCAACTTTCTTCTTACACTTAAAGGATCGCTTCTCTTCTTTCTTTGATCCATCTTTCTTCTTGTAAGGGCACTCCACAATTACATGCCCAGGCTTATTACAACAATAACAAATAATGTCAGAGGAATTTTGTTTATTCGGTTTAGAATGATACCTATCATTTTTGTAGCTTTTCTTGTAATGATCATCATCACGTTTGTATCTTCTGTGATCTAAGGAGGAAGAATGATTTTGTCTTTGTCTTCTTTTATGTTGGGAAAAACCCCTTTTGATTTAACTTAATAAATTATTTAAAAGTGATTTTATCTTCTAGGATTTAAGTTACCCATTGTATAGTGAGTGTAACATGGTCAATAGATGTCTTAGGATGTCACACTCAACATAGGTTGTTAGGACCAGATCAAGGGAAGCAAAATTGAGCTAAGTTAATATTTGTGTCGAATAGAATTTGACGCAACATCGAGTCCATATCGACGCTACTCTGATTAGAAGTCCAAGTGGTTCAACCTTCTGTCGAAGTAACTTAAGTCAACGTTACGTTGAATAGATATCGACGTAGAGGTTAGAGACACATCGAAGTAACCTGTGAAGTTGATGTAGCTTCTACTTCAACTCGACGCAGATGAGGATATCTGTCGAAGCCAACTAAAGTCGACAAAACGTCGACTTCATCTCGATGCAGAAGATGAAGCTCAGATCTAGGCAGATTAACACGACATACACGTCGATAAGATGTCGATGCAACATCGACTAGCTGAGTTCAGTCAGAGCATAGATGAAATCGAAGCAGCTCCTAGAAGAACTCGAAGCTACATCGATAAGAGAGGAAATGAATTCGATGCTACGTCGAATACAGTCTGTAAATGATAATCTTTTCAGCTGTCAATCTGATCCCTCTTTTATGGCCCACATCTTTCAAGACCATTCTCTAATGGCTCAATAATTGCCTGAAATAGAAAGAAGCATTAAAGAAGAAGACAAAAAGGTTTCTTGGAAACACATTCTCTCTAGGTGGATGGGTTGAGAATTAAAAAGGAAGGAAAGAGAGTGTGAGAAGCAGATTACCTTATCAAGGCATATCAGAAAGGGAAATAGATTTGAATTTTAAATAGGAAGAATAAAAAGAGAAGACAATAGAGAGGAAGCAAGGCATTAATCACAATCAGCTGTCTCCTTCATTTTTCTAGGGCTTCCTCTCCTTCTACATCTCTCTCAGGAACCCTAATCAAGAATAGAAAAGAAAAGAGAAATACAACTGTTCTTCATCTAAGAGAACAGTAGGTCTGATAGCTGCTTCTCATCACCATCATATAGCAGCAGGATCTAAATCATCAGAAGTTAAGAAGAATCTGACAATCAAAGTCTCTGCAGTTCATCTTCATCAAAAGCAGAGACTAATCAAGAGCAGATTCTGTGGGACTTCATATTGGCTGTTCTTCAATCAGCCATCACAAGAATTCTGAGAACAGAATTCATACAACATTATTTCTTCTCATTCTCTTTCTATTTCTTATAAAAGAGTTTTATTAATCCCTCTTCAAAGGATTTAGTGGTTCAAGATCTCCTTACCAAAAGATCTGATGGTTCATGATCTCCTTATTAAAAGATCATTGGTTCTAAGAGTCTCCTGATCAAAAGACTCAGGCACATGTGGTGCATTCCTACCAGGTGGTAGAAGAGAGGAGTACCCAGGGTTTGGGGAACCTCTATAAAATTCATTATGTCTGTGCTGTTATTTTCTGTGATGTCCCAATCTTTTATTCTACACTTTATTTCCTGCATTCTTTATTCCGCCTGGATTGTTAAGCATAACTCTTTAGAATAATTTATTGTTAAACACAGTTAGGATAGAAATATTTTAAAACTCTATTCACCCCCCTCTAGAGGAATCTTAGAGGCACACTGTGCACTTTCATTTTATTTAGCAACTTTTTGAATTGCTTGGAGAGGAGAGAAAATTCTCCATCAGACTTATCAGAGCTTGAGGGGCAAGCTTCAGATTCTTCATCTTCATCTGATGGTGGTCTCCTTATAGGTGACAAAGCCTTACTTTTTCTCGAACTCTCGGCCTTGAGAGCAACAGACTTCTCTCTTCCTGAAGACCTTCTCCCCTCCTCTTCAGCTCTTCTGATTCTTAGCTTAAGCTCATGTGATAAGAGCTTTCCGAACAGTATCTGTGGCTCCATGGTAGCCAGCTTTCCAAATTCTCTGATCGTTATTGCCTTGGTATCCCATTCTTTCATCAGGGATCTCAAGAACTTATCATTTAGTTCACCGACAGTAAATTGTCGGTCATAATTTCTCAGACCGTTTACTATCTTAAAGAATTTTTCATACGTGTTAGAAATGGAGTCTCTTGGATCTTGCTTGAATGCTTCATATTCTTGATTCAGCAATGATCTTCGGTCATCCCTCACTTCTTCTGTACCTTCCATCAGAACAACTAGGGAGTCCCACATTTCCTTAGTCGACCTGCAGTGAATGAGGTTTTGAAATATAGAGTCATCCACTACACCTACAATAATGTTCTTTGCCTTCTTGTACAGGGCGACAAGAGCAATCTCTTCTTTGGTTAGTTCCAACATCTTCTTTGCAACCTGGATATTTGAATTGATTGAGGAAGGTTTCATCGGAACATGGGGACCTTCCTCAACTATCTGAAAGATTCTTGGATCTGCAGCTTCCATATAGAATCTTACCCTTTCCTTCCACATAAGGAAAGTTTTCCTTGGTGCAAATGGGCAACTTGACAGAGGAATCCTTGGTTCTTTCCATTCCAGACATACTGTCTCTTGCAACTAGATTTAGAGATCTTGTTCAAGGTGTTAACCTTTAGCGAACAACCTATCTCTGATACCAATTGAAAGTATCTAGTCGCAACCTAAATCACCTAGAGGAGGGTGAATAGGTGAATTCTATGGCTTTTCGCGGAATAAAAATTATAAGAACAATAGCGCACAGAAAACAGAAACACAACACAACGCAAGGATTTATGGTGGTTCCCCAATCTTGGGTACGTCCACTTTCCCGCCTCGCCTATCTAGCACTTTGAGGCTAGATTTGGCTACTTCACCAAACTCATATTTTTCCAAATCTTACAACTTGGAGTCCACAACTCCTACAAGCTCGTAGACCACGTCTCCTACAAACTCGATCCTCTAAACTAGGATCTACAAAAACTCAAAAGATTAAACCTCCTACAATGAAATGTAAAAGGTATTACAAACTTCTTGGATTAAGAAATCCAATCTCTAAGAATCTCCACGAAATTCTTCTTCTTCTTCAGATCTGAAAGATTAGGTCTTCTTCTTCTTTGAATGTAGAAATCCAGAACGAAAGTGAGGAAGAAGAAAACTCTTTCTGTTGAAGACTTTGATCTGAATACTTATCTACCCAACAAGATCTAGAGGAGAGTTGAAGCAATCCAAGTGTTGTGATCTTGTGTAATAGAAACCTGCTGAAGAATCAAGCACAAAGCTTGTCGGCGGCAAGAGATCGACTTTTGCGAGAGAGAGAAGATGCCGACAGAAATCCCGATCCTTTTCTTTTGCTTTTTACGATTAGGGTTAAAAGAAAATAACCCTTAACTATTTATAGTCACCAACTCAACGACTATAAGCCTAAATTAAGGAGATAGATCCACGTGGAAGAGACATTTGAAATGACAGACGGATAACAGAAAAGCGCTGCCGTAATTCATTGAAAGAGCTATATTCGTCGAAAGGGTAACAGATTACTCGATGAAGGACTTGCTACTCGACGAAATCCTCAAAAGAAGATTCTCATACTTCGTCGACTAACTGGCCATTACTCGACGAACCCATGCCTTTACTCGACGAAATACCTTAGAACAAATTTTCTTTCAATCCTGAATTCAGCAACCAATGACTTCTAGCTTTTCCTTAGAGCTTGAATATGAAGTACATCCCAATAGAGAGATTTCACCTGAGTCAACACCTTGGTCTATACGATGATGGATTATATTGCATAGGCCTGTGTTTATGACTCACTGAAACCTGACATTGGTTTGTACTTAGTACTTACAATCCTACAAACACACAACTAAGAGACTATATCAAATACAATATCAATTCATCTTAGTTCAAGGGATACTTCTTCAAATCAAGGTGATTGTGGCTACAATACCCAACAAATGATAAAGGAAAACAATACTACAATATGAAGTGGGTGAGATTACAACCAATGCACAAAGTCTTGCCGGGATTCACGGTCGGAATCAAGGGTTGTCATGCCTTGTACGAGCTCGGTCCACAACTGATGTCCGGAGAGGAGTTGTCACTTCCTTCTAGTTGACTCGTTTTCTTCGTAAATCTCCTTTGGCCACAATCTCGTCGGAGAACTCCAAGGATGTAGCCATAAATCCCTCAAAATGGAGCTTTGGAAATGCACGAACAATGGAGGAGGCCAAGAGGATGCTCCGGCTTTAGATTCGCAAGAGAATGGCGGCTGGAGCTCCTCCCGAAGGTCAGCGGCGATGGAGCGACAAAAATGGCGGGCTGGAGCGGAAGAAACGACGCTCCACGAGATTGATCCCCTAGGTCAAATGATCCCGCGCGCTTAAATAGAGGCATTATTTTTAAGTAACGCACGATCAAAACACATGATCGTGCATTTTAGACCGTGTGATTTATAGAGATAAACAACGCCTGGAGCTACAGGAAGGTCGTGCATTTTTGTTCATGCACGAGCGGCATGCTCGTGCGCGACCAAAAACACATGAGGTAGGACAGGTTGCTGATTTTTGCCTTCATCCAGGTAGGTCGTGCGATTTCCTTCACGCACAATTGGATTCAATCATGCATTAAGGAAAATGCACGATGAACATCATCACAAGCAGTTCTGAGTAAATCGCATGATCGCCTCGATGGTGCATTAAAAATAATCACACGGTCGTGCAATTTACCCAGACTGCAATGCTCAGCTCATGGGCATAATCTACCTGCACACATTCAAAACCTAATCTCCTACCACACAGGAAACAAGAATAGCATCCAAAGTAACAACAAGACAGGCATGGGGAGCCCCCGAAGGCATACCCCCAGCACAAAATGCGCAATTGCACACCTCGATTGGCGATCGAAGTGCACTAAGTGTAAAATATTAACAAAGATAAATATGAGTGATTTACAACTAAAAGTGTAGTGCACGAGTGAGAAAACAGGCCCAGATGAGTCATAAAAACCCTATTTAATCGGGAGTCATCACCTCTCAAAGCTTGTTAAACATGTTTACATGTTTCACTAAATAAAGCTAAGGAACACCATAATGAGCAAGTTAGATAAGATGATAGAATAAACTATATTCTAAATTTAACATACCAAGTTTAATCTTAAAAGCATTAAACTTTGCCTCATCCAATGGTTTTGCGAAGATATCAGCAACTCGTTTGTCAGTGGGGACAAATTCAAGGCATACATCTTCACTTTCAACATGCTCTCTAATAAAATGATACCTTATCTCTATATGCTTAGTCCTACTATGTGAGACATGATTCTTAGCTATATAGATAGCACTGGATGAGTCACAATACAAGGGAGAATTACTTATCTTGATGTTATAATCCTCTAGCTGATGTTGTATGCACAACAGTTGTGCACAACAACTTCCTGCAGTTATGTATTCAGATTCAGCAGTGGATATTGCCACACTGGTCTGCTTCTTACTGCTCCATGAGATCAGCCTTCTTCCTAGGAATTGAAAAGTTCCACTTGTGCTTTTCCTATCTTCCTTGCAACCTGCAAAGTATGCATCTGAAAAGGCAATTTGTTCAAAATCATTGTTTCTAGGGTACCAAAGGCCAAGATGTTGACTGCCCTTAAGGTATCTCAAAATCCTCTTTGCAGCTGAGTAATGAGATTCCTTAGGGCATGCTTGGTACCTAGCATTAACACATGTAGCATACATAATGTCTGGTCTACTGGCAGTTAAATACAATAGGGACCCAATTATGCACTTGTACATGGATTCATCAAAGTGCTTACCCTTTTCATCCTTGTCCAGGGAAATGTTGGACCCCATGGGAGTTTTCATGGTGGAAGCTGATTCCATCCCAAACTTCTTAATAAGCTCCATAGTGTACTTGGTCTGAGAGATGAAGATCCCCTCATCAGACTGTTTAACTTGGAGGCCTAAGAAGTACTTGAGCTCTCCCATACTGCTCATCTTAAACTCCCCCTGCATAAGGTTGGCAAACCTTTTGCAAAGGTTGTAATCTATAGACCCAAAGATTATGTCATCAACATAAATTTGGACTAGAAGAGATTTGCACTTTGTTTCCCTAAGAAACAATGTGCTATCTATCATTCCCCTCAAGAACTTGTTCTTGATGAGAAAGTTAGACAAGGTCTCATACCAAGCCCTAGGGGCTTACTTTAGACCATATAGAGCTTTCCTAAGCAAATAAACATGGGAAGAGAGGGTTGGGTGAACAAAACCTGAGGGCTTCTCCACATAAATCTCTTCCTTTAGATTGCCATTCAGGAATGCTGATTTGACATCCATCTGGTACACTTTGAACCCCTTGTGGGAAGCATAGGCAAGGAATAGCCTTATTGCTTCTAACCTTGCAACTGGGGCAAAGATTTGATCAAAGTCAATACATTCTTGCATGTATCCCTTGGCTACTAGTCTGGCTTTGTTCTTGATGATGGTGCTATTCTCATCAAGCTTATTTCTGTATATCCACTTGGTTCCAATGATATTGTGTCCTTGTGGTTTTGGCACCAATTTCCATACCTTGCACCTCTTGAATTGAAGCAGTTCTTCTTGCATTACATGAATCCAGAAGGTGTCTTCATTTGCTTCTTCAAATTTCTTGAGTTCTATTTGTGATAGAAAGCTCAAGAATATGGCTTCATTGTGAGCCCTGCTTCTGGTAACCACTCCTTGGTTAATATCTCCAATTATTTGGTTTCTTTGGTGCCTATTTGCTGCAGGCAACCTGTCAGCTATCTGCAGCTCTTCTTCTTGAGCAGCAGTATCTTTAGCAGCTTGCTGATCTTCAACTTCAGGGATTGCTATCTCTGAATTTACCTTGCTTATGCTGGGTATGTCTTGGAGAGACATATCTTGCATTTGCTGTTCATTACCTATCAAAATAGGAGAGCTGGACCAGCCCTTATAGAGCAGGCTGGTCTCATCAAAAACTACATGCATAGACTCTTCTACAACATGAGTTTTCTTGTTGAATACTCTATAGGCCTTGATGTATGAGCTATATCCAACAAGAACCCCATACATTGCATTTTTCAGCAAACTTAGTTAATTGAGATTTTCCATTATTTAAAATGTAGCATTTGCAACCAAAGATTCTAAAGTATGAAATAATGGGTTGTTTGCCATTCAGAATCTCATGGGGGTTATTCCTAAGGCCTTATTGATAGATGCTCTATTAAGAACATAATATGCAGTATTGACTGCCTCAACCCAGAAATATTCTAGGAGTGAGGACTCACTAAGCAATGTTCTCCCAGCTTCTATCAAGGTCCTATTCCTCCTCTCTGCCACACCATTTTGCTGTGGAGTCCTTGGGGTGGAAAATTCTTGGTTGATACCAAATTCTTGACAAAACCTTGTCATTGCCCCAGATTGGAATTCTTTACCATGGTCAGTTCTAGTCTTTACCACAGTGTATTGTAGTTCAAATTAGGACTATTTCTAACTAGGTTCTTAGAAAACAGTCTATGCATTGTCTTGTAGTTAATATGGGCAAGTCGCTTGTGCCATTGAACACAAAGAGGCTCACTTTCATTAGCCATAAGACACACAGGAGATAAAGAAGAATTGCATATAAAGTCTAAGCAATAAACATTCCCACTCCTAGTGCCTGAGAGAATAATCTCTAAGTTATGTGACTTTTTGATTAAGCACTTATCATTGTGGAATTCAATGACATAGCCTAAGTCACATAGTTGAATTTTGCTTACAAGGTTGTGTTGCAACCCTTCAACATAAGCCACCCCTGTGATGGAGACTATGCCATTTGAAATCATACCATATCTTTTGGTGATGCCTTTTTCTGATCCACCAATGATGATCTTAGGTCCATTCTTCACAGCTTTGTATTCCTGTAAAAGACTCTTGGTACCAGTCATGTGCCTTGAGCACCCACTGTCCAAGTACCATATTTTCCCTAGGCTGGTACTTGAACTAACCTGCAAGAAGGAATTTATTTACCCTTAGGAGCCTAATTAATTTTGGGTCCTAGGATTTTGTTAGCATGAAAGGATGACTTCACACCTGCTGCAACCTTTGGAGGAAAGCTCTTCTTTGCATTTGGCACATTGCGATTGTGCCAACAATTTATGGCAAAGTGTCCCACCTTACCAAAACACCAACATTCATGAATGTTGTATCTTCTCTTCTGAACATTCCTTGAGGTGGAAGGAGCATCAATATTCTTGAGTTCAGGAGGGGAGACAACATCATTTTTCTTATTTCTTTCAGCAATGATCTGGCTGAAGGTTAACCTGTGGTCAGTCTTAGCAGTCTTTATCTTAATGACATTAGCTTGCCTTGGCTTGGAAGCTAGGCAATATTTGATGGCATCAGACACTGAACTGTTAGGCCTATCTACAGGTTTGACAGCAGCCAAGTGCTTTGATGGAATGAACTTGGAAGAGTTTGCATTCTTATTCTTGAATAATGAGGCTGAAGCACCAAAATGAAATGGTCCAGTATGGGCCATTTGAATTTCTTCATGGGGAGGTTTCATAGCACTCATCCCCATGCCCTTTCTTCTACTATAGGAAGGAGTGTTTTCCTTCCTATAGGAACTCCCATTCTTCCAGTGACCATACATGATGTCATGGTCATACCTGTTGGAGGGAAGTAACACCTTTTGAAAGGTGGTATGATGATTAGCCTTAGCCTTGTTCTTTTCTCCACTCCCTTCACCCACTTCCATATTATTGAAGCCTAGTCCTCTCCTATTAGTTTGGGAGGAAAAGGTGTCAATGATTGGAAGCACAAATTTGGGCTTGGAGAATTGAGCCACTAGGCCCTTCTCTTTGAGAAGCTTCTCCTGAAAGTCCTTGATGACCTTGTTCTTTTGGGAAATGGTGCTCAAATGGACTATTGTTATCCCATTGAGTTGTCTTATTTCTCTACTCATCTGAGCCACTAGGGTAGGTGACTCAGTGCAATCTTGCTTAGCCAACTTAAGGGAAGCAATTTCTTGAGCTTGCCTCTTAGCCAGCTTCTTGCTCTTTTTCAGAGCATCCAATAAAGCATCATACTTGTCAATCAATTGATTGGCAACCACTTCAGATTCTGAATCATTTTCATCAATTGATGAGCATGCTTCAGAGTCTAGCATAGACTCATAATCAGAAGAGGGGGAAGGAGTAGGTACCTTATCAGGACTGTCCTGACTGTCTTCATCATCATCTGATATGTCCATTAAGCCATAATGTTCTCTAGCATCTTCATCCTCCTCTATGTCACTGTCAGAGTGTGATAGAGGGAACATGATGCCCAACTTTGCAGTAGGAAAGTCCTCATCTTCCTCAGTTGCAAACAACCCAATATAGGCTTCTTCTTCTTCATCTGAATCTGAGGATGATGACTCAGATTCACTCCAGCTCTTCTCCTTCTTGGCTAGGAAGGATTTTTCACTCTTCCTTCCCTTCTGGTGATAAGATTTCTTATCACCCTTCTCCTTCCTCTTGACTGGACCGTCAACAATGACATGTCCAGGCTTGCTGCAGCAATAGCAAATCACATTATTTGAAATATGTTTAACATGTTTAGAGTCATACCTGTCCCCTTTGGGGTGCTGCTTGTCTGATCTGTTGAGATCCTTCCTGGGATGTGAGAAGGAGGAAGGCTTGTTCTTCCATTGCTTCCTCCTCATTATCTTCTTGAAATGCCTTGAGAAGGCAGCAAACTCCTCATCAAAAGAGCTGATATCGATGAGCTGGACTCAGAATTTTCTGATCCAGAGGCCCTCCTTGGAGGTGTAGGCATCCTTGCCTTGCTCTTCTTGGAGCCCTCAGCCTTGAGGGCCACAGTCCTCTCCCTTGCATGAGGCCTAGAGGATGTGTCCTCCCCTTTCCTAGCAGATAGATGCATCTCATAGGAGAGCAGCTTTCCAAACAGAGTATGGGGAGGAGTCTCACATAGCTTTGCAACCTCCCTGATGGCACAAATCTTGGTATCCTAGTCTCTAGTTAGAGATCTTAGGAATTTGTCATTTAGCTCATAAAGAGTGAAGGTCCTTTCAAAGGTCCTCAGCTCATTCACTATTCTGAAAAACATTTCATAGCAATCAACTATACATTCCAGGCATTGTTGCCTAAAGGCTTCATACTCCTGATTAAGGAGGGATTTCCTATCATCCCTCACTTCTTCAGTTCCTTCCATGTACACTATTAGTATATCCCCCCATGTATTTGGCAGTCTCATAGTGTACCAAGTTTTGGAAAGTGGAATCATCAATTGCATTGACAATAATATTTTGAGCTTTTTTGTCCATTGTAGCCAATGCAATCTCATCCCTTGTCATTTCAGTATATGACTTGGCTACCTATCTAGTAGGATCAATAGTGGAGGGCTTTGTGACAACAAAGGGACCCTCCTGGACAGTGATAAAAATCCTAGGGTCTGAGCCCTCCATGAAAAGCCTAACCCTTTGCTTCCAAATGCCAAAGGTTTCCTTTTTACATATTGGCAGCTTCATTGACCCCATATCCTTCTGAACTCCATTGGTAGCCAATGGATTCAGATTTGACTACACCTATGAAGGATCTGGTGAGACTGTTAAGTCCTTTTTGACCAACCTCCCTCTTATACCACATGATAGTTTATAGGTTAGTAGTCTAATTCACCTAGAGGGGGGTGGGGGTGAATAGGTCTCTTTGTTTTTTACTTAAGTGTTGCCAGCAGTTAAAGAGTAGTAAACAAAAATTCAAGCAAACACAGAAAGCACATAATTATTTATTGTGGTTCCCCAAGACAGTGTGTCTATGGGTAGTCCACTTTTCCCCGACACCTTTCTAACAGTGTGTTAAACACGACAAACTCCTCCAATCTCAGCTCCAAGAGCTTACAACATAGATCCCACATAATCTCTTAGGTTTGCTTCAAACCCTACCTCAGGCCTAACAACCCTACTCACTCAGAGTGCTCCCACTCCTACAGCTCAGAGATCACCTTGTTGGACATGTGTATCACATCCCTTTGTTTGAGAATAACAAATCCCAAATTGTATTTGATCTTGCTTGTCGTGTATTTAGAGTGTGTAGGAACTATAGGTGCAATACTCCACAGGTAGAAAATTAATTGGAAATGACTCTCTAGAAATTATGCTAACGCTCGCGTTAGTTGTTAACGCCCAGCGTTAACAACCGCTGAGAAGCAAACCGCTGAGAAGGAACCTGCGTTCGACGAAATCTGAACTGAAATGCGCTCGATGAATTGGAGCGTTCGATGAACTCTGAAGACGCTCGACAAAACCTGAAGGAACCTGCGTTCGACAAAATCTGAACTGAACTGCACTCGACGAATTGTTTCGTTCGACGAAATTGCCTGCGCTCGATGACAGTGCGCCCGACAAACTGCGTTCGACAAACTTGGATTTCTGTTCGACGAAATTGCCTGCGCTCGATGAAATTGCGCTTGACAGTTCGACGAACTATGAGTTCCATTCGACGAAATTGATTCCGTTCGACGAACTTAGTTTTTGCACGACCCTGACGGTTGCAGTTGACATAATGGGTTTCCGTTCGACGAAGGCGCGTTCGATGAAATTTGTTTTCGTTCGATGAAATTTTGGTTCAGCCACGCTCCCGACTTTATGCACGATCTCAACAACTGCCGTACACGTTCACTAACGCCGCGCTTTAACCTTAACGTCGCGCGTTAGCTCCAGTGGTTATTTAAAGACATGATTTCGTTTTTGCTGTTGACTGGGAGGATTATTGAAGGCTTTATTCCAGAAATCTGAGAGAGCTTCCAGAATATATACATGTGACAAAACTCCATTGTTGTTCATGTTGCCAAAGAAGGATCTCCCACTAAAAGCTTAAGAAGAATTCTGGAGGAGGACTACGTCACGCTACATCTGAAAGACGATCGCTTCGACCTCGCTCATACTACAGATTTCCTTCATCTCCGACTTCAGAAGATCTCATATATGGAGTTTAATTATTGTTATCTTTATTTTCATTCCATATATTTTTGTAATCGTTTAGAGAATTCGCCTTGTGTTGGCGACTAGGTCTGGGTAGGACTTAGGGAGGAATTCACCTCGTGTTGGAGACTAGGTCTAGGTGATTAGATCTAGGGGGTGCTCGAGGCCATATCCGGGGAAGGATTGGCTAGAGCGGCTTGAAGCCTTATCCGGGGAAGGATAGGCTCAAGCCAACCGGTTTGTGGGGATACAAGTCGGTATAGAAAAGGAAAAATTGTCTTACTTTGCACGCCTCCGATTTCTAGCGATATTGAAATCAAATTTATGTAAACACCTTTTTATATAATATAAACATGTCTCTTTTTGTGTTTACTTGCTTTCTATCATTTGGCATAATTTATAAAATTGCAAATTACAATTATTTCCTCCTTTATGTTAAATTGTTATTTCATTCTAATTTTCTCTAAACAATTAAGTAAATTGTCAAAACAATTTATAAAGATTTTTTATTCCCTTATTCACCCCCCCCCCCTCTAAGGGCGCCAATCGATCAAACAAGTGGTATCAGAGCTAGGTTACTCCAAACGGTTTACAAAAACCCAGGAATAATGGCGTCTTATGATCTCGCTTTTTCCGAGGGTCATGGAATTAGTAGACCTCCACTATTTACCGGGTCAGATTATAATTACTCGAAAAATAGGATGAGGTGTTTTCTTATGACCCTAGATATTGAGGTATGCAATATGGTAGAAGAAGAATACTCTCCTCCTACATGTGTAGTTGGAGAGATAACTTTAGATAAACCAAAAGATAAATGAGATGATAAGGATAAATTAAAATGCAAAAATAACGCCAAGGCCAAGAATGCGTTATTTTGTGCGTTAGATAGAAATGAATTTAATAGAATTTCTATATGTACTACTGCATATGAAATTTGGAATCATTTGGAAGTTACTCATGAAGGTACATCGCAGGTTAAAGATTCAAAGCTTTTCCAACTTGAGTCGGAATATGAAAAATTCCGGATGGATGAAAGTGAAGATATTGATGCCATGTACACGCGCTTCACCAAGATCATCAATGCCTCCAAAGTTCCTGGAAAGACCTTCTCCAACGGCGACTTGGTCCGAAGGATTCTTCGTTCTCTTCCACCAAAATTCAACCCGAAGGTGACGGCCATTTCAGAATCGCACAATCTAAGAACGCTTCAAGTTGAGAGCCTCATTGGGAATCTCAAAATCCATGAGGTAGAACTCAAAATCCAATATGATGAATACAACAAGGAGCCAAAGAAGAAGGTATTGGCACTAAAATCAAAGAAGGAGTGCCAAGAGGATGAGGATGAAGATGAAGAAAGCCTTTTGGTGAAGAACTTTCGAAAGTTCATGCGAAATCCGGAAAGGAGAAACACTTCTCGGAAATTTATCCAAAAGGATGCAAGATGGAAAGGGTCGTCCTCAAAGAAGGAAAAGGAGAGCGATGATGAAGAAGAGAGACCTCCACCAGAATGCTTTCATTGTAGGAAGACCGGGCACATTCGGAGCTAGTGCCCAAAGTTCTTGAAGGAGAAGAAGGAAAAGCGGCACAAAGGGAAGGAGAAGAGGAAGGTGCTAAAAGCTAGAACATGGGATGACTCCTCCTCCTCCAAAGAGTCAAGCGGGTCTTCATCAAGCGAAGATGAGGAAGCAAACATGTGCCTCATGGGACATGGAAACGACGGCAACGACACCAGTGTTCTTAGCGACACTGAGGTAACTCATCCCACTTATGATGAAGTCTTTAATGAATTCCTTGAAACTTGCAAAGCTTTTGATAAAAATATGAAAGATAGTATTTTATTGAATCGTGAAAATGAATCTCTTATTAAAGAAAATCAAAAGCTTTCCAAAAAATTAATTGTTTTAGAAAAGAGAAAGGTTTCTTGCCAAGAATGTGATCACTCCACTAAATTGGCAAAAGATATTGAAGAGTCACTTTCTAAAGCCCTCTCCCATGCCAAAACCCTTACAAAAGAGAAGGGGGAATAAGAAAGGAAATTAGAAGCCTCTCTTTTGCAAATCAAAAATAACAAAAAAAGTTTTGAAAATAAGTGTGTCATGCTTGTGAAAGAAAATTCTTCTCTTAAAGCACAAGTTCATGATCTCACCATGACCATTAAAATTTTTGGAATGGGCCAAAAATCACTGGAAATGATTTTAGGGTACCAGTGCCATGGTTTTGGAAAATTTGGGCTCGGATATTGAGGAGAGGGATACCGCCCGGCGTTAGCCACTAACGCCAGGGCTAGCACCTTGCAACACCTCCCCTGTAATGACTATATAATATAGGTCCGGCTGGGACCCCACAACATATAACCGCCACAGTTTCAGTATTAAAAGGTGATATAACTACCCAACTCAAAACTCAAATACCACAGCGGAAACAAAACTAAGAAACACAGAGATTGTCCACAACAACATAGGAGTAAAACCGGCCTTAAGGCCTTACAAAGCCAGTGTCCAAATCATCAAACATTTAACACAATCACGAAATCCCAAAAAGGGAAAAACTAGCTCTCCTAAGCTACCTCGGCATGCAAGCCGGAAATAAGAAAAGACAAGTACAGGAATGTTGGAAAGCAAAATAAACACTTCATGAGGCTTTAGGCCTTTTTGGCCGGCGAACTCGCTCTAGCCTGCATCCAAATCATAAAGAGCGGTAAATGAGGGTCAGCTATGGCTGAACACAAACGGTGTAACAACACCCCTCCTCCCGGCCGCCCTAGCGGACCCCGGGGAAACTACATCACCCTGCAAGTCAGCACTTCGTATGCACATGTATATAAAGAAAAGTAACATAAACAACAGGCATGAGTGTCACAACCATCATCCACGTTTCTATATTGAGCAAGTAATAAAAGGGGCCTACAAATGCAATATGAATGCAACCTGGGTTTCACACAAGGCACCCTAAAGCGTATGAATCTAACACATCATCATACATAAACAGCACAGCCACGAGGTACTTGACTTTTCCCCAAAGGGCATCGTAGCCCAAGGCCAAGAACTCACGCTGTGACACACCGCGCCTAGCTCACCATGCCATCGGGCTTGTCAGATAGCACACTTGCTCTTGCCGCCGAAACCACACAAAACTGATGCTAAGAACTCTGGCTTAGACTCCAAGCAAACATCCCAAGGCCCTGGTCTTACAATCAGGAAAATGTCCACTGACCGCCTCGCCTGGCGACCGTTACCGTACTCGTCCGCAACACAGACGTTCTAGTCAGTTAACACCGAAGGGACTTGTCCTGCTGGGACACTCTACAGACATGAATTCTGGCATTCACGGGATAGACAGCCAACCACAAAGACCAAATCACACCTTCGCACATCATTAGGCATCACATGCCCCAAAAATCCGCACATTATTTCCCCGCCCGAAAACCAACATTCGTTACCATACGAAGCTACAAGGGCATCACGACGACGAATTCGCCGTATTCGGATTTCTATCAAAACCCTTAAATTGCGCGTCAATCAACATCACCGAATCGGACCAACGGTCGCGAAACCGGCTTCACCCGCATTGCCTAATCCACTAATGGAGCGGATCTCTAGTGCAAATCATGTCAGAGACGGACTTAATCAACCCGCTGGTTCCTCTTGATCCAAGGCGACCTGGATCCCTCTCACTCGACAGATCCAGTGCCAAAATGCAGAAAATAGAGAGGAAAAAGGGATGCCATGCATGCATCCTAAAGACCGGGAGGAGAAATGTCGTTACCTTTTGAGATTTACTCCTAGCCATGGGAAACTTGAAAAAGAATGGAGGAGAAGAAGCGCCTCGACGTCCCCTACGCGCTGCCGGTCTCAGATCGGCAAACGGAGCTCCGAAGCTCCAACAATGGCGGGATCTAGCCCTCTTTCTCCTCCAAACCCCTTCTCTCTCTCAAAACCTCAAAACCCATGGTGGAAAGAAATGAAGAGGGAAAACCCTCTCAGCCCTACTTAGGGTTCTCCCACGAACCCCTCACAGCAGTCCGATCAAGATCTAAACCAAACGGACGCCCAGATTTCGCTGTTTACGGATCTGTTTCCGTCAGTTTGCGACGCACGGTCGAATGCACGACCGTGCATAAAAATGCACGACCAAAGTCAGAACATCAGTTTTCCAGCCGAAGAGCACGCACGGTCGGATCGATCGTGCATCAAGAAAAACGCACGATTGTGCGTCAAGAAAAATCTGACATTACGGTGTTTTCCCGCGAAGAAGACCTAACACGTGGCGTTAACTCTCATGCAAAACTGGGGTGTTACAACTCCACCCCCCTTAAAAGAATTTCGTCCTCGAAATTTCAAAACTGAAATAGAAAACTGCAACGCATACCTGATGCAAAAAGTTCTGGGAAGTCCTTCCGCATCTCTTGCTCACGCTCCCAAGAGAGTTCGTCTCGCCCACAATTGTCCCATCGCACCTTTACAAGCCTGACTTCCTTGCTACGCAACTACCGGAATTTTGAGTCCTCCACACAGATCGGACGAACTCTCATCCTCAGATCCTCCATCACCGGCACCGCCGCCGCTTTAACCACGACGCTTGGCTCTACCAAAGCTTTCGTTAGCACAGAGACATGGAAAACATCATGTAATCCACTCAGCTCAGCGGACAATGCCAAATGATAGGCTGCTTCGCCTATGCGCTCCGTAATCTCGAACGGACCCAAATATCTCGGACAACTTCTTGAGTCGCCACACATGCGAAACGCCCTTGAACGGCTTGATCTTCAAGTAGACCATGTCGCCCACTACAAACTCCACATTTCAATGGCGCGCGTTAAAATACTTCGCTTGCCTATCCTGAGCAACCTTCACGCGCTCCTGAATCGTCCGCACGATCTCGCAAGCATCCGCTACCACTTGCTTTCCCAAAAGCTTAGTGTCTCCCGCCTCTGCCCAAGACATTGGCGTTCGACACCTCCTTCCATACAATGCTTCATATGGCGCCATCTTGATACTCGCCTAGAAGCTATTATTATAAGCGAACTCCACCATGAAAAGGTGGTCTTCCCAACTCCTACCAAAGTCTAGAGCACACATCCTCAACATATCCTCTAATGTACTGTTTGTTTGCTCCGTCTGACCATCGGTTTGCAGATGGAATGCGGTACTAAACTTGAGCTTGGTGCCTAAACTTTTCTGCACTAACCTCCAGTCCTTCGACGTGAACCGCCCATCGCGATCACTAACAATGCTCTTAGGAATCCCGTGCAACCGTACAATATTTTGAACATAAAGCTCCATAAGCTTCTCCACGCCATTGCCCTTCTGATTCGGAATGAAGTGAGCCACCTTGGTCAGGCGATCCACTATCACCCAAATCGCATTGTTACCCTATTGCGATCGAGGCAAACCTTGCACAAAATCCATGGATATATCGTAGAATTTCCATTCGGGGATAGGAAGAGGCTTCAAGAACCCACCGGGCCTTTGGCACTCAGCCTTCACTAAGGCACAAGTCTGACACCAGCTTACATACTCAGCTACATCCCGCTTCATCCCAGTCCACCAAAAGGATTTCTTCATATCCGAGTACATCTTTGTACTACCTGGATGAATGGAGTACTTCGTAAAGTGATCCTTAAACATCAACTCCTCGTGGAGCTTGCCAAAACGTGGAACACAAACCCTTCCGTCTCTTTTCAAAATCCCACCAACCATCTCCAAAGCACTATCTTCGCTTTGCTGAGCTTCCAACACCAACCGTTGGCACTCTTCATCTGCACTAGTCGCCTCTCAGATTTGATGTGTTATATCACACTGCATTTCAATCCAGTTCAACCGAGCCACACCTCTAGTCACACAAGCAATGTCAAGAGACTCCAAGTCTCGCACCAAATGCTCGTCATGCGCCTCAATCTAATTGCCTTGCCCGGAGTACTTCCTACTCAAGGCATCCGCCACCATGTTGGCTTTACTTGGCGTATACTGAATCTCCACGTCGTAGTACCCAAGGAACTCGACCCACCTACGCTGCCGCATATTCAGATCCTTTTGGTCTAGGAGATACCTCAGGCTTTTGTGATCCATGAAGATCTCCACCTTTGCACCATAAACGTAGTGCCGCCACAATTTTAGCGCAAAGATTACCGCCGCCAACTCCAGATCATGGACGGGGTAATTCCTCTCATGAGTCTTTAACTGCCTTGACCCATAAGCTATCACATTGTCGTACTGCACCAGCACGCAACCCAAACCACAAACTGAAGCATCACTGAAAATCTGAAATCCTTCCGTTCCACTAGGAAGACTAAGGATTGGAGCAGACATCAACCTTTCCTTCAAAATCTCAAACAAACAGGCACACTCCGGCGTCCATACGAACTTTTGGTCCTTGCGAGTAAGAGTGGTGAGGTGCAATGCCACCCGCGAGAAGTTCTCCACGAACCTTCTGTAATAACCGGCTAGTCCAAGGAAACTCCGGACTTCCGCCATAGTTCTCAAAACAGGCCAATCCCTAATGGCTTCGATCTTCGCCGGATCTACCGCCACCCCATCTCCACTGATCACGTGACCCAAAAATGCCACCTTCTCGATCCAAAACTCGCACTTCAAGAACTTAGCTTAAAGCTAGTTCTCCCTTAGAGTATGCAATACTAGCCTCAAGTGAGACTCATGCTCCGCTTCCGATTTCAAATATACCAAGATATCATCTATGAATACCACCACAAATGAATCCAAAAACAGTTGAAAAACCTTGTTCATCGAATCCATGAACACAGATGGTGCGTTCGTCAGTCTGAACGGCATCACTGAAAACTCATAGTGGCCATACCGAGTCCCAAATGCTGTCTTGGCAATGTCCTCTTCTTGAATCTTCAACTGGTAGTACCTCGACTTCAAGTCTAACTTGGAGTACACCACCGACCCCACTAACTGGTCGAACAAATCATCGATTCGGGGAATCGGATATTAATTCTTGACGGTCAACTTATTTAGCTCACGGTAGTCAATACACAACCGCATACTTCCATCCTTTTTCTTCACGAACAATACTGGCGCGCTCCATGGCGAAGAGCTGGGCCTTATGTACCCTTGCTCTAACAATTCTTGCAACTGAACCTTAAGCTCGGCCAGTTCCTTCGGTGCCATCCTAAACGGAGGACGCGACACCGGCCTCGCACCCGGTACCAACTCTATCGAAAAATCGATTTCACGCTGAGGAGGTGCTCCCGGAAGCTCCTCGGAGAAAACATCCTCAAACTCTTCCACCACCGGAACATCTCCAATGGCCAACCTTGTATAGTGAGTCTCCAACAAATCTATAAATGCCTCGCCTCCTTGGTTTACCGCACACCTCACTTACATAGCGGAAATCAGGGAGCAAGCCACTCCGCATAGACCTTCAAACTTGACCTCCGCTTTACCCTTGCTTCTCAAGGTTACCACCTTCAACTGGCAGTTGATACTAGCCCGCTTCTCTGCAAGCCAATCCATCCTTAAGATAATGTCAAATTCTGCCAGTGGCAGAATCACTGCTAATAACTCAAAATCACAATCACAAATTTGCAACACAATGCATCCTTTCCTCACGGTGGTCATGAAAGACCCATTCGGCATGCGCACGCTCAACTCCACCTCTGCCTCGACGGAATCAGCGCCAATCCTCAGGATAAAGCTTTCCGCAAAAGAAGAGTGTGATGCTCCCGTGTCGAACAACACTCGAGAGGGGTAGCCCGAAACTAGCACGAAACCTAACCACGTGCATAACAAACATAAAAGGCCGCAACCTATATTACAGAAACAAACGAAAACTTAAAATTTTCATACATGTCACCACATCGGGTTGATGAATCGCTTCTTGCTGCCCAAGATTATATGCTCTAGGCTGCACCGGAGGGAACCACAAAGCACTAGACTCTGCCGCCTTTCCTTTCTCCACAGCACTAGGACCGGAATGCACCGATTGTTCCTGCCTCGGCTCTGGCTCAGCTCCGCCCTCGGTACAAAACCGACTTATGTGACCCACCTTGCCACACTTGAAATAAGTAAAAGGACCTTTGGAGCGGAAATCTCCCAATGGTGTGCAACTTCTCTCCCCAGGCCTACTAGGACGGGGCTTCTTCTTCCATCGGTTTCCCTCGGACCTCCACTGAGACTAAGACTGAGAAGGCTTTCCTTCTCCCTGCTTTGCCGCAAAACCCTTTCGCCGCTGGGTTCGCTCCATGTCGCTTTCTAAAGTGTGAGCGGCTTCTACCAACTCATTAAATCCTGAATTATTTAAGGCTATTAATGGCTACCTTAAGTTCTCTCTTAGACCTTGGTAGAAGAGATTGTCCCTCTCTTCATCGTCTGCCATAATATTCCCCGTATATCGACCCAACCTAGTGAACTCATATAGATACTCGCCCATTGTCTTCTCATGCTGCACCAAATGCAGAAACTGTCGCTATAGTGCTAACCTCGTCGAAGACGGAATGTAATGCTTGAGGAAAGCATTCCCGAACTCCTCCATGGATGGAACGCGCCCAAGGAAATGGCGACCACTGTGATTCACCCACCACAGCTTCACATCGCCCTCTAACATGAAGCTCGCAAAGTGGGACTGCCTCTCCGCTGTGGTTTCTGCTGCCTTCAAAAGTTCCTGGATCCTCGAAAGCCAATCTTTGGCATCCGTTGGAGTGCCAACTCCCTTGAATGTTGGAGGATGGAAACTCAAGAAGTACTTCATAAATTGATCGCCCATCACAAAAGCTCTCTCCGCTAAAGGCTCTGCTTGCCTCACTCCAACCTCCGGTGTATCTGGTGTAGCCGCCAGAGTAACAGGAGTCGCAACTTGCACAACAGGTGTCGAAACCCGTAGCATCGCTGCAGCTTGAGCCGCGACCATTGCTTCCGCTAGCATGCAACAGAAATCAGCCGGGGACATGCCCATATTCATGAGACCCGGAGCGGTAGCACTGCTCCCCGAAGGCTCCTCTTGCCTTCTCGATGTCCCTGCATCATCGGCAACGTCCTGGTATGAGTAAGGAAATAAACTCATCAAGTTCCACTCGCAAGACTCAGACACAGGGATACTCATGATCCTGCACAATACTCCTATGTGGACAACCTCTTTACGCGATCCGACTACACTAAACCTCACAAGAATACTAAACCTCCCTCTAATACCAAATTATAACACCTCCCCTGCAATGACTATATAATATAGGTCCGACCGGGACCCCACAACATATAACTGCCACAGTTTCAGTATTAAAAGATGATATAACTACCTAACTCAAAACTCAGATACCACAGCGGAAACAAAACTAAGAAACACAGAGATTGTCCACAACTACATAGGAGTAAAACCGGCCTTAAGGCCTTACAAAACCAGTGTCCAAATCATCAAACATTCAACACAATCACGAAATCCGCAAAAGGGAAAAACTATCTCTTCTAAGCTACCTCGGCATGCAAGCCGGAAACAAGAAAAGACAAGTACAGGAATGTAGGAAAGCAAAATAAACACTTCATGAGGCTTTAGGCCTTTTTGGCCGGCGAACTCGCTCCAGCCTGCGATCCTTGGCCTGCATCCAAATCACAAAGAGCGGTAAATGAGGGTCAGCTATGGCTGACCACAAATGGTGTAACAACACCCCTCCTCCTGACCGCCCTAGTGGACCCCGGGGAAACTACATCATCCTGCAAGTCAGCACTTCGTATGCACATGTATATAAAGAAAAGCAACATAAACAACAGGCATGAGTGTCATAACCATCATCCACATTTCTATGTTGAGCAAGTAATAAAAGGGGCCTACAAATGCAATATGAATGCAACCCAGGTTTCACCCAAGGCACCCTAAAGCATATGAATCTAACACATCATCATACAATAACAGCACAACCACGGGGTACTCGACTTTTCCCCAAAGGGCATCATAGCCCAAGGCCAAGAATTCACACTGTGACCCACCACGCCTAGCTCACCATGCCATCGGGCTTGTTAGACAGCTTACATGCTCTTGCCGCCAAAACCACACAAAACCGATGCTAAGAACTCTGGCTTAGACTCCAAGCAAACGTCCCAAGGCCCTGGTCTTATAAACGGGACAACATCCACTGACTGCCTCGCCTGGTGACCGTTACCAGAATCGTCCGCAACAAAGACGTTCTCGTCAGTTAACACCGAAGGGACTTGTCTTGCCGGGACACTCTCCATACATGAATTCTGACATTCATGGGATAGCCAGCTGACCACAAAGACCAAATCACACCTTCACATATCATTAGGCGTCACATGCCCCAAAAATACACACATTATTTCCCCGCCCGAAAACAAACATTCATTACCATACGAAGCTACAAGGGCATCACGACGACGAATTCGCCGTATTCGGATTTCTATCAAAACCCCTAAATTGCGCGTCAATCAACATCACCGAATCGGACCAACGGTCACAAAACCGGCTTCACCCATAATGCCTAATACACTAACGGAGCGGATCTCTTGAGCAAATCATGTTGGGGATAGACTCAATCAACCCGATGGTTCCTCTTGAACAAAGGCGACCCGGATCCCTCTCACTCGACGGATCCAGTGCCAAAATGCAGAAAATAGAGAGGAAAAAGGGATGCCATGCACACATCCTAAAGACCAGGAGGAGAGATGTCGTTACCTTTCGAGATTTCCTCCTAGCCATGGGAAACTTGAAAAAGAATGGAGGAGAAGAAGCGCCTCGAAGTCCCCTACGCGCTGCCGGTCTCAGATCGGCGAATGGAGCTCCGAAGCTCCAACAATAGCGGGATCTAGCTCTCTTCCTCCTCTAAACCCCTTCTCTCTCTCAAACCCTCAAAACCCACGGTGGAATGAAATGAAGAGGGAAAACCCTCTCAGCCCTACTTAAGTTTCTCCCACGAACCCCTCAAAGTCGTCCGATCAAGATCTAAACGAAACGGACGCCCAGATTTCGCTGTTTATGGATCTGTTTCCATCAGTTTGCGAACGCACGGTTGAACACACGACCGTGCGTAAAAATGCACGATCAAAGTCAGAACATCAATTTTCCAGCCGAAGAGCGCGCACGATCAGATCGATCGTGTGTCAAGAAAAACGCATGATCGTGCTTCAAGAAAAATCTGACATTACGGCGGTTTCCCGCGAAGAAGACCTAACGTGCGGTGTTAACTCTCAGATCAGCAAAACTGGGGTGCTACACACCTCATACCAGAAACTTGAATTTTCTTTTTTAAAAGGTTTTTCTTCTGTAAATCCAATTTGTTCCAGTAAGAAAATATTCCAGAAAAGGGTCTCAACCCCCTTTATTTTGTATGCAAACTGTTATAGGTTAGGTCACACATCTAGTTCTTGCAGGAAAATTAAACAAAATACTTTAAAACAAATCTGGGTACCTAAGGCTTCCACTTATTCTATGGGTGTTACCACTTGGGTATCCGGATCTTTACTCTCATCTTCTATCTAGATGTGCAGGCAAGCTAAGGACAATAAAGACGTGTGGTACTTGGATTCAGGATGCTCCAAGCACATGACGGGCAATAAAGCAAAGTTCCTTAGCCTAGAAAAGAAGAAGGGAGGGATCGTGATATTTGGTGACAACGGAAAATGAAGGATCATGGGAATTGGTACAGTTGGTAACAAATCCCTTACTATATCTAATGTTCTTTATGTGAAAGGATTAAAACACAACTTAATTTCTATTAGCCAATTATGTGATAAAGGATTAGATGTATTATTTGAATCTTCCACTAATCTATGCAAAATATCTAATCCTACTACAAAAGATATTTTACTAACTGCACCAAGAATACATAATGTTTATCTAGTTTCTTTTCATGATCTTTCTAAATCATCTATAAAATGTTTTATCACTAAAATGATGAATTAGAACTTTGGCATAGAAGACTAGGGCATGCTAGCACAAAGCTCATTGTAAAACTTGCCAAAAGTAATTTAATTAGAGGATTGCCTAGGTTAAATGGAACTTTACCTTTGCTTTGTTCACCATGTCAAAAAGGTAAATTTTCTAGATCCTCTTTCAAAAGTAAAATTTTCATTTCTACTACAAGACCCTTGCAAATAATTCATATGGATCTTTTTGGTCCCGTTAGCACTGCAAGTCTTGGTGGTAGATTATATACATATGTTTTAATAGATGATTTTTCAAGATATTGTTGGACATTATTTCTCTCTTCCAAATCCGATGCATTTTGTGAATTTACAAAATTATGTACTCGTATTCAAAATGAAAGTGATTTAAAAATTAAATGCATTCGCTCGGATCATGGAGGAGAATTTGAAAATGAAAAATTTACATCCTTTTGTGATATGTTAGGCAGTAAACATGAGTTCTCTGTGCCATGCACACCACAACAAAATGGTGTTGTAGAAAGAAAGAATAGGACACTTCAAGAACTAGCACGCACTATGTTATGTGAATATAAATTACCTAAGTCCTTTTGGGCCGAAGCCGTAAATACATCGTGTTATGTTTTGAATAGAATCATGCTTCGGCCATCTCGTAATCTCACACCATATGAACTCTATTTTCAAAAGAAGCCTAATGTATCTTATTTCAAAGTTTTTGATTGTAAATGTTTTATTTTGAATACAAAAGATAGCTTAGGAAAGTTTGATGAAAAATGTGATGAAGGAACTTTTCTTGGGTACTCTTCAACTAGTAAAGCTTATAGAATTTTTAATAAAAGAACTAGTAGAGTTGAAGAGTCAATAAATGTAAAATTTTATGAGTTTGTTCCTTGTGTAGAAAAACTTTTCGCAGGCAACGAGGATGATCTCTTACAACCTTTGGAGCATGGTGATGAGGAACCTTCCAAAGAAGAAGAAAAGGAGGCCAAGGAAGATGAATATGTACCTCCAAGTGCATTGAAATTCACAAAGGATCATCCATGGGAATTAATAATTGTTGAACCATCCATCGGGGTAAGAACTTGCTCTTCTCTTCATGAATCATATTCAAATATCTGTTTTGTTTCTGAAATTGAACCAAAAACCATTTCTACCGCTTTAAATGATGAATTTTGGTTTTTGGCTATGAATGAAGAGTTAGAACAATTTGAGCGACATAATGTTTGGAAATTAGTAGAAAGACCATCTAATCACCCGGTTGTAAGTGTAAAATGGATTTTTAAAAATAAATTAGATGGTGAGTCTAGAATCACTAGGAAGGCACACTTAGTAGCATAAGGATATTCACAAATCGAGGGGATAAATTTTGATGAAACTTTTGCTCCCGTTGCTAGGTTGGAATCCATTAGAATTTTTCTAGCATTTGCAAGCTTTAAAAGAATAAAACTATTTCAAATGGATGTAAAATGTGCTTTTCTCAACGGGTTTGTAAAAGAAGAAGTTTATGTTGAACAACCCCAAGTTTTATTAATGAAAAATTTCCCAATCATGTTTATAAACTAGAAAAAGTGCTTTATGGTTTAAAACAAGTGCCACGTGCATGGTATGAAAGACTTACATAATTTTTATTAAAGCACGATTATATTATGGTAAGTGCCGATAATTCTCTCTTCATTAAACATAGTAATGATGATTTAATTATTTTACAAATATATGTTGATGATATAATCTTTGGATCTACTAATGAAGAGTTATGTAATGAAGTTATTGAAGTGATGAAAAATGAATTTGAAATGAGTCTAGTAGGAGAACTTTCTAATTTTCTTGGTTTTCAAATATCACAAAGAAATGATGGTATTTTTATATGTCAAACCAAATATGTCTATGGTATGCTTAAGCGCTTTGGATTTGAAAACCTTAAGCATGCTTCTACACCAATGAGTGCATCACTTAAAGTAGGAAAAGATGAATCGGGAATTTCAATTGATCAAACCTTATATAGAGGTATGATAGGATCCCTACTATATCATAATGCAACTAGACCCGATATTATGTTTGTCGTATGCTTATGTGCTCGATTTCAAGCCAATCCAAAAGAATCTCATTTAAAAGTGGTAAAAGAAATTTTTAGATATCTTATTGGGTCATCTAGATTAGGATTATGGTACCCACACAATAATTCATTAACACTTCATGGCTACTCCGATTCAGACTACACTGGTTGTTCACTTGATAGAAAAAGCACTAGTGGTACTTGTCATTTTCTAGGACCTTCATTAGTTGCATGGTCTAGTAGGAAACAAAATTCTGTTGCACTCTCCACCACGGAGGCCGAATACATTGCATTAGGGAGTTTTTGTGCACAAGCTCTATGTATGAGCCAAACTTTAGAGGACTTTGGTTTTCATCTAAAACTTATTGAATTAAAATGTGACAACAAAAGTGCCATTGATCTCATAAATAATCCGGTACACCACTCTAGATCCAAACATATAGATGTGCGTCCTTATTTCATAAGAGATCACATTAAAAAGGAAAATGTTAGGATAAGTTTCATTGGAACGGACTCTCAACTTGCTGATATATTTACTAAACTTCTTCCCGATGCAAGGATTCAAATGTTAAGGTTGGAATTAGGAGTCTTATACATCTTAGGATGAATAACATGTAAAATGCTAATGTTTTATTCAATTTCAGCAATCAAGACATCTCCAAAAATTACAAAATTTCTGCATAAGACTACTCTAAGGACTCTTAATAAGTATCAAAAATCAGATTTTTCAAATTCTCAAAAAATCGTGTACTGTTTCCAGCGTTAGCCCTAACGCCAACGTTAGCATTGGTGTTGGAATTTTCTGTTTTTTAAAATTTCTAAGAATCCTTAAAAATATGTTAGTTTATATTTACTAATTTGTTTTTGAATTTCTGACATTTATTATCTTTGTTTTAATTTATATTTTAGAAAATCAACTACAAAATTTCAAAATTAAAAAATACAAAAAATGTTCTTGAGATTTGTGTTTTATTCATATTATGAAAAATCAACTACAAAAGTTCAAAATTCAAAAATTCAAAAATTCAAAAATATGTTTTTGAGATTTGTGTTTTATTCATATTATGAAAAGTCAACTACAAAAGTTCAAAATTCATAAATACAAAAATATGTTTTTTTTTGTGATTTTTTTGTTTTTGTTTCATTAAAAATTGTCAAAAAAACAAAAAAACTGTATATTCTTTATTGCTAATATCAAACATGAATGAATTCTATATTTACAATGTTAACATTTATTCCTTCAAATTACTATGAACATTGTTTTGTTTATCATGCTTTGATATATCTATTTAAAGTGCATCAATTATATTGAAAAATATGTGTAGAACCAAGCTTAGCATGCCTCTAAGTATGAGTAAATGTATTATGATTGATAATGATACCTTTGACTCACTTATTTTGGTAATCAACATGTGTGTTTAAATCTAAAAATGCTTGTTTGTGTATTATATTTGTACAATAAATTAAAAATTGCATAAGTTTATTACCTACACTACATTTGAATTGCACTTATGAAATTTTGAAAAGTGGTTAAGTTTTAAAAATTATGGGTTTGCAAAACAAGTGTATTCGGAGAATGTTGTCGCACAAATGTGAACAAAAAATTATATATATAGACAACTATAACTGCACCAAGCACTACTTGAATCTCCTGATAAGTCTTCATAAGCATTGTGAGGTTGAGCACCTTGGAAAGAACAGTAAAGTATCTTGTGCAACCCTTGATTAATACACCACTTTTTATAAAATAGTGTGCATTAAAGTGTATGAAAGTTAATTTACTTGTGTTTTATTGTACACTTTACTTTACATATGTCTTGTATTTTGTGATTTAAATCAATTGTTAACATTGCCCAAAATACACTTATGTGCACATCATTATCTTTCATAACACTTCTTCTCATGAGTATTGGATTCTAATGCGTTATCTATACAACTCTTTATATAATAAATGCACTAGATAACCTAGCATGATCTCTACAATGTTTTGGTATCTCTTGAACTTAAAATTAAGTAACATTGTAGTATATTCTTTTTGATATGATCATTTTCATGCTTGGTATCTTTATGTAAAACTACGAGATTTCAAAAATGGTTAAAAAATCTTTACATTTTGAACTTAAAACTCATATTTTTACTTATGCTTTTCATGCTTACAAAAAGATGTTTCTTATAATCTTCTGTTTGCTTACAACTCTTACCTTTTTACTTGAAATCTCTTATATATACTATGCTTAAAATCTTTATCATTATCTATATTACAAAAGCTCGATCATGCCTTATCATTTATAAGAAATGCCTCCTTACTACCCTCACCCTACCTTCCTTTGATAATACCAAAAGGGGGAGATTAATTACAGAAATCTATATAGGAGAAATATAGAAGAATACGGGGAGACTAATTCATGTAATCAATCATTTAGGGGGAGTAACACATAAATTACATTTGTGTAGGGGGAGCATTACGATAGGGGGAGTATGCACATTATCATGCATATCAAATACTATAGTTGCACTATTATTCTAACACTTATCATATTCTATAATCACTTTTAATAATTTCTTGCTAAGAGGATTTGTTATTATCAAAAAGGGGAGATTGTTGGACATGTGTGTCACATCCTATTGTTTGAGAATAACAAATCCCACATTGTATTTGATCTTGCTTGTCGTGTATTTAGAGTGTGTAGGAACTATAGGTGCAATACTCCACAGGTAGAAAACAAATTGGAAATGACTCTCTGGAAATTGTGCTAACGCTCGCGTTAGTTGTTAACGCCCAGCGTCAATAACTGATGAGAAGCAAAATGATGAGAAGCAAAACTACTGAGAAGGAACCTGCGTTTGACGAAATCTGAACTGAACTGCGCTCGACGAATTGGAGCATTCGACGAACTCTGAAGACGCTCGACGAAACCTGAAGGAACCTGCATTCAACGAAATCTGAACTGAACTGCACTTGATGAATTGTTTCATTCGACGAAATTGCCTACGCTCGACGACAGAGCGCCTGACAAACTGCGTTCGACGAACTTGGAGTTTTGTTCGACGAAATTGCCTGCGCTCGACGAAATTTAGCTTGACAAACTGCGTTTGACGAACTATGAGATCCATTCGACGAAATTGATTTTGTTCGACTAACTTGGTTTTTGCACGACCCTGACGGTTGTAGTTGACGTAATGGGTTTCCGTTCGACGAAGGCGCATTCGACGAAATTTGTTTCCATTCGACGAAATTTTGTTCAGCCACGCTCCCGAGTTTATGCATGATCTCAACAACTATTGTACACGTTCACTTACGCCGCGCGTTAACCTTAATGCCGTGCATTAGCTCCAGTGGTTATTTAAAGAAATGATTTCGTTTTTGCTGTTGACTGGGAGGATTATTGAAGGCTTGATTCCAGAAATCTGAGAGAGCTTCCAGAATATATACTTGTGCCAAAACTCCATTGTTGTTCATGTTGCCAAAGAAGGATCTCCCACTAAAAGCTTAAGAAGAATTCTGGAGGTGGACTACGTCACGCTACATCCGAAGGACGATCACTTCGACCTCGCTCATACTACAGCGATCCTTCATCTCCGACTTTAGAAGATCTCATATAGGGAGTTTTATTATTGTTATCTTTATTTTCATTCCATATATTTTTGTAACTGTTTAAAGAATTCTCCTTGTTTTGGAGACTAGGTCTGGGTAGGTCTTAGGGAGGAATTCGCCTTGTGTTGGCACTAGGTCTAGGTGATTAGATCTAGGGGTTGCTCAAGGCCATATCCGGGGAAGGATTGGCTAGAGCAGCTTGAGGCCTTATCCGGGGAAGGATAGGCTAAAGCCAACCGGTTTATGGGGACATCTTTGATTTGATGTCTTCTGTTGATGATGCACATCAAATGCAATCTTGAAGCTGAGCTGAAAGTAAACTTGAGACCTGCTCCTAACTGATCCTTCTTTTCAGTAGATGTGAAAGGATCACCTTTCTCTTTAGAATAGAAGAGCTATCTTCTCTCCTTGATTCTTCTTCCTGGATTTGTAAGTAGAAAGAGAGAAAGCTTGAAAGCCGGCAATGGAACAGTAATGGCTTTTCCTCCTTTTAGCACACCAACAGATGTCTTCTGAAAAATGCCCTAAGATGTTCTTTTATACTTCATTTAACTTCAACGGCTCTTAGAAAGGGCCCTGGACTTTGGAAGACAATATAACACTTTATCTTCCCTTTACAGCTATTTGCGCCAAAAGCAAATCCCGCCAGTGTCGTCTTCCTGATTTGAATCTGTCTCAGGGGATGGGCTGAGATAGTGTTTTGTCTCAGCGGTTTAGCTGTCTTGGTCTCAGCGGATCCGCTGAGACAGATAGTCTTCTCAGCAGATTTTGTCTATCTACAGCTCAGTAGAGCCAGACCTTTTCTCAGTGGCTCCTGGCCCCGTCTTAGTGGTTTTGACAACAAACTACTGACCTTATTCCAATGCTTGGAATATCTTAACCCTGCATATCCTTGATGCAAAATTGGGTTTATCAAATACAATATGTACTTAGCATTGTGAGTGATGCCTCTTCAAATCAAGGGAACATTGAGGGCAATATTCCCAACAATGTTCTTTATATTGAACATATAATAAAGATGCCTACATGCAATATGAATACTAACTGGGTTTGACCTACAGATTCGCCACAACACCTAACATATATTGTATGATTATAACATTTCACTATGCATCCATATTTTATTCCTATGAAAGGAATATGTAGTTACAATAGGTTTGAATGTTATCATTATAATAGACCCTTTTATGGGGGATTTCTAGTATAATCAAACAACACTCCCATAAAATTCCTCCTTCTATAGAAAACCTAATTTTTTGGATGAATTCTTCATTTCAAAAGAACTGTTGAAAGTGCAAAAAATGTATAGAGAATTACTCTAGAAGGGGGGGGGGGGGAGGTCAATAAACAGATTAAAATTTTAACAAATAAGTCACAAATTGACTATTTTATGACTTGCAAAATGGATAAAAAGATTTATAAGGATTGCAAAGTCACGTCAGGAAAAAGTTTGACAATGCAACATAAGGTAGTTATGTTGGTTGTGCAAATTAAATATAGAACTTTAAGAGAAAGACAAAAGTGTTGCCAAAATTTTGATGGTGGAAATTGAAGAAGGAAAAATAGGTTGCTTTCAAGGTCGCACTTATAGAACAACTAGTTGATGATCCTTATGTTGATCATAGTGTCACATGGGATGTTGTGTCTTCTCAATTAAAGATAAGTGGAAAGAACATACTTGGAGAGTCAAAAGGTCGTCCACCCCCATGGAAAGAATTTTGGTGGTGGAAAAAGGAAGTTCAAGGCAAAGAGGGCCAGCTACAAACATTATATGCATGTAGGAATGATGAAAACTTGACAAAACATAATGTCGTCAAGAAAGAAGCTTATAACTATAGTGAGTAAAGCAAAAAGTCAAGCTTATGAAGAATTTTACAAATGACTAGATACCAAAGATGGAGAGCGTAATATATATAAAATTGCTCGAGCTATAGAGAGGAAGACAAGAGATTTAAGCCAAGTTAAATGCATAAAAGATGAAACAGATACAGTTTTGACAGAGGATGGGGCTATTAATGAGAGATAGAAAAGATACTTTTATCAACTATACAATGAAGGAAAATACAATGAACTGAACTTGGAAGAGTTAAGAAAATCGGAGGAGTATAGAAACATAGCTTTTTATTGTAAAATTCACGCATCAGAGATAAATGATGCTCTGAAGAAGATTGAAAATGAAAAGGCGGTTGGACCAGACGATATACCAATTGAATTATGGAAATGCTTAGGGAGGGAAGGAATTTATGACTTACAAGTTTCTTCAATAAGATACTGAAGACAAAGAGGATGTCAGACCAATGGAGAGAAATTATTTTGGTACCTTTGTATAAGAACAAATGAGATATACAAAATTGTGTCAATTACAAAGGAAATTAAATTAATGAATCATACTATGAAACTATGGGAACAAGTAATAGAGAGAAGAGTTAGACGAGTGACTGTTGGATCGATAGGCGCCCTTAGAGAGGGGGGGGGGGGTGAATAAGGGAATAATTTTTTTTTTTAATTTTTATGAAAATTACTAAATTATTTTTAATTAAGAGAAGACAAGATGACAATTTAATAACAAATGCTTTGCAATAGTAAAATTACGCCAGAAGAGAGAAATCAAATAAACACATATAGAAACATGATTGTATTATATCAAAAAGGTGTTTACATAAATTTGATTTCAATAACGCTAGAAATCGGAGGCGTACATATGTTAATAATTTTTCCTTTTCTATCCCGACTCGTATCCCCACGAACCAGTGAATTTAGCCTATCCTTCCCCGGATATGGCCTCAAGCCACTCTAGCCAATCCTAACCCGGATATGGCGTCGAGCACCCCTAGATCTGAACTCCTAGACCTAGCTGCCAACTCACACGGCGAATTCCCCCTAAGCCGCGCAAGGACCTAGTCGCCAAAAACTAGGCGGTTTCACTATAAAATTCACAATAATGAAATGAAGTAAATAAAAAAAAACCCCTCTTGAGATTTCTGGAGATGAGGATGAAGGATTGCTATAGCACAAGCAAGGTTGAAGCGATCGTTCTTTGGATGCAGTGTGATGGCTTCATTCTCCAGAATTCTTCTTTAGCTTTGAGTGGGAGATGAAGTTTCGGCAGAGTAGCAGCTCAGGAATTTAGGCACAAGTAATATCACTGGGAGGTGTAGCCAAAATGAGAAGCAAAGCTCCAATTTATAGAGCTTCTCGCTAGTGCCTGCGGTAGCTCCTAGCGCCTGCAGTAGCATTCGTGTAGAGCGGTTATTCAACCATCACGGCATGGCGTTGTGTGCACAACTTTGAGCTAGCACCAGGCGGTAGCGCTAGCGCCTGTGGTAGCGTTAGTGCCAGGCGGTATCGATCCTTAATGCTGGCGGTAGTGCTTTCTTCCACATTTTGATTTCATGTTGTCTTCTACCTGTGGAATATTGCACCTATAGTTCCTACACACTATCAACACACTACAAGCAAGATCAAATACAATATGGGATTTGTTATTCTCAAATAAAGGGATGTGACACACATGTCCAACAATCTTCTCCTTTTGATAATAACAAATCCTCTTAGCAAGAAATCAACATTAGTGTTTATAGTATATGATAAGCATGATAATAGTGCAACTATAGTATATGATAAGCATGAGAAATGTGCATACTCCCCCTATCTTAAATGCAATTTATGTTTTATATTCCCCCTAAATGTAAGATTTCATGAATTATTTATTATCCCCTAAATCTTCTAGATTTCTCTTCTAGATTTCCTTAATTAATCTCCCCCTTTTGGAATTATCAAAAGAAGGTAGGGCGAGCGTTTGTAAGGAGGCATTTATATATCTTGATCGAGCTTTTTGAAATATAGATAATGATAAAGAGTTACAAACATAATTTTGAAGAGATTTCAAATAAATAGATAAGAGTTTTAAGCAAGCGGAAGATTATAAGAAACATCTTTTTGTGAGCATGAAAAACATAAGAATATATATGAGTTTATGTTCAAAATGAAAAGATGTTGTAACCTTTTTGAATTCTCATAATTTTACTTACAGTTTACCAAGCATGAAATGAATATATCATAAAGAGAATATACTATAATGTTACTTAATTTCAAGTGTAAGAGATACCAAAAAACATTATAGAGATCATGATAGGTTATCTAGTGCATTTCTTATATAAAGAGTAGTATAGATAAAGCATTAGAATCCAATACTCATGAGAAGAAGTGTTATGAAAGATAATGATGTGCACATAAGTGTATTTTGAGCAATGTTAACAATTAATTTAATTCACAAAATACAAGACATATGTAGTGTAAAGTGCACAATAAAACACAAGTATATTATTTTCACACACTTTAATGCACATATTTTTGTAAAAAGTGGTGTACTAATTAAAGGTTGCACAAGACACTTTACTATTCTTTCCAAGGTGCTCAACCTCACAACACTTATGAAGACTTATCAGGAGGTTCAAGTAGTGCTTAGTGGAGTTATATATGTCTAATATTTTGTTCACATTTGTGAGACAAAATTCTCCGAATACACTTGTTTTGCAAACCCAAAATTTTTTAAACTTAACAACTTTTCTAAATTTCTTAAGTGCACTTCAGATGTAGTGTAGATAATAAATTTATGCAAGTTTTAATTCATTGTACAATTATAATACACAAGCTAGCATTTTTAGATTTAAATACACATATACATTACCAAACATAAGTAAGTGAAATAGTATCATTATCAATCACAATACATTTACTCATACTTAGAGGCATGCTAAGCTTTGTTCTACACATATTTTTAAATTCAATTTATGCACTTTAAATGGATATATCAAAGCATGATAAACAATACAATGTTCATAGTAATTTGAAGGAATAAGTTTTAACATTGTAAATAATTCTATATAATAGAATTCATACATGCTTGATATTGGCAATAAAGATCATACAGTTTTTTATTGTTTAACATTTTTAAATGAAATAGAAACAGAAAATCACAAAAACATATTTTTATATTTTTGAATTTTGAACTTTTGTAGTTGATTTTACATGATACAAATAAAACAAAAAATAACAATTGTTAGAAATACAAATTTAAATAGTACATTTGAGCTAACATATTTTTAAAGATTTTTAATTTAAAAAAAAAAAACAGAAAATTCCAACACCTACGCTAGCGCTGGAAATAGTACATGATTTTATTTTAATATGTTTGGATCAATGACATGATGACGTACATCTATATGTTTGGATCTAGAATGGTGTACCGGATTATTTGTGAAATGGTGATCCCATATGAAATGATGACGTACATCTATATGTTTGGATCTAGAATGGTGTACCGGATTATTTGTGAGATCAATGACACTTTTGTTGTCACATTTTATTTTAATATGTTTTAGATGAAAACCAATGTCCTCTAGAGTTTGGCTCATCCATAGTGCATATGCACAACAACTCCCTAATGCAATGTATTCGGCCTTCATGGTGGAGAGTGCAACCGAATTTTGTTTCCTACTAGACCATGCAACTAATGAGGGTCCTAGAAAATCACAAGTACCACTAGTGCTTTTTCTATCAAGTGAGCATCTGGCATAGTCCGAATCGGAATAGCTATGAAGTGTAAATGAATTATTGTGCGGGTATCATAATCCTAATCTAGATGACCCAATAAGATATCTAAAAATTCATTTTACCGCTTTTAAATGAGATTCTTTTGGATTGTCTTGAAATCGAGCACATAAGCATACGACAAATATAATATCGGGTCTAGTTGCACTTAGATAAAGTAGAGATCCTATCATACCTCAATATAGAGTTTGATTTATAGAAATTCCTGATTCATCTTTTTCTAATTTTAGTGATGTACTCATTGGTGTAGAAGCATGTTTAAGGTTTTCAAATCCAAAATGTTTAAGCATATCATGGACATATTTAGTTTGACATACAAAGATTCCATCAATTCTTTGTGATATTTGAAAACCAAGGAAATAAGAAAGTTCTCCTACTAGACTCTTTTCAAATTCGTTTTTCATCACTAAAATAACTTCATTACACATCTCTTCATTAGTAGATCCAAAAATTATATCATCAACATATATTTGTAAAATAATCATATCATCATTATTGTGCTTAATGAAGATAGCATTATCCGCACTTCCCATAATATAACCGTGCTTTAGTAAAAATGATGTAAGTCTTTCATACCATGCACGGGGCGCTTGTTTTAAACCATAAAGCGCTTTTTCTAGTTTGTAAACATGATTTGGAAATTTTTCACTAATAAAACTGTGGGGTTGTTCAACATAAACTTCTTCTTTTACATATCCATTTAGAAAAGCACTTTTCACATCCATTTGAAATAGTTTTACTCTTTTAAAGCTTGCAAATTCTAGAAAAATTCTTATAGATTCTAATCTAGCAACAGGTGCAAAAGATTCATCAAAATCTATCCCCTCAATTTGAGAATATCCTTATGCTACTAAGCGTGCTTTATTTCTAGATATTCTAGACTCACCATCTAATTTATTTTTGAAAATCCTAGATGGTCTTTCTACTAATTTCCAAATATTATGTCGCTCAAATTGTTCTAACTCTTCATTCATAGCCAAAAACCAAAATTCATCGTTTAAAGAGGTCGTAACATTTTTTGGTTCAATTTCGGAAACAAAACAAATATTTGATTAAGATTCATGAAGAGAAGAACGAGTTCTTACCATAACATGGGGAAGAGCGAGTTCTTACCATAACAAACTTTGAAGTAAGATACGCTAGGCTTCTTTTGAAAATAAAGTTCATATGGTGTGTGATTAAGAGATGGGGAAGCATGATTCTATTTATAACATAACATGATGTATTTACGGCTTCAGCCTAAAAGGACTTAGGCAATTTATATTCACATAACATAGTGCGTGCTTGTTATTGAAGTGTCCTATTCTTTCTTTCTACAACTCCATTTTGTTGTGGTGTGAGTGGTGCGGAGAACTCATGTTTTATGCCTAACATATCACAATAAGATGTAAATTTTTCATTTTCAAATTCTCCTACATGATCCGAGTGAATGCATTTAATTTTTAAATCACTTTCATTTTGAATACGAGTACATAATTTTGAAAATTTGCAAAACGCATCAGATTTGGATGAGAGAAATATTGTCCAATAATATCTTGAAAAATCATCAATTAAAATATATGTATATAATCTACCACCAAGACTTGCGGTGCTAACGGGACCAAAAAGATCCATATGAATTAATTGCAATGGTCTTGTAGTAAAAATAATATTTTTACTATTGAAAGAGGATCTAGTAATTTTACCTTTTTGACATGGTGAACAAAGTGAAGGTAAATTTCCATTTAATCTAGGCAATCCTGTAATTAAATCACTTTTGGCAAGTTTTACAATAAGCTTTGTGCTAGCATGTCCTAGCCTTCTGTGCCAAAGTTCTAGTTCATCATTTTTGGTGATAAAACATTTTAAAGATGATTTTGAAAGATTATGAAATGATACTATATAAACATTATGTATTCTTGGTGCAGTTAGTAAAATATTGTTTGTAGTAGGATTAGATATTTTGCATAAATTAGTAGAAGATTCAAATGAAACATCTAAACCTTTATCGCATAATTGGCTAATAGAAATAAGATTATGTTTTAGCCCTTTTACATAAAGAACATTTGATATAGTGAAGGCTTTGTTACCAACTGTACCAATTCCCATGATCCTTCCTTTTTCCGTTATCGCAAAATGTCACGATCCCTCCCTTCTTCTTTTCTAGGCTAAGGAACTTCGCTTTATTGCCCGTCATATGCTTGGAGCATCCTGAATCCAAGTACCATATGTCTTCATTGTCCTTAGCCTGCTTGCACATCTAGAAAGAAGATGAGAGTAAAGATCTGGATACCCAAGCGGTACCACCCATAGAATAAGTGGAAGCCTTAGGTACCCAGATTTGCTTTAAGGTACTTTTTTTTATTTTCCTGCAAGAACTAGATGTGTGACCCAACCTATAACAGTTTGCACACGAAATAAAGGGGGTTGAGACCCTTTTCTGGAATATTTTCTTGCTGGAAGGAATCAATTTTGCAGAGGAAAAACATTTTAATAAAGATAATTCAGGCTTCTTGTATAAGGTGCTAGCGCCGACATTAGTGGCTAATGCCGGGCGGTAGCCTCACCTCGATATCCGAGCCCAAATTTTCTAGATCCGTAGCTCTTGTTCCCTAAAATAATTTCCAGTGATTTTTGGCCTATTCCAAATTTTTTAATGGGCATGGTGAGATCATGAACTTGTGCTTTAAGTGATGAGTTTTCCTTCACAAGCATGACACCCCTATTTTCAAAACCTTTTTTATTATTTTTGATTTGCACAAGAGGGGCTTCTAATTTCCTTTCTAATTCCCCCTTCTCTACAGTAAGAGTTTTGGCTTGGGAGAGGGCTTTAGAAAGAGAACTTTCAATATCCTTTGCCATTTTAGTGCAGTGATCACACTCTTGGCAGGAAACCTTTCTTTTTTTCTAAAATAATTAATTTTTTGGAAAGCTTTTGATTTTCTTTAATCAAAGATTCATTTTCCCAATTTAATAAAATACTATCTTTAATATTTTCATCAAAAGCTTTACAAGTTTCAAGAAATTTATTAAAAAGTTCATCATAAGTGGGAGGAGTTACCTCAGTGTCGCTAAGAACACTGGTGTTGTCTTCATCGTTTCTAAGTCCCATTAGGTACATGTTTCCTTCCTCATCTTCGCTTGATGAAGACCTGCTTGATTCTTCGGAGGAGGAGGAGGAGTCATCCCATGTTTTTGCTTTTAGCACCTTCCTCTTTTCTTTCCCATTGTTCCGTTTTTCCTTTTTCTCATTCAAAAATTTTGGGCATTGGCTCCGTATATGCCCAGTCTTCCTACAATGGTAACATTCCGGTGGAGGTCTTTCTTCTTCATCATGGCTTTCGTTTTCCTTCTTTGAAGATGACCCTTTCCATCTTGCATCCTTTTGGGAATGTTTCCAAAATGTGTTTCTCCTTTCCGGTTTGCGCATGAACTTACGAAAGTTCTTTACCAAGAGACTCTCTTCATCATCATCCTCATTCTCTTGGCACTCCTTCTTTGATTTTAGTGCCAATGCCTTCTAATTTGACCCCTTATTGTATTCATCAAATTGGATTTTGAGTTCTACCTCATGGGTTTTGAGATTCCCTATAAGGCTCTCAACTTAGAGCATTTTTAAGTTGTGCGACTCCGAAATAGCTGTCACCTTTGAGTTGAATATTTGAGGAATAGAACGAAGGATCTTTCGGACCAAGTCGCCATTTGAGAAGGTCTTTCCAAGAGCTTTTGAGGCATTGACGATCTTGGTGAAGCGCGTGTACATTCCATCAACATCTTCGCTTTCATCCATCCGGAATTTTTCATATTCCAACTCTAGTTGGAAAAGCTTGGAATCTTTAACCTGCGATGTACCTTCATGAGTAATTTCCAAATGATTCCAAATATTATAAGCACTACATGTAGAAATTCTATTAAATTCATTTCTATCTAACACACAAAATAGAGCATTCATGTCCTTTATGTTATTTTTGCATTTTAGTTTATCCATATCATCCCATTTATCGTTAGGTTTATCTAAAATTACATCTCCAATTACAAATGTAGGAGGATTGTATTCTTCTTCTACCATATTCTAAACCTCAATATCTAGGGTCATTAGAAAACATCACATCCTATTTTTCTAATAGTTATAATCTGACCCAGTAAATAGTGGAGGTCAACTAATTCCCTGACCCTCGGAAAAAGCGAGATCATAAGACGCCATTATTCCCAGTTGTTAAACCGATTTGGAATAACCTGCGCTTTGATACCACTTGTTGGATCGATAGGCGCCCTTAGAGGGGGGGGGGGGGTGAATAATGGAATAAAATTCTTTTTATAATTTTTATGAAAATTACTAAATTGTTTTTAATTAAGAGAAGACAAGATGACAATTTAGTAACAAATGCTTTGCAATAGTAAAAGTTACACCAGAAGAGAGAAATCAAATAAACACATATAGAAACATGATTGTATTATATCAAATAGGTGTTTACATAAATTTGATTTCAATAATGCTAGAAATCGGAGGCGTACATATGTTAATAATTTTTCCTTTTCTACCCCGACTCGTATCCCCACGAACCAGTGGCTTTAGCCTATCCTTCCCCGGATATGGACTCAAGCCACTCTAGCCAATCCTACCCCGGATATGGCCTCGAGCACCCCCTAGATTTGAACTCCTAGACCTAGTCGCCAACTCACACGGCAAATTCCCCCTAAGCCGCAAGGACCTAGTCGCCAAAAACTAGGCGATTTCACTATAAAATTCACAATAATGAAATGAAGTAAATAAAAAAAACTCCCTCTTGAGATTTCTGGAGATGAGGATGAAGGATCGCTGTAGCACAAGCGAGGTTGAATCGATCATTCTTTGGATGCAGCGTGACGGCTTCCTTCTCCAGAATTCTCCTTTGGCTTTGAGTGGGAGATGAAGTTTCGGCAGAGTAGCAGCTCAGGAATTTAGGCACAAGTAATATCTCTGGGAGGTGTAGCCAAAATGAGAAGCAAAGCTCCAATTTATAGAACTTCTCGCTAGCGCCTGCGGTAGCTCCTAGCGCCCACAGTAGCATTCATGTAGAGCGGTTATGCAACCGTCGCGGCGTGGCGTTGTGTGCACGAATTCGAGCTAGCACCAGGCGGTAGCGCTAGCGCCAGGCGGTATCCTTAACGCTGGAGGTAGTGCTTTCTTCCATATTTTGATTTCATGCTTCCTTCTACCTGTGGAATATTGCACCTATAGTTCCTGCACACTATAAACACACTACAAGCAAGATCAAATACAATATGGGATTTGTTATTCTCAAATAAAGGGATGTGACACACATGTCCAATAGTGACTAGCATCTCAGAGAATCAATTTGGATTCATGTCGGGGAGGTCAACCATGGAATCTATACTTCTCTTAAGGAGACTCATTGACAACTACCGGGAAAGGCAAAAAGATTTGTATATGTTGTTTATCGATCTGGAGAAGGCTTATGATAGGATTCCAAGAGAGGTCTTGTGGGGAGTCTTAGAAAAGAAAGGTGTAAATGTATCATACATTGACGTAATCAAAGATATGCATACAAATTCAGTGACCAGGGTGAGGACATTTAGAGGATTAACACAGAAATTCCCAATCGATGTTGGCTTACATCAAGGGTCAGCTTTAAGCCCTTATCTCTTTAACCTTATCTTAGATGAGCTCACCGGACATATCCAACAAGCAATACCTTGGTGTTTATTATTTGCAGATGATATTGTTTTGGTCGATGAGATGCGCGAGTGTGTAAACGCAAAACTTGAATCTTGACGAGACACTTTAGAAAAGAAGGGTTTTAGGTTGAGAAGGACAAAGCCGAAGTATATAGATCTTAAATTTAGTAGTGCAAGAAGGTCGGATGACTCCGTCATTAAATTGGGTGACCAAGATATTTCCCGCAGTGAGTGCTTTAAATATCTGGGATCGATAATTCAAAAAGATGGAGGTGTAGATAAAGATGTGATACATAGAATCGAACCCGTTTGGTTGAAGTGGAGAGGCGCATCTGGGATCTTATGTGATCGTAAAGTACCATTAAAAATTAAAGGCAAGTTTTATCATACTGCAATTATACCAACAATGCTTTACGGTTCTGAGTGTTGGGCAGTGAATGGTGTACATGAGCAAAAATTGGAAGTTTTGGAGATGGGAATGCTTAGGAGGAAGTGTGGTCACACGAGACTGGATAAAATTAGGAATGAATGCCTCAGGGATAAGGCAAGAGTAGCGTCAATTGTAGAGAAGATGCGGGAAGCTCATTTAAGATGGTTCGAACATGTACATATGAGACCACTAGAGGCACCTGTTAGGCGTTGTGAGAGTTTAGTCACTAGACATGTTAAATTGGGGAGGGGTAGACCAAAAAAGACTTGAAATGAAACTATAAGGAAAGACATTATGTAATTAGGCATTAGCGAGACTATGATTAAAGATAAGGCTCAATGGAGACAGAGGATCCATATAGACGACCCCAATATGGTGGGATAAAGGCTTGAGTGTTGTTGTAATCACAACATATGCCATAATTATTCATATAAATAAAATTTAGTTATGCAAAAATAGAAGAAATGAAAATTTAAGCTATAGAGATATGCATCCAGACGACACCATAAATTTATTGAGGTTCCCAAAACTTTTTGGGTACAACCCTCTTCTATCCCTTGATAGGATTTCACTATCCTTTGTGTAAGAAGTTTTTTGATAATGTGACTTGAACCACAATATTTGAATCTTTTAATTAAAAGATTCTCAAAATCGCTGAGTCTTTTGATTAGGAGGCTCTTAGATCTAATGTTGAGTCTTTTGGCAAAAAGACTCTTTGAACCATTGAATTTTTTAAAGAGAGATTCTTAAAACTCTCTGATAGATGATGAAATTTGATTTTCCATAATGAGATCCTTTCTCGACAAGCTCTGAATGGATCTTAAATTTGATACACTGTGTGAATAAACAATTTTCAATCACAACTGCCTATTCTTGAAGGAGAGAAGAACAATGACAATCAAATTTCTATATTTATCTAAGGTCATGCAACAACAACCCTTCAGACTATAAGAGAAGAAAAACTTTAGGATTCAGAGTGAAGATAAAATAATTTCTGTGTGAGTGATGAGAATCATCCATGATGAATTCTACATTTTTGTGGTTAGCATAATAAAACTTGGCTTGTCTATCCTGGGTAAACAATAATCTTTCATGAATAAAGCACATCGTAGCATTAGTCTCATCTATTTTGCATTTCAGCAGTTTCATGTCTCCTATCTCTGCCCAAGCCAACAATGTTTGGAACATCCTATCATAGAATGCCTCAAATGTCGACATTTGGATGCATGTCAGGTAACTATTATTGTAAGCCAATTCAATTAAAAAAATGGTCTTACAATTTCTTGATGAAGTGTAAGACACATAACCATAATATATACTCCATCCTATTTTTCTCTCAGTTTGCTCATCCATTTGAGGATGAAAGGTTGTACTGAACTTCAACTTTGTGCCCAACAAATGGTGGATGTGCCTCCAATTATTAGAAGTGAAACACCTGTCTCAATCACTGTTACAAGGGACAACATGAGATTGAACTATGTTCTTAACTTATAAATTATTAAGAATTTCTATGGAATCATCCTTTCAATTTGAAATAAAGCATGCTACCTTAGTTAAGTGATCAATGATGACCCGGATGATGTTTTTTTCCTTACTATGACTTCAGTAATCTGTGCACAAAATCCATCGATATATCATCAAATTTCCCATTTAGCATCGGTAAGGATTTAAAAAATTCATTAGGTTTCGAACATTTATCGATTACTCAGGCACAAACGTGTCAATGCGCCTCAAACAAAGTAATGTATTTCTTCATACTTGGCCACCAAAACAACTTCATCATGCTCATGTACATCTTAGTGTTTTTGGGATAAATTGAGCACTTAGAAAAATGAGCTTGCACATCAATTCCTCGCAGAGATTGCCAAAATTTGGGATGTATAATCTGTCATCCTTTCGGAGGAGTCCATCTTCATAGGAAAATTTACTATTTGAACCTTCAACTATTTCCGCCACATATGCATGCTCTCATCAAACCTCGAGGATATTCAAACTCAAACTCACGGGCTAAGAGATCATCATATATAAGGATCCAATTTTCCTAAGCTTAAGATTATCCGCTCAACGTATTGGCGACTGACATTAACTATTTTTGGAGTACAATGAATGTCGAATTCATAATCTCCCAAGAATTCCAACCATATGCATTGACGCATATTTAGCTCTTTGCCTGTCAACAAGTACTTCAATCTCTTATAATGTGTGAAGATGATGATATTTACACAACACACATAATAATGCCACAACATAAATCAAACACCATGACAACCAACTCTAATTCATGGACTAGGTAGTTTTTTTCATGTACTTACAACTAACGCAAACCATAAGCTATTACCTTGCCATATTTGTAAAATAGTGTAAAGTCCCTACATGTAAAGTGATATATAGAATGGGTCCGGTCGGGACCCCACAGAACATAAAACTCACAAGTAGAAAACATTAATAATTAGTACCATAATTAAACTACCCTAATAATTCAGAGCTTGTTTATAGAATGCAGCGGAAGCAAATTAATATCACAAGACTGAATGACCACAGATACATGAATGATAATAAGAGTCTGGACTTACGGACTACATTGCTTTCCTAATCAACTAAGAACGGGGTAATAAATGCACAAAAAGAGTAAATCTCCATCACACTACACGAGGCTCAAGCCCACTAAGCTCCACTACGAGGTGCTCCACATGAAAATAAAGACAAATGAGTCAAAACAAGGGTCAACATGGAGATGACCAACACAATGTAACTACCCTCCCCACAGCCAACCTAGCGGACAACCTAGGACATTACATCGCACACCAAGAGGCCCACACATAAAGCCAAGCAAGCTCAAGTAAAACCAAAGTGGTACCGAAGCATAAGACCAAACATACATGTTGTGGGCACTCAAAACCACACGAACTAAGCTTCAACGGCCAATAAAACCAAGTATCACAAGGAGATGCAAGAAAGGGGCTTCCCATCACTGATCCGTAACATGAGACGTAATAGTGCTCCACGACCTCAACCCGTGACGTGAAGCATAATCGCACTTTGTGTCCTCAACCGTGGCGTGAAGTCTAAACGTGCTTTGCGTGCTCAACCCACGACAAGAGATATGCTCTTATTTCTCATTCTCATCCATGCAACAGGGGATCAATCTGGCCCATGTCCTTACGCATAGTGACCAGATGTGGAGGCTACCTCCAGTCCTTAGATACATTTCCCAAGAAACCTAATGCGGCTATACATACATGAGCATAGTGTCTTGGACCTATTAAGCCCAAAACCGATAACTGCCAAGGCAATGCATGTCACACATGCCCTACAAAATCTCTCACTGCCCGTCATCCTAATGGGCCCAACGCAAACCCACCTAGAACCGAGGTCTTCACGATGAAAGCTCGTGCATTCCCACAGCCAACAAGATCAGGATATCCCCTCTTGTGCACTTAGGGCAACTCGTATGCACATCCAAAAATAATTATCACCGATCCGAGCTCACACCACTGGTGGCTTCACACAGAATGCCTAAGACTGACTCATGCATCAAGACCTAATACAGGTAATGCTAGGGAGCAACCTCACACCCTAGTAGAGTCCTAATCATCTTACAAAGGAAGGAGGAGACTCTTCATGCACAAACACATCAGCTCACACCTGGGTAGCCATCCCACGTCCTAGCGGAGTCTGAATTCATTATAAAACATGTGAGATGACTCTGTAATGTAGAATCACTAAAATCATATGCCTGAGATGTAATCCCACGCCCTGTCGGAGTCCCCTTACTCAACCTGGTTGTGTGAGGTCTCTCATTGCATTTTCATGGAAATAAAATACAAAGACCAACCCTAAGACATGGGAGAAGAGTTGTTACCCTTGACGCACATCTCAGAGGCATGGAATTAATTGTAGCAGTTCTAACTTCGCGGATCTGGACTCCTCTTGTCCAATTATGCACCGACTCAAACTCCTATAGTGGCTTTCAACAAATTATGCTCTTGGAAACCACTTTCTTCTCTAACCCGAATGAACACCACCTATAGATCTTGGCAAAGAGATCTTCTCGGTGAATAGCAAGGATCCTCTTCGCTCTCACAGTCAGCGACTAACTTTGTAGGGAGAGTCTCAGTGAGACCTAAATTTTGATCATAGATTACATGAAGAGGGGGGGGGGGGGGGGTTCCTTCTTTCTCCATCTGTCCTTCAGCTGGTAGCAATAAGGCTCAACCCTTGTCATTGGGTCTAGGTCGACAACAAGGATGCTCGACGGAATCCCACAACAGCAACTCCACCAATCTCGGCAACAATGGACTTGCTCGGAAACTATAGGCCACCAACAGATCGGGAGGGGTCGGTTCCTCCTCCTTCAGCGGCACAATAGCCTTAACAGCGATGGCAGTCAGCGACACAGAGAGCAGCAAACCTCAGGTGGTAGAAGAAGTGGGAAGGGGTGGTCGGCCTGAGCAACTCTATCTCCTTCCAGGTTGGCGATGACTCACAGCTAGGGCTCCGACAACAACAAAAGTGTGCTCCCTTCTCAGCTCGTCCAGACGGCGCACTAGAGAGAAACTCGCAAAAATAAGGGGGGATGTCGGTTGAGCGAGATGAGAGGTTTAGCTGTTATTCTAACCTAAAACAAACTCACTATCCACACACTAATAACTGCACAATGATACACACACGCTGCTATCCACACAACAGATATTTAAATTTTATTAATTTTACTTTATAAATTTCGGGCGTTACAATTCTCTCCTCCTTAATGAAATTTCGTTCCAATATTGAAAATCAGCACCAAATGAACAAGTCTTCATCAAATGAACAAGCATTTTAACATCAAAGTCCTCTAACTGACACATCAAAAGTCAGGGTTCAGAGAGATCACAAAAGAATGTCGACTTATAGTCACGGTCATGACATAATAAACTGTGCAAACTCCATTTCTTGTGTACTACAACCTTTACATCTCAACCTAAATGATTTTAATCCCCCCAAACTGAGATGTTTTAGCTCTAAACAAAATAAATGATCATTCCAACTTGCTTTCATGACGAGTTTATGTACAACTCAATCCCGTAAAAATTGTCATAGATCAAATGAATTTTACCATATGATAGGCATATTACATTGTTCCTTTCATTCAACACTAAACCGACAACGACACTATCATCCATTATTCAAGGCTTCTGCCTCCACACAATCATCAAAAAAAATTCTCATCCGACACGTCATGACTAATTCGCTTAAATCCAAACATTGATAAAATTCTTTACAATTTCAACCAAGACAAAATATAGACTTAATATTTTACAAAATTTTGCATTATTCAACAAATGAGTCATCGCGACCAAACTTATTCATCGAATCAATGATTGATTCTAATATTGTTAATCTAATTTTAAACATGTTTCAATCATCAGCATTTTTGAAGTAAACAATCCCCAACCCAAAACTTATTGGCTCGTCAAATACAATTTAAACACCCATGAAGGGAACATCGTCACTCTCATGGCCAAACTTCCAATTTGGAGTGAAATCATTTTAAAAAAATTCCATCGTAGGCTCAATCAAATTTTGCCTACATTTCATATCTAGTTTGAGATTTTCATGATAAATCCACGAGTCACATGTGATAATTTCACTTTATGCTACTAACAACTTCAATCTTCGTTTATTGATCCAAAACCCGAATGAAAGTTGTCGATATTTTGCCATTACGCTTTCATTGGTCAAAGCAATAGCCTCAATAGAATTGCATTCGCCATGCTTAATTATGACCATTTAATCTTAGACATATGCAACTTACCAAACTTAGACTCATCTACACGAGTCATAACCCATGCTAGCAACTATGAGGGGCTTACAAGTGGCCCATTCATGAGTAGCTATGCTCATATATATTCCAAAGTCATTAAAATCATAAATCAAATTTCTAATCAGTAGCTACTTCAAGTTGTAAAACTACATTAAGGGAAAGTGCTGAAACCACAAATTCCACCAATCCTTCACGACATGGGTGCATAGGTTTCTGGCTCGAGTGGAACGATGTTTGATGCAAACGATTCCACCACCCATTCACCATAGGCTTCACTAACCATTTCAGTCATACTGCACCAGGCAGTGCACACTAGGCTTACGCAAAATCCATGACGCCAATTCTATTCAGCATCAAAGAGTAACATCATAATTTTAACTGGCAATACGACTTGCATAACCAGGAGAATCGACCAAAACTTCCCCACACAAGGGATTGTCATTTATTAGAAGTACCTCAACAAAGGTCTCCATATTTCCAAACCTAATCACGATCTTTAACAAAATAAACAATGAATCTGAAGTCAGATGTCAAGTCAATGATTGTCTCCAACCTCGAGGTTCTAATTTGAGTAACACTTTCCAATTACAACTCGCTCACTAATAGGACCTCAAATTTTTTGCCCTTTAAGAATTGAATTTCCCATAATTCAAATGCATTACAAACACAATTACACTTATGACAACAAGTCTATGTTTACGAACTACAACTTCTTCTACCCTTTGAATTAAACCATGCAAACCAATTTGCTTGTGAGCATAGCCTCACAGTTTTCAATTCATAATTTTTCCAAACGCATTATGCATCGTGGATTTCAAGTTTCTCTTACAATCCCGCATGTCAGATATTATGTAAATATACAGCTTCCAAGAGGATCGTTTACAACATAATCTCGTCCAGTTGCTCGTTACCACATGCATATAATTAGCACGGCCCTCTATCGACTGACATTAAATCAAAATTCCAGGCACTCTCATAATGTCTTACTCGTCGCATTCACAAGGCACAAACGACACATATTTTGGCTCAAACGACGTCATTGTAAACTCATGGTATCTGAATCGATTGTCGAATGTCATCTATGGGGTCTCACTCCCATGCATCTGCACTGAGAGTAACTGAATCTCAACTACAACTTTGAGTATATTGCAAAGCCAACTTATTAATAAAACAAATCATCATTTTAGGAAAGCCGATATCTGTTCCTTTCTATTAGCTCGTTCAACTTTTAAAGCATACGCATAGCAATCGTGCAAATGACGCATGAATTAGGGTACCACAACCACCCAATTTGAAACTTCAACATGAACATGAGAACACTACATCAATGGTAAGATGCACCTACTCTAGGGTTACTTTCATATATTATGTAGAATCATGGCAGAAGATTTACCCCAACAAGACCACTTCACACTGAATCATCGTAGCACAACCAAGGAGTCATATGTGCTTAAGACCAAATGACCATATACCATCATGGTATGAAAACAAAATATGTACTCGATAGGAGGTCAAGGGTCCTCTCCATATCAAGTGTCACGGCAGAAGGTATATGCTCATCTGCCTTCCAAATTCACACACAAACATGAAAACCCACATGGCTCTATTATCATTCAATTGATTCATCCATAGCGTATACATCTTTACAATGATTCATCGACATTAGACGATGATTCCCTTATAATTATCTATGTCGTGGTAAACATTACTTTGTCATTCTCAACCAATGCACAGAACTCACGGGACTTGGATTCCATCAACCTCAACCTATGGTCTCAACCCCATTAATCAGAATGTTTGCTCTTTTGACATATCAAGGTTAGTTTCACAAGACCTATAAGTTGTTCGATGATTATATATGACGAGTCCATAAAGTTTTGGTATTATCTACATTCATCACCCACAATACTAGGTTAAGCATTAAAACCAATCTTATACATCAATGACCATGATTTTTCTTACAACCAGTCGTTATTCACATAAAGGTAGCCACAAAGGCCCACAAGACTTAATGAAATAATAAGATTGTCATCCTCTAAGCTATGGTAACACCAAAATTATATTCACAATTCACCAAACATTCGTATTCTATTACGAGTAACCGTTAAATCCATTCTCCAATGGAGCTCTGCTTAGGGGATGAAACCCAAATAGCACTACCACCACTCAACATTAAGGCTTATACATGTGAAATTCATGATCTAGTGATCGTAAATAGGGAAAATCACCAAGCATGGAATGGTTAAGTTCCCAAATATATTCAAAACATGGCAATTTTGGTCATTCCTAAGGGGGCATTCTTCCAAAGTTTAGTCGTTTAGTATTTTGCACTACATATGCTCACCACCTGTTAAAAATGGTTCGTTCTGATGCCTAAAGACTATCGAATTGTGAAACCTAAGCTCTCATACCAATTTGTAATGTCCATACCTATGAAATGATATATAAAATGGGACCTGTCAGGGTCCCACGATATATAAAACTAATAAGTAAAAACATTAATAATTAGTACCAGAAATAACCAACCCAAATAATTGAGAGCTCATTTTTAAAGTACAGCGGAAGCAAAAGATCATAAGACTGAATGTCCACAAGTACATGAATGATAATGATGGGGCAAAACTATGCTTGCAAACGATAACGGCAAGTGTACCGTATCGAATGTAGTATAGGTTATTAAAACAAGGTCGTATTAGACTCGGGGCGGTTGAATACTCTTACTTCGGAAAATCTCTATTATTTTATCGAATAGAATTTGTGGTTGGTTGGTTGCGAAAAAGGAGAAATAGTTTATTTAAATTAATGAATTAAAAGTTAGTACTCAACCTTGAATCACCTTAAAAATAAATAAATAAAGAAATAGAACTTCTAATCCTCTTTAAAAGAAATGCTTGACCGTGGAGGTTCCTGATTTATGAACGTACCTCTCTCGAGGATACGCCAAACTGAGTTTAGGTTGATCAATCGAACTCTCATTCTAGAATTGAAACCCCTAAAGCTCGCTTTATCGAAGTGAACCCCTCTATTGGATTTAACTCCAATCCGGGAGATTTATGTCGTCCTCTCTCGAGGAGTGCATTCAAATCTCTTTATCCTTAAAGTGATCGATTCGAACTCAAAACCTCTCGATTATTTGACTACGAAAACAAGAATGAGATTAAATATCGATAATATAATCTCAATCAATATAAATTCAAGGATAAATCTTAAGCGATCTAAATAAGAGAAAAAGAATTTCTAAACTGAATTATGAATTATATTTTCCTTGGATCATCTTGGCTGAGTACTAATGAAATTTAGCTACTCATGAAGATGGAGGAATTGATGAAATACAAGAGGTGCATAATGAAGATTGAGAGCGGAATAAGAGTAAAAGTGCTATTTTATTAATCGAAAGGGAAAATTACAACTAGGAAACAAGAAATTACAAACCTGAAATGAAAGTGCAAGCTAAGGAGGAAGATTACAAGCCTAAGAATAATAAAAGCAGTGCAAGAAAATAAACTTAGAACTCCCAAAATTCGTCCTCAAACATCTGCTGGAGCTGGCTTTATATAGCTGAAAAAATGAGGTTACACGCCCTTGGTCACGCCCGTGACCAAGGGCGTGTAAGGTGCGTGATCGAAGCAGCAGCGGAGAGGGCGCCTTCTGGAGTAATTGCGAGCGTTTCGGCCGTGTCACGCCCTAGGTCACGCCCGTGACCTGGGGCGTGTAATCTTGAAATCTGGCTGCTGGCGGGAAATTCTGGCGGGAAGAAGCGCGGGCCGAGTCACGCCCGTGACCTGATGTCACGCCCCTGGTCACGCCCGTGACCTGGGGCGTGTAATTTTAATTGACGTGGCGGCGTGCTTCGGATGCTTGTGGCGGGTCGTGGCCGTGACATTGGGTCACGCCCTTGGTCACGCCCGTGCCCTGGGGCGTGTACTTGGCGAAATCTTCATGGAGCGTCCCCGGAGTGGCAGAAGCAGGTCTGGAGTATTTCGTAGGTTACACGCCCATGGTCACGCCCGTGACCTGGGGCGTGTAATTTTAACTTTTTGCTCGAAACAGCCCAGAAAACCTGAATACACAAAATAAACTTAAGTTAGCTTATGAAATAACACTGGAAGGATTTATATGATAAAATTCCATAAAATAACTTAATTTTATATAAAAAAACATAATAAACCTAAACTAAAAGATGAGTAAATAAATTACTCATCAAATACCCCCATACTTGCTCATTGCTCGTCCCGAGCAATCCATTTTTCACAAGGGTGAGAAAAATTAATGCAAGATAGAATGTGAAGACTAGAGAGTAAAATGCGAAGTATTATGCTGGCATGTGTAGATATTTTAGTCAAAAGATGTTCTTGGCATAAATGCTAAATTATGAAATACTTCAAAAATGCGTTATAATTATTTATCATTACTTCAAAAATGAGTCGACGGTCAATCAAAAAGTTATGTGAAGGGAGAAAATAGCGTGATTGCTGAGATTTAAATTACTAGATGTAAACGTTCGGGGTGGCCTCCAAAGAAATCCATCAATGTTGACGGCCATAGGCTTGCCCGTTTGCACTTTCTCCACTACTCTTTGAACAAAATCGACTCTATGGATCTTTAGGACTTAAATAGGGTACATTTTAAGGCTTGGGTTTAAGGGTGAGGTAACAATGATAAACATGAAGGCGCATTCCACTTAAACAAAATTTTTGAGCTAAAAGAAAATGATTGCCACCATAAAATAATGAAGCTTTACCCCCCTTACTTGCATTTTTCAAAGGGGAAACACTCTCATACTCATTTATTTAAATCATGAATCTTCATAATTGGGATCATTCCAAGTATGCATGTACATACCTAGGCCACATATCATTATGAGATTATTACTTTTTGAGATTTAAACATTTTTTTTTTGAATTGATACCCATAATTGTCTTTTTTTCATAGAATCGTACCCAAAATTTTTCATTTTAGCTCAAAATCTCAAAGTGTTTATTTGGGTTTTGGGCTTTTTAGCTTTGGTGCCGAAATGATGAGGGTGGATCAAATAAAGGTGTAAGGCTCAAATTTGTGTGAACAATGGTGGTAAATCTAGGTTCGGTGCAAAAGCTCAAACTATCCAAAGAAAGTCCTAAATCATTTCCGTAAAGTTAATTTGTCTAAAGTGCAAATGTTTTGAAAATAGCTTGGGGCAAGTTCTAGACATCGAGAAAAGACACCCTTTTGTTCAATTCGAGTAATAGATTTCTAACAATCTTCTACACACTCACCAAAACTACTTTTGGATAAGACCGGATTCGAATTTAAAAGTAAAATAAATTATTACTACGCAAATTAATAAAACATAATTTTAGATCTATGCCAAGAATTTAATTTTACACCAAAACTACTCAAGACAAGCATAAGACTAGGAGCACTACATGAGTCAACAATTTTACTCAAAAGTTTCAAAAACTATTCTAGCACAAAATTATTTTTAGTCCATATGAAAAACAGTCTACTTAGAACTTACAATTTAGCAAGTGAGAGTTTTGATGAATAATAAAAAAAAAACATTGTCTTAATAGATTTTTTTTTGTTCTTGGATTTCCCAAGATCTGCCCGGTGAAGGGTTTGCAAGGTACTAGAGGCTATGATGGGAATTCAAGCCCAAAGCGTCCTTTCCAAGAAATTTAATTTCAGTTTTTATTTTTTTATTTTTCAAGTAAAACTACAAAGAAAGCTATGCTACACCCTCATACTTAAAATTAAACATTGTCCCCAATGTTTAAAACTAAGTATGAAAGATTAAACTAAAAAAAAGGACATTAAAAAAAATCAAGATAAATTACTAAAGTGTAAAGAGGGCTTCCCTGAATGGTAGTCGGGGTTGCCGGTCAAACACCTGCAGAGTTAAATTAGAAAAACAAAAAAAGAAAAGAAATGCAAAAATAAAGAGGTTAACATTGGGTTGCCTCCCAAGAGCGCTTTGTTTACCGTCGCGTAGCTTGACTAAGTGGTAATTTTAAAGATTTTGGAAGTGAATGGTTTCGATGTTTCCGGGCGCTGGGTCGCTCGGGTGATATAATTTTAGGCGTTGTCCGTTTACTTTGAAAGAGCCTTTTTCCGGGTGTTCTATTAGCACCGTTCCGTATGGCCAAACTTCTTTAACTATGAAGGGACCGGACCATCGTGATTTTAATTTACCCGGAAAAAGCCTAAGTCTTGAATTAAATAATAGGACTAAGTCTCCCGGTGAAAAAGTTTTTGGATTTTTGATTTTTTTATCATGATAAAATTTTGTGCGCTCCTTATAAATCTTATTATTTTCATAGGCGTTTGCGCGCCACTCGTCTAATTCATTTAATTGTAGTTTTCTGTGCTCGGAGGCTAAGTTTAAATCTAAATTTAAAAATTTTAGCGCCCAAAAGGCGCGATGTTCTAATTCCACCGGTAGATGACAAGCTTTTCCATAGATTAATCGGTACGGTGTACATCCGATGGCGGTTTTGTACGCTGTCCGATATGCCCATAGAGCGTCGTCTAATTTCAGCGACCAATCCTTCCTATTAACGGACACAGTTTTTTCTAAGATTCTTTTAAGTTCACGGTTCACCACCTCCACTTGGCCATTTGCTTGTGGGTGGTAGGCGGTAGATAGCTTGTGGGTAACTCCATACTTTGCTAAAATTTTAGCAAGTTGGTTGTTACAAAAATGTGTGCCCCGATCACTAATTAGTGCTCGGGGTGTGCCAAATCGTGAAAATAATTTTTTTAAAAAATTTACGACGACTCTCGCGTCGTTAGTGGGAAAAGCTTGTGCTTCCGCCCACCTTGACACGTAATCGACCGCAACAAGGATATATTTATTATTAAAAGAGGAGGGTAAAGGACCTACGAAATCTATGCCCCAAAGATCAAAAATTTCGCATTCTACAAAAATATTTTGGGGCATTTCGTCCCGGTTAGAAATGTTACCTGACCGTTGGCACCGATCACAATTTCTCACGAAATTGTGAGCATCTTTGAATAAGGTGGGCCAATAGAAACCCGACTCTAGTGCCTTTCTTGCGGTCCGGTTCGCTTGATAATGGCCACCGGTTGGCCCTTCGTGGCAGTGCCGCAGAATTTGGGCGCCTTCCTCACCCGAAATACACCTTCTTACCACTTGGTCCGCGCAGACACGAAATAAAAAGGGGTCCTCCCAAAAATAATTTTTCAAATCTGCAAAGAATTTCTTCTTTTGTTGACTTGAAAAACCTTTTGGTAGGACCCGGGCCACTAAATAGTTGGCCAAATCCGCGTACCAAGGGGTGGAAGAAGTCGTTATCTTTTCGATGGTAAGGAGGCGCTCTTCAGGGAATTTGTCGTTAATTTCGGCTTCCACTAGTGTTCCTGCAGCCGGATTCTCCAACCGTGAGAGGTGGTCGGCTGCAACATTCTCCGCTCCCCTCTTGTCTTGGATCTCCAAATCGAATTCTTGTAGTAGGAGGATCCACCTTAGCAGTCGAGGCTTTGCATCTCCTTTTTGTAGTAAATACCGGAGAGCGGAGTGATCTGTAAAAACAATAACTTTTGAAAGCGTTAAATATGATCGAAATTTATCAAACGCAAAAATTATAGCCAAAAATTCTTTCTCTGTTGTTGTATAATTTGCTTGTGCGGATGTTAGCGTTTTGCTCGCGTAATAGATTGGGTGAAAATGTTTATTCACCCGTTGGCCTAATACTGCACCTACAGCAAAATCGCTGGCGTCGCACATGATTTCAAACGGAAGAGACCATATTGGTGCGATTAAAATCGGGGATTTGATTAGTTCATTTTTTATTTTGTTAAACGCTTTCAAACACTCGTCATCAAAGTTAAACGCGGATTCTTTTTCCAAAAGATGAGTTAGCGGTTTCGAAATTTTTGAAAAATCTTTTATAAACCGTCTATAAAAACCCGCATGTCCTAGAAAACTTCTAATAGATTTTATATTGGTAGGAGGGGGAAGTTTTTCTATGACCTCGATCTTGGCCCTATCGACCTCGATCCCTTTATTAGAAATTTTATGCCCAAGGACTAATCCCTCTTGGACCATAAAGTGGCACTTCTCCCAGTTTAGTGCCAAATTCGTGTCTTCGCAGCGTTGAAGAACACGATCGAGATTATTTAAACAGTTTTTAAATGAATCGCCAAAAACAGAAAAGTCGTCCATGAAAATTTCCATGACGTCTTCTACAAGTTCGTTAAAAATTGCCAGCATACATCGTTGAAATGTAGCCGGTGCGTTGCAAAGACCAAACGGCATTCTTCGATATGCGAAGGTGCCGAATGGATAGGTGAATGTGGTTTTCTCTTGGTCTTCGGGCGCAATTGGGATTTGAAAATATCCCGAAAGACCATCGAGAAAACAGTAGTGTGAGTGACCGGATAAGCGTTCTAAAATTTGGTCAATAAAGGGTAACGGAAAGTGATCTTTGCGGGTAGCATCATTTAATTTTCTATAATCGATGCATACTCGCCAACCCGTAACAGTACGGGTCGGGATCAACTCATTATTTTCATTTGTGATTACCGTTATTCCACCCTTTTTGGGCACGACTTGTACTGGGCTAACCCAAGTGCTATCAGAGATTGGGTAAATAATTCCCGCATCTAATAATTTTATTATTTCGGCCTTAACGACGTCCTTCATATTTGGATTAAGCCGTCGTTGAGGCTGAATAGTGCTGCGAGAGTTATTTTCTAAATTAATTTTGTGCGTGCAAAAAGAGGGGTTAATCCCCTTGATGTCAGAAATTTGCCATGCAATTGCATGGCGGTGATTATTTAATATTTTTATTAATTCGGAAATTTCCGAATCGTTAAGCGCGGAAGATATAATCACAGGCAATTTTGAATCTTTTTCTAAAAAAACATATCTTAAATGTTCCGGCAGTTGTTTCAATTCCAAACTCGGTGGCTCCTCGTAAGATGTTTTTATTTTAGAAATATTTAATTTTACTTCTTCAAATTTAAGCGGCCGAGTTATTTCTTTTAGACAAAATAAATTTTCAATTTCCGGATTTTCAAATAAAGGTGAAATTAATTCAGAAAATGACGTTATTTCTTCTTCAAAATTTGATTCTAACGTGAAGCAAGAGTCGTCATTAGAAAATGAATTTCTCATAGAGTTGTTAATGCTAAAAGTTACTTTTTCATCCCCAACTCGTAGGAGAAGTTTGCCATTACTAACATCAATGATTGCCCGAGAGGTGGCGAGAAAAGGATGTCCGAGAATAATTGGGACTTCGGCGTCTTCCTCAATGTCTAGGATGACAAAATCTACCGGGAAGATAAATTTGTCAACCTTGACAAGCACGTCCTCAATCACCCCTATCGGGTATTTAATAGATCTGTCCGCTAGTTGGATGCTAATATTGGTTGGGCTTGGGGTGCCCAAACCAAGCTTTTTAAATAATGAAAATGGCATCAAATTTATACTAGCGCCCAAGTCTGCCAAGGCGTGTTTTATTAAGAAATTACCGAACAAGCACGGGATTGAAAACCGTCCCGGATCGTTTAATTTTTGCGGTAATTTATTTAATAAAATTGCCGAGCATTCAGCATTTAAAGATATACGCGAAAAATTTTCAAGTTTATTTTTATTGGAAAGTAGATCTTTTAGATACTTTGCGTATTTGGGCATTTGGGCGATTGCTTCGAAAAATGGCACGTTTATTTGAACTTGTTTAAAAATTTCAGTAAATTTTCTATATTGCTCCTTATTGCGTTCATCTTTAAATTGCGAAGGATAAGGAATAGAAGGATTTTTAAGAATACGCGGAGCTAAAGAAGAAGAAGGTAGAGTAGGAGAAGAAATAACTTGCGGAGATGAAGTTGAAACGTTTACCTCTGGCTCGACCAATTTTGAAGAAGTTACCTCCTTTCCGCTACGGAGGGTAATTGCGTTGGCGCTCTCCCGTGGGTTGGGCTCAGTATTGCCCGGTAGAGCTCCCTGCTGGCGTTCGGAGAACATCTTGGCGAGCTGTCCAATTTGATTTTCTAGACTTTTGATAGATCCGGAAAGGTTCCGGATATTGGAGTCAGTAGCGGCAACGTATTTGGTGAAGACCTCTTCAAGTGAAGGGGACTTTGGTGGTTGTGGTGGAGCGAATCCGGGAGGATTCACTTGTGGGGGGCGTTGAGCATTATTGGGGTTGCTCCATGAAAAATTTGGGTGGTTCCTTAAACCCGGATTATAACTATTAGGAATATTATTATTTGGGTTATAAGGAGGACGATAGGAGTTCCCCATATAATCTACTTGTTCTTGATTATAATTATTATTATAATTATTATTATTGTTAGCCCCGTTAATGGCGGAGGAAGCAGACATCTCCGCCATTTGCTTAGTAAGCCATTCTACTTGATGTGCTAAATTCGGTGTGGCCTCGACTTCAAAGAGTCCGGTCGGTTTGTTAGGACGCGACCGTGGCGCATTCCACTGATAAGCATTCATGGCCATCTCCTCAAAAAGCTCTTGAGCGGCATCTGGGGTTTTGTTGTTTAGAGTTCCCCCAGCTGCTGCATCAATCATCTGCCTCGTTTGGAGATTCAAACCATTGTTGAATGTTTGAACTTGTTGCTATAAAGGAAGGGCGTGGTGAGGACATCTCCGCAATAATTCCTTGAAGCGCTCCCATGTGTCATAGAGAGACTCCGAGTCTATTTGCGTAAACGAGAGAATGTCCGTACGTAATTTAGCGGACTTCGCCGGAGGAAAATATTTAGTTAAAAATTTCTCCGTCATTTCGGCCCATGTAGTGATGGAACCTCTAGGAAGAGATCCCAACCATTGCTTGGCCTTAGTCCGCAAAGAAAATGGAAATAAACGTAAACGAATGGCGTCATCGGTGACGCCATTAATTTTAAACGTGTCGCAAATTTCCAAAAAATTCAATAAATGTAAATTTGGATCTTCATCTGGTAACCCGTCAAAGATGACGGTTTGCTGTACCATTTGAATGATACTAGTTTTGATTTCAAAATTATTATTTGCCACTGCCGGGCGAATAATACTTGATTGTGTTCCCTCCCAATTTGGCCTCGCATAATAGGACATAGTCCGTAGCGGAGCCTCATTATGGTCGGGGTCACCCATTATATCTTCGTTAGTTTCTCCGACTGACTCTTCGCGAATTATTGGTAGATCACTAAATCGGAGACGTCGCCGCAAGGTGCGCTCGATTTCCGGATCAAAACCAAATTCAAAATCGATTGAAGAGTTTCCTCGGGTCATAAACCAAAAGAAAAGAGAGGAAGCGGAAAAAGTAAAAGGGAAAAATAAGATTTTAGATAAATAAATTTATTTTTATTTTATTATATTATATTTTTTTATTTATTTTTTTTATTTTATTTTATTAGGTGATTTAAAATTAGTCCTGGACTTCACAAGATCTACCCGGTGAAGGGTTTGCAAGGTACTAGAGGCTATGATGGGAATTCAAACCCAAAGCGTCCTTTCCAGGAATTTAATTGCACCTTAAAATTTAGAAAAAAGAAAAAGATAAAATTAATAGATATTTCGGTTTTCGAAATATCAACCGAGTCCCCGGCAACGGCGCCAAAAACTTGATGGGGCAAAACTATGCTTGCAAACGATAACGGCAAGTGTACCGTATCGAATGTAGTATAGGTTATTAAAACAAGGTCGTATTAGACTCGGGGCGGTTGAATACTCTTACTTCGAAAAATCTCTATTATTTTATCGAATAGAATTTGTGGTTGGTTGGTTGCGAAAAAGGAGAAATAGTTTATTTAAATTAATGAATTAAAAGTTAGTACTCAACCTTGAATCACCTTAAAAATAAATAAATAAAGAAATAGAATTTCTAATCCTCTTTAAAAGAAATGCTTGACCGTGGAGGTTCCTGATTTATGAACGTACCTCTCTCGAGGATACGCCAAACTGAGTTTAGGTTGATCAATCGAACTCTCGTTCTAGAATTGAAACCCCTAAAGCTCGCTTTATCGAAGTGAACCCCTCTATTGGATTTAACTCCAATCCGGGAGATTTATGTCGTCCTCTCTCGAGGAGTGCATTCAAATCTCTTTATCCTTAAAGTGATCGATTCGAACTCAAAACCTCTCGATTATTTGACTACGAAAACAAGAATGAGATTAAATATCGATAATATAATCTCAATCAATATAAATTCAAAGATAAATCTTAAGCGATCTAAATAAGAGAAAAAGAATTTCTAAACTGAATTATGAATTATATTTTCCTTGGATCATCTTGGCTGAGTACTAATGAAATTTAGCTACTCATGAAGATGGAGGAATTGATGAAATACAAGAGGTGCATAATGAAGATTGAGAGCGGAATAAGAGTAAAAGTGCTATTTTATTAATCGAAAGGGAAAATTACAACTAGGAAACAAGAAATTACAAACCTGAAATGAAAGTGCAAGCTAAGGAGGAAGATTACAAGCCTAAGAATAATAAAAGCAGTGCAAGAAAATAAACTTAGAACTCCCAAAATTCGTCCTCAAACATCTGCTGGAGCTGGCTTTATATAGCTGAAAAAATGAGGTTACACGCCCTTGGTCACGCCCGTGACCAAGGGCGTGTAAGGGGCGTGATCGAAGCAGCAGCGGAGAGGGCGCCTTCTGGAGTAATTGCGAGCATTTCGGCCGTGTCACGCCCTAGGTCACGCCCGTGATCTGGGGCGTGTAATCTTGAAATCTGGCTGCTGGCGGGAAATTCTGGCGGGAAGAAGCGCGGGCCGAGTCACGCCCGTGACCTGATGTCACGCCCCTGGTCACGCCCGTGACCTGGGGCGTGTAATTTTAATTGACGTGGCGGCGTGCTCCGGATGCTTGTGGCGGGTCGTGGCCGTGACATTGGGTCACGCCCTTGGTCACGCCCGTGCCCTGGGGCGTGTACTTGGCGAAATCTTCACGGAGCGTCCCCGGAGTGGCAGAAGCAGGCCTGGAGTATTTCGTAGGTTACACGCCCATGGTCACGCCCGTGACCTGGGGCGTGTAATTTTAACTTTTTGCTCGAAACAGCCCAGAAAACCTGAATACACAAAATAAACTTAAGTTAGCTTATGAAATAACACTGGAAGGATTTATATGATAAAATTCCATAAAATAACTTAATTTTATATAAAAAAACATAATAAACCTAAACTAAAAGATGAGTAAATAAATTACTCATCAGATAACAAGAGTTTAGCCTTACGACCTACATGTCTTTCCTAATCAACTAAAAGCGGGGTAATAAAAGCCAAACATGAGTAAATATCCAGCACACCGGACGGCTTGGGATCCGACCCACTAAGCTCCGCTACGAGGTGCTCCACCTAAAATCAAAGACATATGCGTGGAAATGACGGACAACATGGAGCTGACCAACACTATGTAATGACCCCTACCTTGATCATCCTAACAGACAACCGGGCGAGTACATCGCACACCAAGTGGCCCACATATAAAACAAGCATGCACAAGTAAAGCCAAAGCGTTGCATAAGACCAAACATATGCATCGTGGAACTCAAAATCGCACCAACTTAGCTCCAAAGGCTAATAAACCAAGTATCTGTGATGAGAGGCAAGAACGGGGCTTCCCGTCCTTGATCCGTGATGTGTTGCGTAATAGTGCTCCATGTCCTCAACCCGTGACGTAAAGTGTAATCGTGCTTCACATCCTTAACCCGCGACGTGAAGCATGAACATGCTTTATGTCCTCAGCCTGTGACTAGAGACATACATTTATTCCTTATCCCCAACCATGAGATATAGGACCAATCTGTCCCATTCCCTTACACATAGTGATGGGATACATTCCCCATGAAATCCAACATGACAATACAAACACGAACACCATTTCTTTGGCATACAAGCCTGAAATCGATAATTGTAAAGGCAACAGATGTCACACACACCCTACAAATCTCTCACAGCTCGTCTTCCTAACGGGCTCAATGCAAGTCCACTAGAAGCAAGTCCATCATGATGAAAGCATGCGCATTTCCGCAACCAACATGACAAAATGTACATGATATCCCCTCCTACGCACTTAGGGCTACTTGTATGCACATCCAAAAAAATCATCACCGATCCGGGCTCACTCCACGAGTAGGTTTCACACAACATTCTAAGTTTGAAATGCAGATCAGCACCTAATGCAGGTCATGATGGCAGACCAACCTCACACCCATGGTTATCAGGATCGCGATCCGGATCATGGGATCTTAAGATCCCACGATCTAGATTTTGTAAATCGATCTGGATCTTACCTAAGATCTAAATCGGCACCTCTACGGTTGGGATTACGATCCACATGTTAGGATCTTTAGGATCATGATCCCAACCCGATTTTACCGGTCCACCCAAAGGGAACTAGAAGCATGTCCAACCCTATCGCGACCCCATTCAAATGGTCCAATGTCCATAACTCATTACTTAACCTTATCCCAATCCCGCTTCCATACACCATCACAGAATCATATCAAGCTGCTTTACTGTATCCCAAGTGGTGATTGTCGAGTGCAAATGGAAGCCAAAAGCAACATCTTCGGTCGTTTCCAGTCCAGACAATGCCTTCATTTTCCTTCCTTACCAGGTTCCATTTCAAGTGGTGTTAGTGTCTTATCTTATATTTCTGCGTATGAGCAATCCATTGGTTGGAAATCTAGTGGCTTCTTGCTTCCTACTTTCAGGCTGACGGCTTCTCTTCCTTTTTAGCGTACGAGCAATCTAGCGGATAGAAATCTAGTATACGAGCAATTCAAGTTTACTGCTTCTAGCATACGAGCAATCCAGCTGTCTGGGCTCATCTTCCTACTTCTAGGCTTCCACCAATCCATCGGTTCATATTTGTTTTTATTGTTAGTAGACATTGGGTGTCCTACCCGAAACTGAAAGTGAACTTAGTATGATATTATCTTTTGATTTAGTTATTCAAAAAATTTAATATAATTATTCACATACTACTCAAATTATTGATTTTTTGTTAATTAAGCATGTAATTGGATGATACAAAATTCAATTTTATATTTTTAGTCTTAATTTATGAATAATGTAGGATCTTGTGATCCTCAATCTGATCATATGATCTGATCCAACCTCAAAACGATCTCACCTAGGATCTCAATCTTGACAACCTTGCCCGCACCCTAGCGGAGTCTTGATCCTCTCACAAAAGATGAGAGGGGAATCTTCATGCATAAACACATAAGCTCGCACTGGGTCACCATCCTATGCTATGACGGAGTCTCAATCCTCTATAAAACATGTGAGGGGATTCTGCAATGCAGAATCATTAAAAGCTTATGTAGGGACATCATCCCAAGCCCTGGCAGATTCCCCTTCCTTAACCTGGTGGTGTGAGGGGACTCTCATTGCATTTTCATGAAAATAAAATACAAAAATCGACCCTAAGACCTAGAAAAAGAGTTGTTACCCTTGACACGCATTTCAAAGGCATGAACTTGATCGTAGCATTTCTGTCTTTGTGGATTTGGACTCCTCTTATCGAATCAAGCACCGACTCGATCTCCTATAGCGGCTTTTGACATGTTACGCTCTTGGCAACCACTTTCTTCTCAGACCCAAATGGCCACCAGTTATAGTTCTTGGCAAAGAGAGCTTTCGGCGACTCTAGCAAAGATCCTCTTCCCTCTCATAGTCAGCAGCAAACTTAGGTGGGAGAGTCTCGACGAACCCTAAATTTTGGCAATAAATAACATAAAGAAGGGGAATTCCTTCTTCCTCCCACCTGCCTTCGACTGGTAGAAATAAATTTTAACCCTCGGCGTGGGGTCTAGGTCGACGACAAGGAAGATCTATGGAATCCCATAGTAGTAACTCCTCAAACCTTGATAGCAATGGAGCAGCTCGACAACCAAAGGTCGGCAATAGCTCGGGAGAGGTTGGATCCTCCTCCTTCGACAACGTAGCAGTCCTAGGAGGGATGAATGTCAGTGACACAGAGAGCAACAACCCTCAGACAGTAGAAGAAGATGGAAGGGGTGATCGGCCGGAGCAACACTATCTCCTTTCAGGTCGGCGATGACTCATGTCAAAGACTCCGGTGATGGCAAAAGAATTCTCCCTTCTCCGCTCCTCCAGACGGTGCACGGGAGAGAAACTCACAAAAATGAGGGTTACTGGGGTTAGGTGAGCTTAGAGGGTTAGATTTTATTCTAACTAATAGTTTACTTGGTAATACTCTAACTCACCTAGGGGGGGGGGGGGGTGAATAGGTTTCTTGAATTCTTCTACAAATAATAAGCTATTTAGATCTTAAAAGTAAGTAGAAGCAAACACACAAAACACACAGTGATTTATAGTGGTTCCCCAAGGTTTGGGTACATCCACTTTCCCTCTACACCTTTCTAACAGTATGTTAGACAAGGCAATCTCCTCCAAAAATTCAGCTCAAGGAGCCTACAACATAGATCCCTCATGACCTCTCAGGTTTCCTCCAAAACCCTACCTCAGACCAGCAACCCTACAACTCAAAGTAACTCTACTCCTACAGCTCAGTGACTCTCCTAGTCACCTACCTTAAGCCTATCAAGAAGTCCTACAACTTAGGATGGGAGTACAACCCTACACTTAGGCACTTAAAACAAATAATTTTGAGACTCGCATTTATTGCCCTTGCAAAAAATGTTGTAATACTTATCTTGTGGAGAGGGATGTTTCTCGTAAACATATAATTATAAATGGTTTTCTATCTAAGTACAAGATATGGACCCTTCACGGGGAATCATATTGTTCTATATCTAGCAGCGTGGGTGAACAACGTTCTGATTTGAGAGATGATATGATGGGAATGATACATGAAGCAATTGGAATTCCACCTATTGGTGCTTGTCTGTATGAGAATCCGCCATCATTAAGCAGTCCAAGGATGGATGGTCCTAGCAAAGAAGATGCCAAGTTTATAAAACTTGTTGAAGATGCAGAGTGTCCACTATACTAATTGTACCAAGTATACATTATTGTCTTTCATAGTTAGGTTACTGCAAGGTAAAGTCATGCATGGATGGACGGATACCTCATTCACATGGCTATTGGAGTTTCTTATCGATGCTTTTTTGAACATAAAGATACCTGAGTCTTATTATGAATCTCAAAAAATTACTAAAGATTTGGGATTTTCTTTCGAGACTTGGGATGCGTGCCCCAACAATTGCATGATTTTTAAAGGAAATGATATTACACTTGATAATTGTGAGATATGTGGTGAGTCAAAATACAAACAACTCAATGACAATGTAAGTGGCATGCAAAATACAATTATAAAAATTCCAGGAAAACAAGTAAGATATTTTCCTTTGAAACCGAGATTGAAGAGGTTATTCATGTCATCAAAAATAGCAAGTTGCATGCGATGGCATGCAGAAGAACGTATTAATGTTGATACTATGAGGCACCCAACTGATTCTCCAACTTGGAAAAAGTTTGATAAAGATTATCCATAATTTGCAGCAGAGTATCACAATATTAGAATTGGTTTGACATCTGATGGGTTTAATCCATATAGAACCATGTCCATTGCTCACAGCACATGGCCAGTTGTTTTAATTCCTTATAATTTACCACCATGGATGTGCATGACACAATCTTCTCTCTTTCTTACTCTACTAATTGATGGACTGAAAAGACTTGGTAATAAAATTGATGTTTATCTTCAACCATTGATTGATGAATTGAATGAATTATGGAATGATGGTGTGGCTACATATGATGCATCAAAAAATCAGATGTTTACTCTATGTTCAGCATTATTTTGTACAATTAATGACTATCCTGCATATGCAAACTTATCAGGATGGAGTACAAAAGGTCAGTATGCTTGTGCAAATTGTAATTTGCAAACTAAATCACAGTGGCTAACAAATGGAAGAAAATATTTTTACTTGGGTCATCGTCGATGGTTACCCAGTGGGAATAGGTTTCGAAGAGATAAGGCAGCTTTTAATGGATGTCGTGAATTTGAAGCAAAACCTCATGTGTTAAAGAGAAGTGATATCATGACACAACTGAATGATGTACTTACTGAGTACAAAAAGGATGATCTTAAAAAGAGGAAGAGAGAAGATCATCGTAGAGTTATTAATATTGGTCAAAAAAAGTTGGAAGAAAAAAAAACATTTTCTTTGAGTTGCCATATTGGGAGAGTTTTCAAACATGTCATTTCATTGATGTAATGCAACAAGAGAAGAATATGTGTGAAAATTTGCTTTATACAATATTGAATGTTGTAGGAAAATCAAAAATGGCTTAAAAGCAAGACGAGATTTAAAAGAAATGGGTATTCGAACAAAATTACACCCACAACACCTTGCATCCGGTAGGGCCTTCTTACCTCCAGCTCATTTTTCAATGAATCAAGTGTTAAAAAATTTGAGGTCCGGAGATGAAGTGAAAACAATGCGGAACACACTTCACAAATCCTTTCACAAGTGTAGCACAGTAGTGACAATGAGAAGAACAAATAGTACAATGGCATTAACTATCTCTTTACAATGCGAGGTATACATGGCGAGACATGATTCATAAGAACCACGGAGGAGAGAAGCACACAACACAAAGGTAAAATAAGCTGTAGCGACCTCACACTTGAGACCGCCAGACCGCACGAACAGACAAGCTGGACGGAAGCCGCTGATACCACGCAAATAGAGTACAAACTGCACCTGCCAGACCGCAACACCAGACCACCAACTCGTTGCTTTATTGCTCTGCTGAAAACAAACAGTCCGCACTTCTTGATCGCCCAGACTGCACATTCTTGATCAAAGAAGAACCCGCAAACTCTGAACGAAGAACTACTATCTGAGACAGACTGCAACTCAAGACCGCCTGACCACTTAAGGTCGCCTGATCAACTGAGTCTGCTACACAGACCGCGAAAACCTAAACACAGTCCGTCCGGGCTGGTTTATTCAAAGCTGGAAGAAGGAGACAAGCTGACCGCGAGCTGCAAGCCGCTAACCTGCGAACACAGAAACCGGTCAGACATATATCTCAAACCGCGCGACCTCAAAGTGAGACCGGCACACTCAAGACAAAATTGAGTTCTTACAGTTCTTATTAATAATGACAGGTGCACCCCTATTTATAGGCGGGTAGATGGATGCTGTCACTGCATAACCAGGATACAATAACCGCCCATCGGATCGCGAGCGGTCTCGCAAAGCAGACTTCCCGACCTCGGCAAAGCTCTGATGAGTCCTGATCATATACACATTTATGGACTCATCCGGGCCGATTTTCTAGTCTTTGCACGTCACTTTAGACATGTTTTCATTCCTATTTTACATTCCATGCTAAGTGCACTTCTAGGCCCATTTTGGTGTTATTTCTTGTTCATCTTCGTTACTAGTTGTCATGCAGTGTTAAGTGCCACCTTCAGTGGCTAGACTGGTGTCGTATGCTGGAACAGGAGTCGTGCAGGTGTTCCCGGTACAATTCTGTACAGGAACACTACGCACGATCACTGGCTCCTTAGCGCACGACCACTGTTCGTGCGCCTCTGCTCGTGCGCACTTAACGCCCATTTCATGAGTTCCGTTTGGCTTATCGCACGACCACTGACGATAGTGCGCACGACCGCTGGTCGTGCGCCACTGGTCGTGCGAACATTGTATTTTATAATTTTCTTTCCTTGCAGGCTCCGTCCAGTCAGGCGCACGATCTCAGGATTCTAGTGCGCACGACCACTGGTCGTGCGCTAATGACCGTGCGCACTGTTTATTCCAGCGCCTATAAATACTCCTGCTCGCGAATTAGGTCGGGCATCCCGCATTTCTTCCGCCCGAGTCCGCCGTTTTCGCCCCTTCCGCAGGTTTTCCGCCCCCCTAGGCCTCCTCCATCATCCTTGAGCTCCAAGGAGAGGTTTCTAGCCCAAAGATCGCCAACATCGAGCAAGGAGATCGTGTATCGGAGTAGATTGGATCGTGACACGAAGAATACGAGCCATTGGGAGGAAGTGACAGCCCTCCTCTACCTCGGACGCAGTTGAAGACCGAGCTTGGACGCGGATTGACAACCCGGCGATTCCAACTGTGAATCTTCGGCAAGGCTTCGGATGTGGTCGACTCCTTTACTCTCTTTTTCCTTCTTTATGTTGATGATTGTTTAGGTTAGATTCTTCTATATCTTGATGATGAACACTATGAATCGTGCTTGTAATTTTAATTTCATGTCTATGTGAAGTTATATTTTGTTCATATGTGTATGAGGTGCGCCCCCATCTAATTTCCATTCCGCCGTCGTGTTCGGTGCCGCACTAGCAATTGCTAGTGGCGTGCTTGTCGAAGAGGTGCTTGCGACCCTCATTCCGTTAGCCTACTCGCCCATCCACCTACTGAAGCGTGGCATAGCGGCCCGTGTATTCCATCCCGCCTAACGAAGCAGCGCGCTCAAGGCCTGCATAGTTCGATCCGTTTGCCTACTCGTCCATCCGCCCTTACGAAGTAGCGCGTTCAAGGCCTACGTAGTCTTCCATCCCGCCGAGCGAAGCATTGCATAGCGGCATTGCATAGGAGTAGTTGTAATATTTTACTTTTTTTATTCACAACCCAAATCCCTTTCGTCCGCATTCCACCTATCGCTGGACTTCGATCTCAAGTCCTTCCTCGAAACCTAACTCCACCTTACTGTGTTCCTCAAGAGACCGACACTCGGGGATTTTCCCCATTATTATTACTTGCGCGACCGGTGCACTTGCCGAAAATATCGCATCAAGTTTTTGGCGTCGTTGCCGGGGAACACAGTCGTGTGAGTTTTCTGGAGAGGGAGAACCTGAGAGAGAAGCCCTTCCATTTGTAAATTGCATTTCTTTGTTTTATTTCTTTTTATTCCATTTTCCTGTTTTAATTAGGTTGCTTTAGTAATTTTTGTTAGGTGTAGTATTTTGCACAATAGCATTTTTATCTTGAATCGTTTTATCTTCGCACTATGTGGGCACATCTTAATTTCCGTTGCCGTTGGTGTGGAGCTACCTCCCACTCTAGTGATGAATGCCCTACGGAGAATAGTAGGCATAATTCTTATAGCCTAGCATATGGAGCACTGACTTCGTCTGCTACTCCATATGGGGCGCGTAAGTCTTATGGCTACTCTGCTGAGCCGTTACCGTCATACTTCTTTTCGGCTCCAGCCCCCGCTGTGCCAAAGAAGCCCGCAAGGCAGTGCCGATTTTGTCGGAGCACTGATCATGTCTTGAAGGACTGTGCCGAGTATCTTCGTCAATTGGATGAGGATGACGAGCCGGATATCCGGATCGTCCCAACTCCTAACTCTGGCGGCACACCTTCAACATCCGGTTATGTATCTTTGTCACCTTCACATCTTGAAGGGTATGGCATGGACACGGTCACCGGATGTGCGGCTGATCTATGCACCGACATTGCTGAGCCTATTCTCCATGTGCATCCACCACCTCTAGTGGATTCGATTCTTTGTGAGGAATCGGTGCTTGACTTTTATCCGAGCACTACTCCTCCCCCTGTTGTGCATACTATACTCGTCTCCGACGACATTGTTGATGATGTGTCGCAGGATGAGGTGGGTGATCTGAGTTTTGTGCCTACTCCTATGGAGGAGGACAACCTTCTAGGTGAAGAGGAATTTTCCTCAGCACCGGTGGAGGAAGTCCAAATCCTAAGCCTGGCCACCGTTGATCCCGCCGAATCTTGTAGCATTGATGACAATGCAAACATTATTTTACTTCCCCAACCTGATGGGAGTGAGACCGGGACCACTCCCCCGATTTCTGATTATTTTTGTCCTTCTTCTCTTTTATTTCTTGACCCCCCTTCTTCACCCGAGCCTGTGCAGGTTGAATCTTCACAGGTACTTCAGGAGGACTTGGAGCTTTGTGCTCAAGTCAATGATGAGTGTGTCCTTTTATGCGAGGAGGTTGATCCCTCCTCCATTAAGGAAGCCTCATTCGTTGCCTTCTCCTCCTGCGGACCTGCTGTGGACGATACCTTGCTGGGCAAGGATAGTTTTGGTGAGATGAGTGAGGACCAGGCCTCCTCCTCTTCTTACTTTCTTTTCCCTCTACCTGTGAGGAGCAGGTATTTATATTCGGGTAGAGGCGTGACTGTTCTTTCTCCGTATAGGTACCCGCTACCGACACGGATATTGGGCCAGTTACCTGTCCACTTCTCCTTCCATACTCCCATTAGCTAGATATTATAAAGTTTTGAATAAGTTGTGCTGGGATGACAATAACCCCAGTAGTTATCTTAATTTTTCTTGCATTTTCATTTCCTTTCTAATTTTATTTAGTTAATTGCACTTTATTTCAGTTTTCTATTTTCTTTTGTTTTTGCGGAGCTGACCCCTGCAGGTATCCTTCTTCTGGATGGCGGATGTTGTAGCTTCATTTTAGCTTACACGCCAATCTTCTGGTATGCTCATTTCTGAGCATTGGGTACTCTCTTCCCCTAGCTCTTTTCTGAATATCATAGATATATATTGTGTGTATTGTCTAGTTTAAGTATGGGGGAGAGTAGTTCTGTGTGCCCACGCACGTGCACTATTGCATTGCATGCTAGAAGTATTTCTATTTCATTTATTTAGTATTGTTCATTTTCATTGCACACCACAGCACCCACTTGAGCGCGTACTCATCTGTTTGCTTGCTCTGTTGTGAATTTAATTCTCCTGCTTATTTGGGAAAGTCTAGGTGATGGCTTAGGACTATGTAGCATGAGTAAAATGTTGACTCCAGTAGTTCTCCTAGTCGAGTGCTCGGTTGCATAGAAATTTGTGTAGATTAGATTTCTCTTTATACTTATGGTTTTATATTTTTCTATTAGTGTAAATGTTGTTTACTCTACTCAAATGGTCAATCCGGTGGAATCAAACGGTAGCGTAGGGATGTGTGTGAACGATCGCTAGACTCGTATTGCTTGAGTCGGGAGAAAGGAGAATCTTCCTCGGTGGCTAGAACTTGCCCCAAGCGATTCTTGAAGCATTGGCATAGGATAGTTCTAGTGCGTGAGAATGACGTAGGCCATTATTTTGGCCTGGTTGAACATTTTATTTCATGCCTATCGTCTACACTTGCTAGCCCCTTTGTGCCTACCCTTTTCTTGATTCAGCTCCACTTATATCTCACCAAAGCCTAAAAGCCTAACCTAGTCGCACACCCAAATCTGAGCTTTAGTTGTAGTTTTATTTACATTTTGGGGGGTGTTGACTGTGGTGTTTATTATTGTGAATTTGTGGATATACTCATTTGAAAATTTTGCTGAAAGAAAAAAAGACAAGAAAAAGAAAGATAGAAAGAAAAATGAGAAAAAAAGAAGAAGAAAAAAATGATGAGTTTTATTGAAAATCGTCTAAAAAATTATGTATTGGGAGTAGGCGGTGCACACACCTATGTTGCAAAAGTCCAAGTCTGGGGGTGTGGTGCATTTGCAATTGATTTTGGTGCGCGGGTAGTTGTTTTTAAAGCTCATTTGGGTTATGTGTTTTAAGCCATTTGATTTATCTTTGTTTACCTCACTGTAACCCAAGCCCCATCTCTAACCTAAAGTCCTACCGACTCACGCTATGAACCAATCTAGTGTCGTGGAGAGAATGTGACCGGGCGAGCCTATGGTCACAAACACCGATGGATTTCGGTGGAGTTTGTCCGGCACCCCAATCTTGAGCAATGCTCATCTCAGCGCTTAGTTTACTTTCTCCGTATGCATGCCCGAATGATTCACCGTTGTTCACCATTTTGAGTAGTTGTAATATGCTTTTACTCTTTTAGAAATTTATAAACTGTTTGTGTATAATGAGAAATCTTCTCTACTATTTTTCTTATGCACGTGAGCATGCGACTTCGCATGGTACTCTGTATTGTAATTTTAAGCCATCTACTTTTCTTTCCCCGTTAGCTTAGAATTTGTTTGCTCGGGACGCGCAAATAGGTAAGTCTGGGGGTGTGATGAGTCCTGATCATATACACATTTATGGACTCATCCGGGCCGATTTTCTAGTCTTTGCACGTCACTTTAGACATGTTTTCATTCCTATTTTATATTCCATGCTAAGTGCACTTCTAGGCCCGTTTTGGTGTTATTTCTTGTTCATCTTCGTTACTAGTTGTCATGCAGTGTTAAGTGCCACCTTCAGTGGCTAGACTGGTGTCGTATGCTGGAACAGGAGTCGTGCAGGTGTTCCCAGTACAATTCTGTACAGGAACACTACGCACGATCACTGGCTCCTTAGCGCACGACCACTGGTCGTGCGCCTCTGCTCGTGCGCACTTAACGCCCATTTCATGAGTTCCGTTTGGCTTATCGCACGACCACTGACGATAGTGCGCACGACCGCTGGTCGTGCGCCACTGGTCGTGCGAACATTGTATTTATAATTTTCTTTCCTTGCAGGCTCCGTCCAGTCAGGCGCACGATCTCAGGATTCTAGTGCGCACGACCACTGGTCGTGCGCCAATGACCGTGCGCACTGTTTATTCCAGTACCTATAAATACTCCTGCTCGCGAATTAGGTCGGGCATCCCGCATTTCTTCCGGCCGAGTCCGCCGTTTTTGCCCCTTCCGCAGGTTTTCCGCCCCCTAGGCCTCCTCCATCATCCTTGAGCTCCAAGGAGAGGTTTCTAGCCCAAAGATCGCCAACGTCGAGCAAGGAGATCGTGTATCGGAGTAGATTGGATCGTGACACGAAGAAGACGAGCCATTGGGAGGAAGTGACAGCCCTCCTCTACCTCGGACGCAGTTGAAGACCGAGCTTGGACGCGGATTGACAACCCGGCGATTCCAACCGTGAATCTTCGGCAAGGCTTCGGATGTGGTCGACTCCTTTACTCTCTTTTTCCTTCTTTATGTTGATGATTGTTTAGGTTAGATTCTTCTATATCTTGATGATGAACACTATGAATCGTGCTTGTAATTTTAATTTCATGTCTATGTGAAGTTATATTTTGTTCATATGTGTATGAGGTGCGCCCCCATCTAATTTCCATTCCGCCGTCGTGTTCGGTGCCGCACTAGCAATTGCTAGTGGCGTGCTTGTCGAAGAGGTGCTTGCGACCCTCATTCCGTTAGCCTACTCGTCCATCCGCCTACTGAAGCGTGGCATAGCGGCCCGTGTATTCCATCCCGCCTAACGAAGCAGCGCGCTCAAGGCCTGCATAGTTCGATCCGTTTGCCTACTCGTCCATCCGCCCTTACGAAGTAGCGCGTTCAAGGGCTACGTAGTCTTCCATCCCGCCGAGCGAAGCATTGCATAGCGGCATTGCATAGGAGTAGTTGTAATATTTTACTTTTTTTATTCACAACCCAAATCCCTTTCGTCCGCATTCCACCTATCGCTGGACTTCGATCTCAAGTCCTTCCTCGAAACCTAACTCCACTTTACTGTGTTCCTCAAGAGACCGACACTCGGGGATTTTCCCCATTATTATTACTTGCGCGACCTGTGCACTTGCCGAAAATATCGCATCAAGCTCACAACTCCTATATTAACCTTGTGGTTACAACCAAACCGCCCGGTCACTGCGGTCTCAATAAACAGACCACCTGGTCTCCTTCCAAGAACATCTGGCCGACTAGAACAAGTTGCCAGACCAACCCGCGCAAGCCGCCCGGACAGAAGAGGCGGTCTCCTAGATCAGACCGCTCAGACCAAACCGCTGAGACAAAACCAACCAGAGAACCAGCGTAGACCGCGTGGTCTCTGCGGTCTCCAATCTGCAGACCATTGATGAGTCCCAATTATATACACTTTTATGGACTCATCTGGGCCGATTATCTAGTCTATGCACTACACTTTAAGCATGTTTTCGTTCATATTTGATGTTCCATGCTATGTGCACTTCTATGCCCGTCTTGGTGTATTTTCATGTTTATCTTCTTTATTAGCTTTCATAGATTGTTAAGTGCCACTTTCAATGGTTTGATTGGTGTTTATGCTGGAACAGGAGTCGTGCAGGTGTTCCCGTTACAAATCTGTACAGGAACACTACGCACGACCACTGGTTCTATTGTGCACGACCACTGGTCGTGCGCCACTGATCGTGCACACTTAACCCCTCAAATCTGAGTTCTGTCTTGACCAGTGCGCACGACCACTGACGATAGTGCGCACAATCTGAGTTCTGTATTCGGTTCATTAATTCGCTGCGCTGTTGGCGACTAGGTCTGGGTAGGACTTAGGGAGTAATTCGTCGCGTTGTTGGCGACTAGGTCTAGGGAGTAGATCTAGGGAGTGCTCGAGGCCTTTCTGGTAATAGATTGGCTAGAGCGGCTTGAGGCTGTATCTGGGGAGAGATTGGCTAAAGCCAACCGATTCGTGGGGATATGAGTCGGTATAGAAAACGAAAAGAGTCTTTCATATTTCGCCTCGATTTCTAGCGTCATAGAAATCCAAATTTGTAATCAATTTTATAAATGAGAATCTTGCTTTTTCATGGTTAATAAAATTGATTTCATTTCTAATTTCAATCTATTTACCTTTGATTTAACTTACTTCTAATCAAATATCAAATGTTTTCTACAAAAGTTAAAAGTTTTCTAAAACCCTTATTCACCCCCCCCCCCCCTCTAAGGGTGCCACAGATCGAACAAGTGGTATCAGAGCGAGGTTATTCCAAATAGTCTAAACAACCGGGAATAATGGCGTCGCATGATCTCGCTTCTACTAGTGGGGGGAATTTCTGTGCAGAAGAAAAATCACTAGCACCACCTCTATTTGAAGGGACGAATTATAATGGATGTAAAATTTTAATTGAAAAATTTATTAAAACCTTAGATATCGAAGTATGGGATTTAGCAATAGCAAGACCCGCGGATGAATCAAATAAAAAGGAACTTCACTTAGATGCAAAAGCTAAACATTATTTATATTATGGTCTATCAAATGAAGTTTTCAAAACTATGTATTGCTTTTCTAGTGCATACAAAGTATGGAATTTTCTTGAAAAAATGTATGATTCTCCCTCTACAGGTATGGAACAATCACAAAAACCGGAGAATATGCAAGTGTGCACACTCTTCAAGAATGCTCCACTCATGACGAATCAATGGAGCACACATCAAATGGAAGAGAAGTAGAAGTACTATCTTCGGAAGAGGAGTGCCAAAAAGATGTAAAAGAAACTATATGTTCAAATTGTGCCTCTCCTGAAAGCAATGTAAGGAAATCAAATCCCATTTTCTGTACTTCTATTTCTACATTACAATTGATTCAAACGACAAAGCGCAAAATTAAGAAATTAAAAAATGCTAATAAACTTTTGCGCTTATAAAATAAAAATTTAAAGGCAAAAATTAATGAAGAATCGAATTCGAATGGCTCCTTTGTTTAAAACATAACTCCTTGTAAAGATTTTAATAATTTAAATGAAAAATGCAAGGAACTTAAAAAGGAACTTATTTTTATAAAAGAACAAAATGAAAGATTATGTGAAGAAAATTCTTCTTTGAAAAATGATTGTGCTAATTGTAAAGAGTATAAAATTGAAATTCAAGAGATGGATGAAACATTTGATGAATATAGAAATAACTATCAAAATCATATTGATTCAATTGTTACCACTCTTAAAAATAGCACAATCGCTTATAATAAAGCTAGACATAATTTAGAAATTAAGAATAATGAATTAAAAACTAAAATCAACTTTCTTAAGGAAATCATAAAGAAAAACTCTCAACACGCTCAATTTAATGCAAAATCCAAAAGCAAGGTGGATATGATTCCTCAAAAGTTGAATAAGTCAAACAATGGAAACAAAGAATATCAAAAGGTTGTAAATGAAATTCCAAAACACTATCATTATCATCATCATCATCATCATTTACAACATCAATCTTCTCGCAACATAAAATTAAATGTTCAAAAATTTCTTATTAATAATACATTCAATAATTATTACAATTATAATCTTAAAGATAAAGATAATCTCAATGGAAATTTGATGTATAAAAACAATATTAAACTAAGGTTTGAATGGAGGCCCAAAGCTAAAGATGAAACACTAACTCCACTCAAAAGGGCCCATCCATCACTATCTCCCCATAAGCGAACACGATGTATTTGGGTACCCAAAGGAACCGTCACACTCGGTCCTCATTGGATACCTAAATCTCTCATTCACTAGTATCCAATCATTTGCATGAAGTAGAAATTAACTAAAAATAAAATATCATTATTCTACTTCATGATATGCATAACCTATTTTTGTTACCTATTTTCCTTTTTGTTGAACCATCATGATATGATCACTCTATATAACTTGTGATATGACTTCCACCTTAAACCAAAATTCATAAATAAATCAAATTGAATAAAGTGAATGAAAGGTCATTTCATTTTTCAAGTGATCTACTTATCCTTTTTATCTTTATCCTTCTAAATCCATCTCATATAAAAGTCTTATAAAATCTGAAAACAAAATTTATTATATGATATTAATAAAGACAAAAGGAATAATTGTCGAAATGGATTTAAAAGGTATTTTAGGGGTTTTAGGCTAAATTTATATAATACGCAAGTTTTGCTTAGGAATTTAATATATTTGCGTCATTTTGATTACCCCTAGTATGTTTAATCATAATCAAGAAAAATTGGAATTAAATAATTGCAAAAATCATATGCTTGTTTTCTTTACATAACCTTGCACCTGGTTACCATAAACGTTTTATTCTAGCATCATCACTTTCTATAAGAAGAAATCAATGTTAATGCTAGATAGACCATATTATGATAAAGAAAAATAGAAAAATGAAAATTAAAAGTCAAGTTTCTATCTCTTAAATGAGCAATCTATTATCACATGAGACACGAGTATCCTACAATATAAATTGATTGTTCAAAACTCAAAGATTAATTAGGAGTGTTGTTGAAACCCTAATACAAAATCATAAGACAAATATTAGAACACACCACAGAAACAGTTCACAGAATTGATAGAAACAAAATAAAAAGAAAAGCATGATAACGGCCAACGCTTGGCGCAAGCAGCAACGCCAGGCGTTAGATAATATTGTTCAAATACTAAAAACTGTTATTACAGAACTGAAAACCACACTAAAATTGTCTACTTTCACTAAGAGAGTCTGATTCTCCAGTAGTTGAACTGCCTCATTCCATTGACCTTCATGTGCAGCGAGTTGAGGACATGGAGGATCCTCCACGGGAGAATCCTAATCCCTCTCTTCTACTGGGGAAGGTTTTAGCTTTAGAGCCATAATCATAAAACGGGCCATCTTCTCGATCCGTGACACACGACGAGTCGTAGTCTCCCTAAACTCCTCAAGCGACTCCTGAAGCTCGTGATTTGTCTCTCGAAGTGAGGTTCCTCTTCGTAGGGGTGGACGAGAAGAAGATGGTATATCTCGTGGCTGAGGGACTCTAATGGTTGTTGTCGAGTACAACTTCGGGACAAGATCATTAATATAATTAGTTTGGGTTTTATGCCTATACTTCTCCATCAACACCCGTTGTATTAGTCCTCCTAAGGGAAGAGTGTTGAGTCGAGACCATCTTGGATCCTTCAACTTATAAGTATAACGAATCTGAGAAAGGATAAGATCGGCCATATCAAAAACTACTTCCTGCATAATATGATATGTCACCATGCTCAATTGTGCAGTGATCTTCCTTGTGTCTCCAGACTTCAACATAATAATATGTCATAAAATATCCTGAATTATGTATGCTTCCTCCCTAAGTGAAGAAACATCAGTAATTTGATCTTTTGTCTCCTTCCCATGCAATACCTCATTTACTGGTGACCAATCCCGCTCAGCTCTATACTTTTCTACCACACCTAAACGATAATCATGCTCCACTAACCTAAACTCATTCCGAAGATCTTCATGCGTGAGTTGAATAATTTCAGACTGGACCATTGACATCACTCCTCCATAAAGCTCTGTGTCTGACGGATCATACAAATTATTGTAAAACTCTCGAACAAAATCCGTTGAAAAGCATTCATTAGTAATCACTGACAGCACTCCTGATGCTGCTAGGATATTCTGAATATGTGCATGACGTGGGAGGTTTATGTGCAACACCATGCCTACACCAACTATCGCCTTTTCAATTCCTACATATGATTGATAAGACTCTTGTGGGGGGCAGGGTGATGACTTTATGGCACGAACTCCATAACCACTGGAAGAAGCCATAACCTGCATATGATTTCACCACATTAAAAAATTCAACAAAACAATTTATAATCAACGCCAGGCGTTACTGTCAACGCCAGGCGCATGCTCTTACAACATATTAAGCACTCCAGTACACAATGCTAATATTAACCACACCTTGAACCCAAAAAAAATTTCATGAAAGGAAAGAAACAAGTTGAAAACTACTAAAGAATCTTAAAATCAACCAAAAAGGTAAATAAAAACTCAACTTTGAAAAGAATCTAAAAAAACCCCTCTCTCTAAACTCAAACTCAGAAACCCTAGGTCTAAAACAATAGATCTATCATATACATGATAATACACTACAATACTTCAAAGGAATTCATTTTAGGGGTAGAGAAATGATTTAAGAAAAGAATTTAGGAAGAAAAACATCAACTTTACCTAGATCTGAGGAGGGCTGACGGCGAAACCTGGAGATAAACGGGCTGGAATGGTGGAAAATGAAAAGAACTCAGATTTTGGGCCTTTTATATAAAGTGGAATCAACGCCAGCGTTGTCGATAGCGCCCTGCGTTGACTTGCTTTTTCTAAATAACTAAAACCTCTTCTGCCCATTTTGTTGCACACTGCTATATTTCCATCATTACACCATAAGAACATCATCACTACCAGAATTATTAATTGATCAAAATTAAAACATAAAAATATTCTCAAAACACCAAAATATGCCTATATAAACCTTCAAAACATATCAACTCTCTCTGGAATTTCTACTTTAGGAAGGCCTATATATATTATTCCAAAGAAATGTTTTCAAAATTCCTGAAAAACAGATCTCTGATTGGGCGTTAACTTCTTAACGCCAGGCGTTAGCGTTTTTGGCCCAATCGATTTTCTGTCTTTTCTAAAATATTTTGGGTATTTTTCTAGTTCTTTTTTTATATATATTCACTCAGATTTGATTATTTTGCTATTAAATCCAAAATACAAAAAAAAATATGATGAATAATTCAAAAATGATCAAAAAAAATTTTGTTTAGTTTTTTGTTTTAAATTTTTACAAAAACTATGGTTTGACTATAAGATTTCACAAGAGCAAACCTTCTGAGTCAGTTTTTGTTTCAAATGGTCAGATTTGATTTTTGGCATACAATTAAAGATTTACTTCAATGTCTAATTTTAATTTCAAATTTGCTAAACATTGTCTTTGTCTTGCCTTGACCATAATCTGATTATGTGCAATGAAATGGTGTATAGATAATTGTGCATGATTGCTTAGCATGCCTCTATGTATGAGTAATGTTTTATGATAATCAATGATTCAAACACTCACTATTTTTGGTAATCTACATGTGCTCATAATCTTAGTCTTGCATGATTGTGTTGTGTGATAATTTTAACACATTAAGTTGTATATTTAAATTACCTACACCTTCATTCAAACAATAAATTTCTTGCACTTATAGAAGTCTTTATTTTAAAATTAAAAATGTTTGCAAATAACAAGTGAATTCGGAGAACTTTGGCCCAAACAAAAAATCTTAATGAAATAATATGCCAAAGAACACTCCACCAAGCACTACTCACCCTCCTGATAAGTCCTAATGAGCATTGTGAGGTTGAGCACCTTGGAAAGAATTGTAAAGTGTCTTGTGCAAACATATTGCTTTTTATCACTTCTATTTGTACATCGGATCACTAAAAATAAAAATCAATAAAGTTGCTTATGTGATCCCCCAAGCACTACTTCGCTCCCTGAAAAGTCTTAATGAGCATTGTGTTGGCAAAGCACCTTGGTAGTTGTACTTATGTTTTGTGCTGTGAAAGTTTATTCTAGATATGATGTGTGAAAGTAATTATATGATTACAATCTTAATGTTGTTATTACTATTTAACTACATATGTCATGTGTTTTGATTATTTCACTTGTATACTTTTATCAAAACACCTTTTGCACACATCATTGATTTTCATAAAACTTATATTCATGAGAATTGGATCCTAATGCAAACACTACATAATTCTCTAAAAACTTAAGTAAAAGCACTAGATTGCAATGCATGATTTCTACAATGTTTTCTTTACTTGAAATACGAATTGGTTACATTGTAGCTCTAATCTTTTTGAATATGTTAAATCATGCTTGCCTATTAGTTATGAAAATTTCATAGATAAATGCTCAAATGTGAAAAGTCTAAACATATTGTTGGAAATGGTCAAAAAATTCAAAAATATTAATCTTGTTTAACTTTCTTTCCTACTTGCCTACTTTTTATGCTTATTTCTTTCATGTACTTGTCACACAACATTGCATCTCACTTACAAGTACTACACCTCTTAACATTAATTTAAAAAGGCAAATAATTACTTTTCATCATGTTCTCGCACGCTTATCATATACTTTTTTCCGCTGTGCAACTCCCTACCTTAGCTCGATCATGACTTACCTTTTTTTACACAAAACTCCTAATCCTCTCTTAGTTATGTCCCATCTTTTGTCTTCTTTTTCTAGTTTTGTTTCACTCCACCCTCTTTTGCTAATAACAAAGGGGGAGAATAAAATGCTAAATCATATTGATTAACAGAGTAGGATTCACTAGATTAAGGGGGAGCATAAATCTAGTCTATGGATGCATATATTAAGGGGGAGCACTTTTGTAGGCGGAGCACGTTTAAAATGATCTATAATTCTTCTCATTATCTTATAATTACGTGTGTCATATATCTTATAAAAACACAATTTTTTATGAATCTGATTTATCTCTAAGTGAATTTGTTATTATCAAAAGGGGGAGATTTTTGGAACATGAATTTCCGCATCCCTTTGATTTGAGAATAACAAATCCTACTTGTATTTGATCTTGTTTGCCATTGTGTTTTTAGCATGCAGGTTTGAACAGATATGACATCAGGTTGCTGCAATAATGGTCTGGCACTAACCACAAGCTAAAGGATTGAAAGCTGTTTAACGCCAGGCGTTAAGCTTAATGCTGGGCATTAGCGCTAGACAAAAATGGTGTTCGACGAATTTGTGGTCGATGGAAAATTCGTTCGACGAACATGGAAGCCCGTTTGACGAATTGGTGGCCGACGAAAGCAGAAGCCCGTTCGACAATCTTGCGCTCGACGAAATCAAACTCAATTCTCGGCGTTAGGTCTTAATGCCCAGCGCATTCCGATCGACGAACTTGTCAAGAAGGAAGCAGCCGTGATTGAAGAGGCATTTTAGTAATGATTGTGTCCAACGCCAGCATTGACATCAACGCAGGCATTAATGTTGCCTAAAATAATTGTTTCCTAAAATGCTGATATCTCCTTCCTCTCTTGGAGATCCGGGCCTTAAAAATGTTTCTAAATTGGGTCAACGCCAGCGTTGACAATCTACCCTATAAATAGGTGGATCTCGACTTCTCAAGATACAACGAAGAGGAGGCCTGTTCCAGCACTCTGAATTATTTGTGAGGGCCGTATTTCCAAACCACAAAAGATCTCCCACTCAAATTTCAAAAAGGAGGAATTGAAGGAGGCTTGGATCAACACGCTAACTCAACACGAAGAACGCACGCTTGGACTTCAACGATCTTCAGCGATTCTTCGGCGTCTCCTTCAGATTACCTCATAGGGAGTTTTTCATATTTGTCCTTTTTATTTGTACTTTTATTTTACCTTTGTATTCAGTTCATTAATTCACTGCGTTGTTGGCGACTAGGTTTGGGTAGTACTTAGGGAGTAATTCGCCGCGTTATTGGCGACTAGGTCTAGGGAGTAGATTTAGGGAGTGCTCGAGGCCTTTCTGGTAATAGATTGGCTAGAGCGGCTTGAGGCTGTATTTGGGGAGAGATCGGCTAAAGCCAACCGGTTCGTGGGGATACGAGTCGGTATAGAAAACGAAAAGAGTCTTTCATTTTTCGCCTCGATTTCTAGCATCATAGAAATCCAATTTTGTAATCAATTTTATAAATGAGAATCTTGCTTTTTCATGGTTAATAAAATTGATTTCATTTTAATTTCAATCTCTTTACCTTTGATTTAACTTACTTCTAATCAAATATCAAAAGTTTTCTACAAAAGTTTAAAGTTTTCTAAAACCCTTATTCACCCCCCCCCACCCCTCTAAGGGTGCCTACAGATCCAACAACAAACTCCGCAATCGACCAAAAGGTCCCTTCGCCAGCGGCTTACTGAATATGTCAGCAATGTTTTCCTTGCTCTGCACATGATCCACAATCAGAGATCCCTGCAACACCTTCTCACGAATGAAATGGTGATGAATCTCTATGTGCTTCGTACGTGCATGCCAAACTGGATTGTTCACCAGTTTGAGAGCACTCACGTTGTCACTACGTAGCAGAGTAGGACCTCCCACCTCCCTATGAATGTCCTCCACAAGCCTCCTAAGCCATATGGCTTCCTGAGCCGCCAAAGCCGAAGCTTTGTACTCCACTTCCGTGGTAGATACAGACACATAATCTTGCTTCTTGCTGCACCATGATATTGCTGTAGAGCCTGTCATAAAGACATACCCAGAAGTCGATCTCCGATCATCTGAATCTCCTTCATAATCAGTGTCCATGTACCCGTGCAAGCAAAAGCCCGAATCTCTCCCGTAGAAGAGACTTAAATCCGAGGTGGACTTGACATATTTCAATATACTCCTAGCCTCCACAAGATGAGGCTTCCGAGGCTCTGCCATAAACCGACTCACCCTGCCAACTGCATAAGCAATATCTAGTCTCGTGATCGTCAAGTATATCAAGCTTCCGACCAAATCCCGGAACACCAAAGGATCGGTAAGAACCTTTCCTTCATCTCGCCGAAGATGAACTCCAACCTCCAGTGGAGTAGAGCTGCTCTTCCCCCCTTCATGCCGAATCTCTTCACGATTCGATCCGCATAGCCCTTCTGGAAAACAAGCAGACCGCTCTCTTTCCTCTCCACTTCGAGTCCACAGAAATGGTGGAGCTCGCCCAAATCCTTCATCTCAAATCTGATAGCTAGCTCAGCATGAAGCCTAGCTACTTCCATCTCAGAATTCCTTGTGACGATCATATCGTCAACGTATAGTAGCACCAAGACCTGAAGCTCTCCCGTCTTATTTACAAACAAGCTCGAATCAGAATCAGAAGCAAAGTATCCGCATAACTGGAGGTATTCTGCGATCTTCCCATACCACGCCTGAGACGCTTACTTCAAACCGTAAAGAGCCTTCTTGAGCTTACCAACATATCTTGGGTGCTCTTCGGATACATACCCAGGTGGCTGATCCATGAAGATATCCTTATCAATCTCGTCATATAAGAATGTGTTCTTCATGTCGAGTTGCCAAATCTTCCACCCTTGGCAAGCTGCCAAGGCAATCACCACCCGGACCGAAGTCATCTTGGCAACGGGGCTAAATGTTTCTTCATAATCCTCCCCATACTTCTGAGAGAAACATAAAGCTACAAGGCGAGCCTTGTACCGCTCAATACTTCCGTCAGCTTTCTTCTTCAGCTTGAAAACCCACTTGCAATTCATCGGAGTAACCCCCTCAACCTTAGGCGCCTAGTCCCAAGTCTCATTCTTCCTGAGGGCAGCCATCTCTTCATCCATGGCTCCTTCCCACTTCTTGACTCCAACAGCGTTTTCATAACAAGATGGCTCTCTCTCATCCAGGGGACCTGCGAAGAAACATGAGACAAAGCTCACCAAGTTCCCGCTCATATACCGATCAGGTGGAATAATGGTCCTCTTGGACCTCCTCAGAGCTTGACTCTGAACCACCTCTTCCACTGTATCTTCTGGACTAGCTCTCTTCTCAGATAGACATGGAGCCTCGCTCCCCCTGCTTCCAGAACCTGAAGCACCTGACCCAGAGCTAGAAATCCCTGGAGCACCTGGAGAAATAGGCAACTCCACTAGAGCTTCCCTTACAACTTCCTATGGTCCACCACCAACCCTGCTTCCTTGTAACTCAACAGAAGAGTTATCTCCGTGTCTTGGGATCCATGCATCTCCACCCTTTCTTCCGATCATCATAACCGACGAAGACTAGCTTCCTTGCCTTAGCATCTAGCTTCGTTCGAAGGGCATCCGGAACATGCACATAACAGGTAGAACCGAACACTCGAAAGTGTTCCACGTTTGGCTTCTCCTTAAACATCAACTCATGAGGGGTCTTCATGTTGATGGGGATGAGAGGCATCCGGTTGATAACATAGGCCGCACAAGACATTCCCTCTGCCCAGAAGGACTTTGGGATACTCTTGACATGAAGCCAGCATTTGCAAGTCTCCGTCAGGTGATGGATCTTCCGCTCTGCAACTCCGTTCTGTTGTGGAGTGTGAGCACAAGAAAGCTCCCTTTGGATGCCATGCTTCCTGCAGAAGCTAAAGAACTCCTTGGAGGTGAACTCCCCTCCATTGTCTATCCTAAACTTCTTCACCCGCAGGTTTAGCCGACCTTACACCAGCTCCTTGAACTCCACAAACCTTTTGAACGCCTCTGACTTCTCCTTCAGAAAATATACCCAAGTATATCTAGTGAAGTCATCAACAAAGATCAGCATATACCTACTACCTCTAAGACTGGCAGTGTTGGTAGGTCCAAACAGATCACCATGGATGCACACCAATGGTCTTTTACATTTGCTTTGTGATTTGTCAAATGGAAAGTGCTGAGCTTTACCAAACTGACAACCTGCACAAACATGACCATCCCCAAAAGATGACAAGCTAGGCAGACCTTTCACCAGGCCTCTACATGCCATAGCTTTCAGCTTATCCATTCCAACATGCCCAAGCCTTTCATGCCAGATAGCAGCACTGTCATTAGCCCTCATCTTATTAACATAAGAACTTGTTGAAAGAACAAACAAGTCCTTCACCCATCTCCCAACATGAGTGACTTCAACTTTCACCGCTGAAATGTTTCAGAGAAACTTCACTTCTATTGGACCAAACAGAACGTGATAGCCAGTGTCCACCGCATTGGTCACCGAGAAGAGGTTTTTCTTCATCCCCAGAATATGATAAACACTCTTCAACGTAAGAGTACCTCTATCATCGTTCAATGAAACCACACCTTCCTTCTCAACTGCATGAATAATATCGACAGCCGTAATGATAGCGTCATTACCTGTATATGTCTGCAACGAGGAGAACTTCGACTCATCCCTAGTGAGGTGATGACCAAACCCAAAGTCCACAATCTAATCGTATTGATAGTTGATGGAAGTCATGGCCTGAACACACGTGCCCATCATGAAATCTCCTCCACCACCCCAACTACCATCTGAATTGGAGCCAACCTCCTCCTTCCCTGCAGCATGCCCCGGCTGAATATTGACCTTGCAGTCCCTTTTGAAATGACCATCCTTATTGCACCTGAAGCATCTAGGTCCTTCCTACTTCTTCCCATCACGCTTAGGAGCATAGCTCCTCTCCTGTTGATACAAAGTAGATGGACCATCATCTCCAGACGACTTCTTCTTTTTCTTGTCCCATTTCTTCTTCTTGCCAGAGAAGAGAACCTCGCCTTCTCACCCAGAGACCGACATCCCAGCCATTCGCTTTGCCAAACTTTCCTGCGAAGCAAGTAAGTTCTGCAGCTCCAGCAATGAAGGCTGATTGGCCCAGCCTTGAACAGAAGTAACAAAGGCAACATACTCCCTCCGCAAGCCATGGATTATGTGCCTCTTCAGCTTAGCTTATAAGATAGGCTCATCCGGGTCCAAAGCCGATATCTCTGCGCAGAGGTTCTTCATCTTCAAGAAGAACGTAGAAATGGACAAATCTCCTTGAGTTGCTTTCGCCAACTCATTCTGCAAGTACTATAGCCTCGCTACATTCTTCTTATTAAACAAGCCATCCAAGGCTGTCCAAATCTTAGCAGCAGATCCACATCCAATGATGTGATCCAACAACTCCGGAATGATAGCCCGCTTGAGAGTGAACTCCGCCTTAGCATTCATTCTTCTCCAAGCCTTCACGAGCTCAGCATTCCCATCTGTAGGTACTACAGCTTGTCTTGCCTCTCCTCCAACAACCTCCCATAAGTCCTCGCTAAGAAGATAGATCTTTATGCAAGACTTCCACTTCTTAAAGTTAGTCAGCGTAAGGAGCTCAATACCGAGACCTCTAGCATATCCTCCTTCCATTGCTATCCCACTGATTTGCTACCACTTGAGAAACTCGAGAGAAGTATCTGCACTTTCTGCTTCGCAACCTCAGCAACCTCCCTCTGATACCATGTTAAAAAATTTGAGGTCCGGAGATGAAGTGAAAACAATGCGGAACATGTTGAAAATGTTGAAGTGGAAGTTTGTGGAAGTTGGCGGTCTGGAGGGTGGTCGAGCGGTCTGGCGTGACCGCGCGACTTGGCGATCACCATCTGCGGTCTGACGTATTCTCGTCTAGCCAGTCTTCTAGTGTTTCAGCGTGACCGCCATTCTTCTGTCCAAGGCTGCCGAGGTGAGGTCGCGCGGTCTGGTTCTGTGACCGCGTGGCGGGTTATTACTTCAGGACTATGTCGGTCAAGCTGTGACCGCACAGTGTTGGTTCAGGTATCCGGAAGTCCGGTATGGCGACTGTCCGGGTTCCTGGTGGTGTTTGCCGACTATAGTTTCTTAGTCGCGCGGTCTCTGTTCGCGGTCTCCAGTTGAGGCTGGCAATGCGAACATGTTATGTTCGCCGTCTCGTTGGCGAACAGGTTATGTTTGCGGTCATGTTGGCGAACACTGGTAGTGGGCAGCTTCTTGGAGGAGTGGCATCTCCTTGTCTATGTTGAAGCCGGCGAGCTTACTAAGTAGAATGATCTTTTGTTGATCGCGTGGGTTGACCGGTCTGGTCGCGCGATCAAGGGTGGTGACTCTATCTCATAGGGTGGTGACTGGAAAAGGTCCCAAGACTATAAATAGGAGTCACTGTAGCAGCAAAATAATCGCACCAAGTGTAAGCTAATCCCATTCCTAGATTGTGCAGTCTCATTTTTGAGTGACCGCCCAGGTTACTGATTGAACTTCTTTTGTGTAGCTTTTGCGGATTGTGCGGACTGCAGCGGGCACCTCTTCTTCTGAAGTGTTCGGGCAGTCTCGCGGCTTGCAGTGTGGGTTGCTGGAGTTTGGGAGAATTAGTGGAGTTCGCTGTAATCTTTAAGTTGTACGATTCCTGATCACTCTAAATGATCATCGATGAAAAATTTCACATGGTATCAGAGGTAGGTTGGAGTGGATAGAGCAGTGAACAACTTAAAGTTGTCATCGCTTTTGTGAAGAAGGAACCAGTGGTAGAGCCATGGAAGGAGGTTTTGTAAGAGGTCTTGGTATTGAGATGCTCACATCGAGTAACTTCAAGAAGTGGAAGTCGTGTATGCAGAGTTATCTTCTGGGTGAGGACCTCTGGGAGGTTGTTGAAGGAGACAGTACGCAGGAAGTTGTCCCAGTTGGGGATAATGGTTAGGAGGTGAGGAATTGGAGAAGAACTAATGTGAAGGCTGAGTTCACTCTGAAAAGAGCAATTTCACCTGATCTGTTTGATCACATCTTGGGGTGTGGATCAGCTGCAGAGATCTGGAGAGCCCTGGATGGCCTGTTTAACATGAAGAATGTAGCGAGGCTACAGTTTCTGGGAAACAAGCTGGCAAGGTCAGTTCAGGGAGATCTTTCTATCTCTACGTTCTTCCTGTAACTGAAGAACCTGTGCGCTGAGATTTCAACACTGGATCCTAATGAGCCAATTTATGAGGCGAAGATGAAGAGGCACATCATTCGCGGCTTGCGGAAGGAGTATGTTGCCTTTGTGACGTCGGTGCAGGGTTGGGCAAATCAGCCGTCTCTGCTGGAGCTAGAGAATCTGCATGCGTTGCAGGAGAGCCTGGCAAGGCACATGGTGGGGGTGTCAGTGTCTGGGGGAGATGGCGAGGTGCTCTTCACAGGAAAGAAGAAGAGATGGGATAAGAAGAAGAAGACCGCTGGAGGCAATGGGCCTTCAACTTCTGGATAGGAGGAAGGGGGCTATGCTCCCAAGGCTAAAGGGATTTAGAAGGGAGAAGGTCCCAAATGCTTCAAGTGTGGCAAGTTTGGTCATATCAGGAAGGACTGCCGGGTGAATCTGCAGCCTGGGCATGGTGCTGAAGGGAAGGAAGAAATGGAGGCCAGGCCAAATGATGGAGGATGGGGAGGAGCCTTCTCAGCTTCTATTGGAGTTGCGGCTCCAATCAACTATCAGGAGGACTGGATCGTGGACTAGGGGTGTGGTCATCACCTCACCGGGGATGAGTCGAAGCTTTCATCAGCGCATCCCTACTCAGGTAATGATGCTATCATAACTATTGATAATACTGTGCATGCAGTCGACAAGGTGGGGGTTGTTTATTTGGGCAGTGATAGAGGGCGACTAACGTTGAAGAGTGTCTATCATGTGCCCGGAATGAGGAAAAACCTCTTCTCCATGACCAACGCTGTAGATGTTGGGTATCGCGTTCTGTTCGGCACAACATAAGTGAAGTTTCTACAAAATGTTGAGGCGGTAAAAGCTGAGGTCATTCATGTCGGTAGGAGGGCAAAAGACTTGTTTGTTTTATCGACAAGTTCTTATGTTCACAAGATGAGGACCAATAGTAGTGCCATAATATGGCACGAGAGGTTGGGGCACGTAGGAATGGATAAGCTGAAAGCTATGGCGATAAAAGGTCTGGTCAAAGGCCTGCCCAGTCTATCCTCCAACCGTGACAGTCACGTTTGTGAGGGATGTCAGTTCGGCAAGTCTCATCGACTGCCATTTAATAAGTCGCAGACAAGGAGTAGTGTGTCGTTGGAGTGCATCTACGGTGACTTGATGGGACCGACTGCTACCCCAAGCCTCGGAGGTAGCAGGTGTATACTGGTGTTGATCGACGATCACACCAGATATGTCTGGGTTTATTTTCTGAAGGAGAAGGCGGAGGCATTTGCCAAGTTTTTGGAGTTCAAGGAGCTTGTGGAGGGTCGGCTAGGCCTGCGGGTAAAGAAGCTGAACTGACAACAGGTGGGAGTTCACCTCTAGTGAGTTCTCTAGTTTTTACAGGAAGGCAGGCATCCAGAGGGAGCTCACTTGTGCACATACTACACAATAATACGGAGTTGCAGAGTGGAAGATCCGTCATCTGACGGAGACCTGCAAGTGTTGGTTGCATGCCAAGAGTATCCCAAGGTCCTTCTAGGCGGAGGGAATGTCTTGTGCTGCCTACGTCATCAACAGGATGACTCTCAGTCCCATCAACATGTTGACACCACATGAGATGATGTTCAAAGAAAATCCAAGCATGGCGCACCTTTGGGTGTTTGGTTCCACCTGCTATGTGCATGTTCCAGATGCTCTTCAGATGAAGCTAGATGCGAAAGCAAGGAAGCTAGTCTTCGTGGGATACGATGATCGAAAGAAGGGCTAGAAGTGCATGGACCTGGAGACGCGGAGATTTGTTGTATCTCGCGATGCCGTGTTCGACGAGGTGACGTCGTACAAGGGAAGTTCTAGTGTTGAACTACCAGAAAGCAGGGGGGAGGAGCCAGAGAGAGCTGTAGAAAATATTCAGGTGGAGCTACCTGTGTCACCAGGTGGTCCATCCATGTCTAGTTCTGAGACGGAGGCTTCTGGATTAGGGAGTAGGGGGAGCGATGCTCCTAGTACATATGGAAGGGGAGCTAGGGAAGTAGCAGCTGAGGATAATGTAAGTCAAGGGAGGGCATTGAGGAGATCAAATTAAACGATCATTGCTCCTGATCGCTATACAGGAGGAAACATGGTAAGCTTTGTCTCGTGTTTCTTTGATGGACCCCTGGATGAGCGGGAGCCGTCGAGCTTTAAGAAGGCCAAAGGCGTAAAGGAGTGGGATACTGCTATGCAGGAAGAGATGGCCGCTCTCGAGAAGAATGAGACTTGGTCTCTGGTTCCCAGGCCCAAGAGCATCACTCCTATGATGTGCAAGTGGGTCTACAAGCTCAAGAAGAAAGAGGATGGCAGTATTGAGCGGTACAAGGCTCGCCTTGTGGCTTGGAGATTCTCGCAGCAATACGGTGAAGATTATGAAGAGACATTTAGTCTGGTGGCAAAGATTACTTCAGTTTGGTTCATTATTGCCTTGGCGGCATTTTATGGATGGGAGATTTGGCAGCTCGACGTAAAGAATGCCTTCTTGTACGGCGAGATTGACAAGGATATCTTCATGGTCCAGCTGCCAGGTTTCGTATCTGAAGATCTTCCAGACGATGTCTGTAAGCTGAAGAAGGCCCTGTACGGGTTGAAGCAAGCGCCGAGGGCGTGGTACGGGAAGATCGCAGAATATCTCCTATTCTGTGGATTTGGTGCTTCAGACTCTGACTCAAGCTTGTTTGTCAAGAAGAGCGGGGAGCTTCAAGTCATCGTGCTGCTTTACATAGACGATATGATCGTGACGGGGAATTCGAAGGAGGAGGTGGCAAAGCTTCAGGCTGAGCTATCTATCAGATTCAAGATGAAGGACTTAGGTGAACTCCACCATTTCCTTGGACTCGAAGTGTAGAGGAAGGAAAGTGGAGTGCTGGTGTCCCAGGCTGGATATGCGGAGCGAATCGTGGAGCAATTCGGCATGAAGGAAGGGAAATGCATTTCTACACCTCTAGAGAAGGCCATGAAAATTCGGAAGGATGAGGGGAGGATTCTGGAAGATCCGATTGTGTTCCGAGCTCTGGTTGGGAGCTTGATTTATCTAACGATCACTAGGCCGGATATTGTGTATGCAGTTGGTAGGGTGAGTCAGTATATGGTGGAACCATGGATGCCTCATCTACTAGCGGCCAAAAATATTTTGAAGTATGTCAAGGCGACCTCGGATATGGGTCTCCTATACAGGAGGGATGCGGGCTTCGAGGTGCATGGATACATGGATGCTAATTACAGGGGAGATTCAGATGATCGGAAATCAACGTCTGGATTCGTCTTCATGGCGGGTCCTACGGCTATATCATGGTGCAACAAGAAGTAGGATTCCGTGTCTGTCTCCACCACGGAAGCGGAATACAACGCTTCGGCCTTGGCAGCTCAAGAAGCCATCTAGCTTAGGAGGTTGGTGGGAGATGTCTATAAGGAGGTTCGAGGGCCGACTCTGCTCCGTGGCGACAATGAGAGTTCTCTCAAACTGGTTACTAATTCAGTTTGTCACGCGAGGACTAAGCATATTGAGATCGAGCATCACTTCATTCGGGAGAAGGTGCTGGAGGGGTCTCTTTCGGTCGAGCATGTTAGGAGTCAGGACAACATTGAAGACATATTCACAAAGGCGCTGGCAAAGGGGTCGTTCACTCGGCTTAGGAGTTTACTTGGGCTGTTTTCAACTTCCCACTTCAAGGGGGAGTGTTGAAAATGTTGAAGTGGATGTTTGTGGAAGTTGGCGGTCTGGAGGGTGGTCGAGCGGTCTGGCGTGACTGCGCGACCTGGCGATCACCATCTGCGGTCTAACGTATTCTTGCCTAGCCGGCCTTCTGGTGTTTCAGCGTGACCGCCGTTCTTCTGTCCAAGGCTACTGAGGTGAGTCCGCGCGGTCTAGTTCTGTGACCGCGTGGCGGGTTATTACTTCAGGACTGTGCCGGTCAAGCTGTGACCACACAGGGTTGGTTCAGGTATCCGGAAGTCTAGTCTCGCGACTGTCCGGGTTCCTGTTGGTGTTCGCCGACAAAGGTTTCTTAGTCGCGCGGTCTCTGTTCGCGCTCTCCGGTTGAGGCTGGCAATGCGAACATGTTGTGTTCGCCATCTCATTGGCAAACAGGTTGTGTTCACGGTCATGTTGGCGAACACTGGTGGTGGGCAGCTTCTTGGAGGAGTGGCGATCTCCTTATCTATGTTGAAGCCGGTGAGCTCACTAAGCAGAATGATCTTTTGCTGATCGCGCGGGTTGACCGGTCTGGTCGCGCGATCAAGGTTGGTGACTCTATCTCATAGGGTGGTGACTGGAACAGGTCCCAGGCCTATAAATAGGAGTCACTGTAACAGCAAAAAAATCGCACCAAGTGTAAGCTAATCCCATTCCTAGATCGTGCGGTCTCATATTTGAGTGACCGCCCAGTGTATCACCCTGCCAGTACGAAAGGTATAACAGCAGGTCCGGCCGGGACCCCACGCCATACAAACCACACTAGCTAGGAGTTAAAAGGTGATAACCAGAAAAGTAACAACTAAACGAGAGTACAAAACGTAAGCGGAAGCATTAATTAAACCATTCAAAAAGAACTGTCCACTATCATAGGAATGTAACCTGAATAAGAGTTACGGCCTTAAGGCCTTACATTCACCCAATGCACAAAACTCCAAAAGCATACATCGGCACGCAGGCCGGCCATATATGAAAAACAGGAAAAAGGCTGGCCTTCGAGGGCCAACACTGCAAAGGGCCATCGCCCGCTATTTCCCGCTAGGCTCACCTGCACCTGCATAAGAACATTCCACCAAGCGGTGGCAAACAAAGTAACGGTCAGCACAGCTGACCAAATTATAACGACCCCACCCCTTTCCCGGGGTGGCGGAGATTCTACCCTGCAAGCAAGCCATACTAGCACAAGTACTAAAATAAAGAAAGTGCAACTACACAAGGTGAGGTTTCAAGCACATTCAATCTTCTAGGTTGAGCATCAAAAAGGAGGGAACCTAGGTATGCACATGATGTTGGTTGGGTTCACCCGAAGGTTCCCCACAACTGCCTAAACAACCGCATGAGGCTAACAACATCAATTCCACAAACACTCCACCGTAAGGGCCATCGCCTTATGTGGGAAAAAGAGCTTTTGGTCGGTCTAGGTAAACCACCTTCCACGACCTCTCCCATGATCACACGGCTACATGAGGTAGGGACCTCTTACCGATCTGCATGGAAACGGGTTCGGTTTAGCTTTGCCCGTGCTCTAATCGTCGCGATCTATCGCACGACGCGGGTACGGCTTTGCCTCGGCCCATAAGGGTTTAGCACCTTCAAGTGCTACACAAATATAAGCTACGCACCTAATCCCTTCACAAGGATCTAGGCTTCACAAATACTCAAAAAGGGGAGGTATAATACGCTCCGCATCAATTTCGCGGTGAAGGTTTGCCTTCATCCAATCTCAAAGCATGGGGCTTTCGTTAGGATCTTCACAAGACGCCTACACTTAAATCCCGCAATACTATAGATGATTTCACGGGGTCATTCTCCGGCACGCATTCTAGGCTTAACCTAAATGCAACGTCGCAATCCAAGCATCACTGATTCGGGCTCACGGCCACGAATAGGCTTCACACAAAATGCCTAAATCCGCACGACTACCGGATTTTCTACATGCAATATGCCGGGGACGGACACAATCGACCCGGAGTTCCGGAGAACTTGAGGGAATCCTACACTTCACCCATTTGGTGAAAGGGATCCCTCATGCAAGCATAGAGAAATGAAGGAGAGGACAAAAGACAAGTCCAAACAACGGGAGAAGAAATCGTTACCCTAGGAGCGTTCTTTTTCGCCATAGATCCGAGATTCTACACGGAGAGAAACGACCGCACCGGGCTGCACTCTCCAAATCTGGAAACGGCTCGCGAAACGGAGCTCCGGAGCTCCGTCAATGGCGGGATCGACCTTCTTCTTCCTTGGCTCCTCCTTCTTTCTCTAGGGTTTGGAGAGAGAATGGCTTAGAGAATATGAGGTTTAACACCCTCTCATCAGCCCTAATGGTCTCCCGCAACTAAACCTAGCCGTTGGATCAATTTCCAAAAGATTTGGACGGTACGATCTTCTTCTCCGCTCAAAATCGCGGAACAGAATAAACAGGGCGCACGATCACAGGCGCACGGTCAGTGGTCGTGCGCGAAGAGGGAAATGGTCGTGCGCACTGTCCGAGACAGAACTCGATTTTCTTTTGAATTAACGCACGATCGCTGGCGCACGATCACCGGTCGTGCGCGATGAGGACAATGGTCGTGCGCATTGACCTGATCTGGAATTTTGTGCCTATCCCGAGCGCAACACTACCATTCCGCCTACCTCGCTGAACCACGATCTTTGGGGTGTTACAACTCCACCCCCCTTAAAAGAATTTCGTCCCGAAATTTCGAAAACAGTAAGCAGGAATTTACAGTTTTTAAAGAAAATTTACCTGAGAGAAATAGCTCGGGGTACTCCGCAAGCATCGCTCGCTCTCTCTCCCAAGTTAGCTCCTCTCGGCCGCAATTATCCCACCGGACCTTTACCATCTGAATGGACTTGTTCCGCAACTGCTTTACCTCGGTATCCTCGATGCGTAAGGGTTTGACTTTCGTCGACAACCCACTATCCACCGACACTTTGCCAACCGCAACGATATGAGTAGGCTCTTGCACTGCCTTCCTCAGAACTGAAATGTGAAACACGTCGTGCAGACCGCTCAGCTCTGCAGATAGTGCAAGCCGATAAGCCGCATCACCAACACGTTCCACAATCTCAAACGGTCCTAAGTACCATGGACTGAGCTTTTTCAAGCGTCGGATCCTTGATACCCCTTTGAACGGTTTGATCTTCAAGTAAACCCGATCACCGACGGCGAACTCTAGGTTCCTATGCTTGGCGTTGTAATATTTTGCTTGCCTATCCTAGGGCAATCAATAGCCTTTCTCGAATAGTTCGGATCATCGAAGTTGCTTCCTCAACATCCTTTCGCTTTAATAGCTTAGTATCGCCCGTTTCTGCCCAAGACAACGGCGTACGACACTTCTTACCATAGAGGGCCTCGAAAGGAGCCATCTTTATACTGGCTTGGTAACTATTATTGTAGGCGAATTCGATCATATAGAGATGATCTTCCCACTTCTTTCCAAAATCTAGAGCGCACATTCGGAGCATATCCTCCATAGTCCTGTTGGTCCTCTCGGTCTGTCCATCCGTTTGCGGGTGGAAGGCCGTGCTAAATTTCAATTTAGTGCCCAACAGTTCATGGATAAGCCTCCAATCTTTCGATGTGAAACGCCCGTCACGATCGCTGACGATGCTACGAGGGACACCGTGCAGCCGCACAATACTATCGACATAGAGCTTCGCTAGCTTTTCTACAGAATCATCCTTCCGGTTTGGAATAAAATGCGATACTTTTGTCAGTCTGTCCACGATCACCCAGATGGCGTCGTTTCCATGCTGCGATCTCGGCAATCCGTGCACGAAATCCATCGATATATCATCAAACTTCCATTCCGGAATCGGCAAGGACTTCAAAAATCCACCGGGACGTTGACATTCCACCTTCACCAACGCGCAGGTGTTGCACTTGGCCACGTAGAGGGCAATGTCCTTCTTCATACCCGGCCACCAGAAAAGTTTCTTCATGTCCATGTACATTTTCGTGCTCCCCGGGTGGATAGAGTACTTGGTATGATGAGCCTCGTACATCAATTCCTCCCGTAGAGTACCAACGTTTGGGACGCACAATCTGCCATTCTTCCACATAAGGCCATCTTCGAAAGAGAAATCAGCGTTTAACCCGTCAACGGTTTCCGCTTTGTAGCGTTTCATGCTCTCATCCAGCTCCAATGCCTGTCGAACTCGGTCGGCAAGGTGGTATTGAACCTCTGTCCAGTTCAAGCATGCTGAAGTAGACGCTCTTCGATCAACGCAAATGATCTCCATTTCTTCCAGCTCACGGATTAGACGCTCATCGTGCATCAAAATCCAATTTGCTCGAGCGGGAGCCCGACGACTTAACGCGTCCGCAACTACATTTCCCTTTCCAGGAGTATATTTGATGTCGAAGGTGTAGTCCCCAAGGAACTCCAACCACCTCCTCTGTCGCATATTCAACTCCCTTTGATCTAGCAAGTACTTGAGGCTCTTGTGGTCGGTAAAGATGTCGATCTTCACGCCATACAAATAATGCCTCCAAAGCTTAAGAGCAAATACCACGGCCGCTAGCTCCAAATCATGGACCGGGTAATTCCTCTCATGCACCTTCAACTGCCAGGAGCCGTAGGCAATTACATTACCGAACTGCACTAGGACACAACCCAAACCACTCCCTGAGGCGTCGCTGTAAATTTCGTAGCCTTCCGTACCACATGGCGAGCATAGAATGGGCGTCGTGGTCAGACGGCTCTTCAGTTCTTCAAAAGCTCGTGCGCACTCGGGCGACCAAACGAACTTATGATCTTTCCTAGTCAATTTAGTGAGAGGAAGTGCAATCCTCGAGAAGTTTTCCACAAAGCGCCTATAATAGCCGGCAAGTCCTAAGAAACTTTGGACTTCCGCTACGTTTTTCAACAAAGGCCAGGCTCGGATCGCTTCTATCTTCGACGGATCAACCGCAATTCCATCTCCACTAACGACGTGACCAAGGAATGCTACTGACGGTAGCCAAAACTCGCACTTGGAGAACTTGGCATATAGCTGACTCTTCCTCAAGGTGCCCAGAACTGCGTGCAGATGCCCTACATGCTCCTCTTCCGATTGAGAGTATACCAAAATGTCGTCGATGAAGACGATCACAAATTGATCCAAATACTCACGGAATGTCCTATTCATTAAGTCCATGAATACCGACGGTGCATTAGACAGACCGAACGGCATCACCGTGAACTCATAGTGCCCAAAGCGGGTACTGAACGCTGTCTTTGGAATGTCACATTCCCTAATCCGCAGTTGGTAATAGCCAGACCTTAGGTCCAGTTTGGAGTATACCGTCGACCCAACCTAGCTGGTCGAATAGATCGTCGATTCTTGGAATCGGATATCGGTTCTTCTCGGTCAACTTGTTTAGCTCTCGATAATCGATACATAGACGCAAGCTCCCGTCCTTCTTTTTCACAAAGAGGACCGGTGCACTCCAAGGCGTAAGAACTTGGACGTACGTAGCCTTGCTCTATCAGCTCTTGCAATCGAACCTTCAGCTCTGCCAATTCCTTTGGCGCTATCCGGTACGGTGAGCGGGCCACAGGTTTGGCACCTGGCGCCAACTCGATACAGAAATCGATCTCTCGCTGAGGCGGAGCCCCAGGGAGTTCGTTAGGAAACACGTCGGCGTACTCCGCTACAACTGGGACATCACATAACCTGGGATTTGGCTCCGAAGCCTCCAACAAGGTGAAGAACAACTCGGCGCCTTTTCTCACCGCCTTAACCACTTGGAGAGCAGACATCAGCGTCTTGCTCGCTCCTCGCATACCGGCAAACGTGGTTTCTCCATCGGCGTTCCTTCCTAGAGTGATCTCCTTAGAATTGCAATCTATGCATGCATGCTGCTCCGAGAGCCAGTCCATGCCGAAGATCACATCGAATTCAGCTAACGGTAATAACGATGCTTCCAAATCGAAATCTTGATTTCCGATCCGCACCTTCACATGGCTCTTCCTATTCGCAGACATGCGAGATCCATTGGGTAGCACTACTTCTAATCTATCCTCTACGAAGGTAGATGACACTCCGATTCGCACCATGAAGTCCTCAGACAGAAAAGAGTGCTGATGCACCCATATCAAATAGAGCTCTCGCCGGATAGTTGAGAATTAGGACAAAGCCTAATTGCACACAAAAAAAAACATACAGTTGCACAACAGTATAATCACAAATAGCTATGCAAAAGCTAATTTTTAAATTCATACCTGTGACAACATCAGCTTGTCGTATGGCTTCTTGCTGGCCAAGCGAGTAGACTCTTGGCTGAGTCGGAGTAATGTGCTAGGGAAGCCGAAGACTCCGCAGCTTTACCCTTTTCCGCAGCTCGAGCATAGTCCAAAGCTCGATTCTCTGTCTTCGGGGGACCACTTCGACACACTGCGGCCTTGTGTCCCACCTTCCCGCAGGTGAAACACGTGATAGGGCTCCGCACCGTCGTTGCTCCCGAAACATTTGAGCGGGTTTGCTCCGCCGGTTTGAACTTCCTTTTGTTCTTTCTGAATTCTGACTTAGACTGAGAGACCGGCACATGAAACTCAGGTTTCTTTGCCACGGCTTTTGCTTGTACCCTCTTCATGTCCAACTCTAGGGATCTGGCAGTTTGGACCATCACCTGGAAACCTAACGTCATTGGTCCTGCCAGGAGCAGCCTCAACTCGTCCCGAAGACCTTCATAGAACTTGTTCGTCTTTGTCTCTTCGTCTTCCATCATAGGCCCCGCATAACGACCCAGTTTAGTAAACTCGTGCAAGTACTCATCCACTGAGCTGTCGCCTTGAGTTAACTTCAGAAACTGGTTCTGCAACGCAATGCGTTGGGCAGAAGGAATATACCTTTGAAGAAAAGACTTTGAGAACTCCGCTATCGTGATCTCGGTAATCTCCCTGCCTCCGAACTTGTGCACTTCCTGTTCAGCCCACCAACGCTCCGCCTCTCCGTTAAGGAGGAAGGTGGCTAAAGTGACCATCATAACTTCTTCTGTTGCTGTCGCCCTTAGAATCTTCCTAACCGTTGACAGCCAGTCCTCCGCCTACGTTGGGCATCCGGTCCCCGAGAAAGTTGGAGGATGGAAGCTTAGAAAGTGTTGCAGCTGTTGATCACGCGCTCGCGCAACAACTACACGCTCTACCGGATGCTCCACCCTTTGCACCGCCGCAGGTTCCACTGCAGCCACTGGCACAGGGGCCTCAACCCTCGGTTCCACCGCAGGTTCCACTGCAGGTTCGATCACCGGGGTAGCATCTGTATTAGGCGTAGCAGGCTGTGCAAGCCTTTGCGGTTGAGCATTGATCATTAGCGAAGACAGCTTCTGCGATTAACCTGATCATCTCAGCAGGAGGAGTGGTCGCTGGCACTTCAGCCGACCCACTACTTTCAGCGGTGTTACGGGGTTGAGACGGCCCCGCACCACTTCTAGTCGCCTATAATCGTGTAAGACACAATTTAGTAACTGAAAACATAGCAAACAACAATCATGGAACGCTCAGGTTCCGCAAACAATTATGTTTTCCCATTCCTAAGTGGACATTCTTATTAGTTTTTGTCGTTTTAGGTGAATGCACATCTCGTGCACACCACCCCTTAAAAGGAATTCGTCCCGAATTCGCTAAACTACGCATCGACGCCTTAAGTCCGATATCAAATTGTAACACCCTGCCAGTACGAAAGGTATAACAGCAGGTCCGGCCGGGACCCCACGCCATACAAACCACACTAGCTAGGAGTTAAAAGGTGATAACCAGAAAAGTAACAACTAAACGAGAGTACAAAACGTAAGCGGAAGCATTAATTAAACCATTCAAAAAGAACTGTCCACTATCATAGGAATGTAACCTGAATAAGAGTTACGGCCTTAAGGCCTTACATTCACCCAATGCACAAAACTCCAAAAGCATACATCGGCACGCAGGCCGGCCATACATGAAAAACAGGAAAAAGGCTGGCCTTCGAGGGCCAACACTGCAAAGGGCCATCGCCCGCTATTTCCCGCTAGGCTCACCTGCACCTGCATAAGAACATTCCACCAAGCGGTGGCAAACAAAGTAACGGTCAGCACAGCTGACCAAATTATAACGACCCCACCCCTTTCCCGGGGTGGCGGAGATTCTACCCTGCAAGCAAGCCATACTAGCACAAGTACTAAAATAAAGAAAGTGCAACTACACAAGGTGAGGTTTCAAGCACATTCAATCTTCTAGGTTGAGCATCAAAAAGGAGGGAACCTAGGTATGCACATGATGTTGGTTGGGTTCACCCGAAGGTTCCCCACAACCGCCTAAACAACCGCATGAGGCTAACAACATCAATTCCACAAACACTCCACCGTAAGGGCCATCGCCTTATGTGGGAAAAAGAGCTTTTGGTCGGTCTAGGTAAACCACCTTCCACGACCTCTCCCATGATCACACGGCTACATGAGGTAGGGACCTCTTACCGATCTGCATGGAAACGGGTTCGGTTTAGCTTTGCCCGTGCTCTAATCGTCGCGATCTATCACACGACGCGGGTACGGCTTCGCCTCGGCCCGTAAGGGTTTAGCACCTTCAAGTGCTACACAAATATAAGCTACGCACCTAATCCCTTCACAAGGATCTAGGCTTCACAAATACTCAAAAAGGCGAGGTATAATACGCTCCGCATCAATTTCGCGGTGAAGGTTTGCCTTCATCCAATCTCAAAGCATGGGGCTTTCGTTAGGATCTTCACAAGACGCCTACACTTAAATCCCGCAATACTATAGATGATTTCACGGGGTCATTCTCCGGCACGCATTCTAGGCTTAACCTAAATGCAACGTCGCAATCCAAGCATCACCGATTCGGGCTCACGGCCACGAATAGGCTTCACACAAAATGCCTAAATCCGCACGACTACCGGATTTTCTACATGCAATATGCCGGGGACGGACACAATCGACCCGGAGTTCCGGAGAACTTGAGGGAATCCTACACTGCACCCATTTGGTGAAAGGGATCCCTCATGCAAGCATAGAGAAATGAAGGAGAGGACAAAAGACAAGTCCAAACAACGGGAGAAGAAATCATTACCCTAGGAGCGTTCTTTTTCGCCATAGATCCGAGATTCTACACGGAGAGAAACGACCGCACCGGGCTGCACTCTCCAAATCTGGAAACGGCTCGCGAAACGGAGCTTCGGAGCTCCGTCAATGGCGGGATCTACCTTCTTCTTCCTTGGCTCCTCCTTCTTTCTCTAGGGTTTGGAGAGAGAATGGCTTAGAGAATATGAGGTTTAACACCCTCTCATCAGCCCTAATGGTCTCCCGCAACTAAACCTAGCCATTGGATCAATTTCCAAAAGATTTGGACGGTCCGATCTTCTTCTCCGCTCAAAATCGCGGAACAGAATAAACAGGGCGCACGATCACAGGCGCACGGTCAGTGGTCGTGCGCAAAGAGGGAAATGGTCGTGCGCACTGTCCGAGACAGAACTCGATTTTCTTCTAAATTAACGCACGATCGCTGGCGCACGATCACCGGTTGTGCGCGATGAGGACAATGGTCATGCACATTGACCTGATCTGGAATTTTGAGCCTATCCCGAGCGCAACACTACCATTCCGCCTACCTCGCTGAACCACGATCTTTGGGGTGTTACACCCAGGTTGCTGATTGAACTTCTTTTGTGCAGCTTCTGCGGATTGTGTAGACAGCAGTGGGCACCTCTTCTTCTAAAGTGTTCGGGCGGTCTCGCGGCTTACAGTGTGGGTTGCTGGAGTTCGGGAGAATTAGTGAAGTTCGATGGAGGTCACGGAGGGAGCTTTAGTGGTGTTGTTCAAGTGACCGGTGGTCAGTTCGGCGGTCTCCTCTTCAGGTCACACGATCCCGCTAGCCATGCGGTCAGGCAATCTCTGAAGATTCAGACTACAAGTTATCTTTCTTCAAGCATTGTTTTTTCTCTTTGGTTTGTGTACTGGAGAAATCATGTCTCGCCATGTATACCTCGCCCTGTAATGAAGTTTGCTGCAGCTATCAATAAAGACTATTTTCCTTCATGTGCTTCTGGTTGTTTGCATGTAATCTTTAAGTTGTACGATTCCTGCTCACTCTAAATGATCATCGACGAAAAATTTCATAGAACACACTTCACAAATCCTTTCACAAGTGTAGCACAATAGTGACAATGAGAAGAACGAATAGTACTATGGCATTAACTATCTCTTTACAATGTGAGGTATACATGGCGCGACATGATTCATAAGAACCACGGAGGAGAGAAGCACACAACACAAAGGTAAAACAGGCTGCAGCGACCTCACACATGAGACTGCCAGACCGCGCGAACAGACAAGCTGGACGGAAGCCGCTAAGACCGCATGAACAGAGTACAGACCGCACCTGCCAGACCGCAACCCCTGACTGCCAACTCACTGCTTTATTCCTCTACTGAAAACAAATAGTCTGCACTTCTTGATCGCCCAGACTGCACTGTCTTGATTAAAGAAGAACCCATGAACTCTGAACGAAGAACTGCTATCTGAGACAGACCGCAACTCAAGACCGCCTAACCACTTAAGGTCGTCTGATCAACTGAGTCCGCTACAAAGACCGCGAACACCTAAACATAGCCCGCCCGGACTGGTTTATTCAAAGCTGGAAGAAGGAGACAAGCTGACAGCGAGCTACAAGCCGCTAACCTGCAAACACAGAAATCGGTCAGATAAATATCTCAGACTGCGCGACCTCAAAGTGAGACCGGCACACTCATGCCAACTTTGAGTTCTTACAGTTCTTGTTAATAATGAAGGGCCCTGCACCCCTATTTATAGGCGGGTAGATGGATGTTGTCACCGCACAACCGGGATACAATAACCGCCCATCAGATCGCGAGCAGTCTCGCAAAGCAGACCGCCCGACCTCGGCAAAGCTCACAGCTCCTTTATTAACCTTGCGGTTACAACCAAACTGCCCGGTCACTGCGGTCTCAATAAACAGACTGCTCGATCTCCTTCCAAGAAAATCTGGCCGACTAGAACAAGTCGCCAGACCAACCCCATGCGAGCCGCCCAGACAGAAGAGGCGGTCTCCCAGATCAGACCGCTCAGACCAAACCGCTGAGAAAAAACCAACCAGAGAACCAGCGCAGACCGCGCGGTCTCTGTAGTCTCCAATCTGCAGACCGCCCAGCTCAAATCCACTTCCACTTCAAAAATTTAACATCAAGTACATCAAGATGTTTTCCTATGAGTGTTAAAAAACATCCGAGTGTCGTATGGTTATGCATCTAATATTTCTCGATGTGCACATTTGAAATAGAGAAATATTTAGGGTCATAAGAGTCATGATATGCATATTCTTATGCAATAATTCCTTCCAATAGCCATAAGAGAAGTATTGCCACCAGATGTTGTAAAGGTTTTTTTATTGAGTTATCTAATTTCTATAGACAATTGTGATCAAAGGTTATTAAGCATGTTGACCTTAAGATCATACAAGAACGCATAGTTCTTACACTATGTCATCTTGAAAAGATATTTCCACCTTCTTTTTTTGATATTATGGAGCATCTAACAATACATTTAGCTGAAGAGGCCTTCGTTGGTGGTCCGGTGCAATTTCGATGGATGTATCCTATTGAAAGGTAATGAACATTTCATATACTGGAATTTATATATATATTACAGTTTTGATTAACTTATTGTATAAATTGGAATTAGGTATCTACTTACCTTGAAGAAATATGTTCGTAATCGTGCTCATCAGGAAGGTTCTATTGCGAAAGGATATCTAATGGAGGAATGTATGAACTTTTGTGAACGATATCTTGATGGCGTTGAAACAAAATCTAATCGGAAAAATAGAAATTATGATGGAGGATCATGACATTGGTCGTTCTTTTAAAAAGGGGAAAAGGTACAGCTTGATGAGGTTTCTTGGACACAAACTCATCGTCATATTCTTTTCAACACAGATGCAATCACACCTTTTCTAAAGTGAGTTGCCATATTTTTCCTATCAATCTACTTTGATGTTACTTTTTTAATATCAAAATCTATTCTTATATAGGAAGCACATCGAAGAACTTAAAAAGACAATTCCTCGTATGACTGAACATCAAATTTATAAAGCTCATAATGAATCATTTCATTCATGGTTTAAACAATATGTAAGTTTTTCAATATTAATGGAGATCAAGTTTTTAATGAATCATTTCATTAATTTCTTTCAAGTTTTGACTATCTCTGCAGGTTAGGACTATTGGCATCAACCTATACAAAAAGTTGAGCATGTTAGTGAAGGTCCAGCTAATTGGGCATGGAGATATGATGGATATTTTATTAATGGATTTCGTTTTAACACCAAGTACAAAGATCATAAAAGAACTACCCAAAATAGTGGCGTGGTGCTTAAAGTAAGTACAACTAAATATGCTAGCTCCAAAGATAAAAACCCACATGTAGGGGTGTCAATTACTATGGACGGTTAACGAATATTTTTGAGATTCACTATAGTAATGATTTTTGAATCATCCTATTTAAGTGTGATTGGGTTGACCCTCAAGTTAAAAGCTAAATGAATTTAGTTTCACTCTTGTGAACTTCAATCATTTGATGTATAAACAAAATAAAATGATAGACGAGCCTTTCATATTAGCCACTCAAGCAGAGCAGGTTTGTTACATCAAAGATCCTCTAGAACCAGATTGGGAAGTTGTTATGGAGTTGGCAGTTTGAGATTCATTTGATGTTGAACCTCAAGTAGAAATATAAAGCTGACAACATTTGGATGAAACAATATGTGTACGCGATGATGATACTAATTCGGTTAGGGAAGGAGTTGATGGTGATGTTGTTGATGATATGCTTTTAGAAGTTGACTATGAAATGACTAATGAAGAGTAATATTGTATGTTATCTTAATTTTTAGATTTACAAATTACTATACTTGGTCATTTAATAAGTAGTTCTTTAGAATTATATTTTATGGAATAATGTAATTAGATTTATAAACTTTTTATAGGTGTGGGGATGAAAAATACTCGAGGACAAACTACGATTGACAAGGTGCAACTCTCTCAATCCGTCGCCGCACATTCAATCTCCCAACCTAATATAAATCCTGCACCAATATCCCAACCTGTCACCACTCTACATTCAATTTCACGTCCTACTGCACATCCTACACCAATTTCTCAACCCATTGACACATCACATTCACTTAATAATGCAGGTATTTGGAATCATAATTTTTTGAACTTTTGTATTATTATAACTTAATTTAGTTATTAACATTTTTTTAATACAGATATTCTAAAATCTTGTGAAAGTATTGATAAAAAGAGAGGCCGAGGCCATGCACATGGCATTCCAATGTGGGGGACAGGTGAGCGATTTCATGTTGATTTTGATAGATTTGGGTACCCTACAGGCAAGAGAGCAACTATTTGTTAGCCAACTTGGTATATTAGCTAGAAATGGGTTTAAACTGCCACTCACATATCCCCGTTGGACGAATATTCCTGATGACGTGCTTGATGCTATATGGAGAGAGGTGCAGGTATGTTACTTTATTATTTTTTTACATTAATGAATGCCACATATAAAATAAACTCATTTTTATTCAATTCCTTTTCCTTGAGTAAATGTAGGAAAATACAGGTGTCCCTCCAAATTTTTGAGGTAAATGCTTGCATTCAATTGGAATGCGATGGAGAGAGTGGAAATATCATGTTAAGCGTGAAACTATGATATATATACGAATGATGAGGAGCGCCTTGCCATTGTTCCAGATCGTGTTGTTTCTGATCAAATGGAGAACTCTTGTCCAATATTGGGGATAAGAATTTGTTAAATTTGTATCAAAGCAAAACTCAATCAACTGTGAAAATCTTGGAGGATACCATAAAATGGGGAGGACCTCATTTCGCTCTGTTCGATTGGAGGTAAAATCTAAAATATTTTTATATAATACATATATGATATCACAATTTTTTAGTTTTTGTTGTTGTTTTAAATGGAGAAATAAGGTAACGATCATGTAGATAGAATTAATGTTTTTATAAGAACACGAATAGATAAGAAGGGCAAAATTGATTTTGAAGTTCAAGAGGCCATTGTATGTTCCTATTTCTTTTTCTCATAACTAATTTCAAAATAAAGCCAAAATATTGGTAACATTTCTTATTTTTATATCTTCATATCACAGGAAGATATTAACATGCTTCTTGAAAAGGTTCCTGAGGAGGAGCGCACCGCAAAATATAGAGATTCGTGATTCATTCAGGTGATGGGAGAGGATGGACATGGGCGTTTGCGTACGTGGGGCTTAATGAGGAAAAAAGATCTTAATTTACAACCTAGTCATGAAGCAGTTAAGTCAATTCATTCTCAGCTTCGAGATGAAATGCAATCTCAATTTGATGTTCAAATTGCCCAAATGAAGACACAAATGGAGGCACAACTTAAAGTTCAAATGGAAGAACAGATGGACACACCTACAACAAGAGATGCGAGCTCATTTGGAGCGTGTTGGCTACCCATTGACATCGACAACACCCACTTCTAGAAGCAGAGCAAATCCTTCGATACCTTCTAGCACTGGACAAGTAGGTAGTATTTTTTATTACTCATTTATTAATATGTTTAACATATCTCTAATGTATAATTTTTTAGGTTGGGGATGAAAATATCGCTCACAATGATGCGGAATTTCAGCAAATATTGTAGTACCCAATTAAAAACTTTAATGTTGATCCACTTATGATAAATAATTTCAAATTTTTGAAACACTTATGATTTCACTTTTGTGTGGTGATTTTATTTTGAGCAATTCAATTCAATTTGCTTAATCATGATGGCGCTAATCCAAAGTTCTTTCCCTCGTACAAAACTGTGATGCTCTTGCAAACAAGTTTTTAATGGAGAGGAACCTCATATTGAACCTGCCCTTAATGCTATTCTTCATATTATTCTTCGGACGACTGTACTTCTATACAAATATCTGCCTGGGAGAGCAGAGGTTGCCTGCCTATTCAAATCCAGTTGACAGTCATAATTATTGAAATCCATCAGAAAGATCCTTTTTATAGGTATGCAATTTTGTCAAACTTGAATTTGCGTTTTCGTATTCTAAGTTTTTTATAGGTCCTGATGCATTTTAAGCTCTCCTAATAATGTTTTCTTCTATTTTAGGAAGACTTCTTTGTAGTGGTAGATTGGGCATATAAAATTGATCCTCCGTGTTGTACATCAATTAGGTTTCTAGTCACAATATTTCCAAATGCATTCTACATCAATTCTTTGCTGTGGTAGATTGGACTTCGTATGATTTTAAGTTGCACACTACAACTAAATATAATTACCTCTTTGTCATCTTAATGAAATTTTAATTTTCATTCCCCAACTACGTATAATACATCAACTTACTTCATCTTAGTGTGGTTTTAAGTTACATCATAACTTAGTAATTCTCTTCTGTTTGATTTTGTTGACAGGGTGAGAAAGCCCATGTTTATAAATTTGATATGCTTGGTTGTTCATTATCTTGAAGTATTTATTTTTTGCAAATTTTTATTGTGATGTTCGCTACATATTTTCCTCTTTCAGGAAGCTGTTCATATTATGGATCTCCTAAAACTTGACCATGCATCTTCATTTTGAATAATTCCTAAACAAAGTAAGAGGTATGCATGTATTTTGACATATTTTCATGAGGAAATTGAGTGCCATGAGTTTCCTGAGCCTCAGGAACTCCCCTGCATAATCTCTTGATCCTTTTTCCCTGCATAATCTCTAGAGAGAATTTTATCTATTTCCAACCGCATATATGCTAATTCTAATCCACAATTGTCTGCAATATGTTAATTTCCCGCGTTTAGAATTCAAGCAGCATCAATCCATCTAAACCAACTTCAAACCCCACAAATCAAATAGAGTAGTTCACCTAATGGCACAATTGTTCACATGTTTCTATTATTTACAAAATAATTAATATTTGTGGAGAAACTTTATATGAATTAAGGCCACATAGAATGAAAACCCCTCAAAAATTAGTAATTGATTTCCTTCCAGAAATATAGGAAATAGAAGAAGGGAGGAGTGGGAAAATAAAGATAAACATCCATACATATCACACTATTAGACATAAAAGCACTATATAAATTGTCGGCCATGCTATGAAAATTATCGAAGTAGGTCACTGAATCAAGAATCAAGAGCAAAGTCATGCTCAAAATCACTATGGAATCCTTGGTTAGGGTGGTCAGATTATTTTATATTTTGCTTTGTTTTTGCTTGAGATGGACATGATCTGAAACTTTGGTCCCTCTATATCACTCTACATAATTTCCCCTTTGTATTTAAATACCATATATTAGGTTATTAGGAATTAGCAGTATCAAGAGTTGAGGATGCAAGAAACAATAGCTTGATCTAACACCATGCAAGAAACAATAGCTTGGTCTAATACCTTTATTTTTGAGTGATGTTCCTGCTTATTTCCTTTTGTACCTTCCCTTCATTAGACATGTAGAATTTATTCACCTTGGTATTTATTTCTCAGCACTTCATTTGCGTGTGATTACTATCTGTTAGCTATATCTGATTTATTTGCACTCAACTATGTCAAATGGTCAAATCTATAAATAACTTTATCTAATTGATTGTTCATCAGACCTTAATGTATGTTGATTCATATATATGCATTGCATTAGACTTAGATTGTTATGTTTGTTTATTGATTGTGCATCTGCGTGCATTATTCTTGTACTCCCATCATAATACAAATTGTGAATTGAAGATTTCCAAAGCAAAACTATTGTAGTTAATCTTTGAATTTGACCTGCAGGAATATTTCCTTTTTTTCCTTCCAACATTTTAAACCTAACAACTTGGATTTAAAAGCAGAAGTGCACCTGTCTGTGTCATTTTTCATGTCATTTGTTGACAAATCATAATAGAACCAAATTAATTAGAAAACTTTATTTGATGTTTGTGATGATTCAGGAAAGCATGTTACATGCTTGTTGTTTTGGCCCGCATTTGATTTACTTAAGCAACGAAATCTTATTTTGTTAATTTTGTATGTTATAGGTCATCAGCGAGCCAGTTTATGTGGTGGGCAACTCGCTTGGAGGTTTTGTTGCTCTGTACATTGCAGCATGCAACCCAGGTCTTGTGAAGGGTGTTACATTGCTTAATGTGATGCCATTTGGGGGATTCCTACCTAACCCCATTAGATCTCTAAGATGGTCCAAAATCTTCCCATGGGCCAGAACAGCAGCATGCAACCCAGTTCGTGTAGGTATTGAGTTTTGTGCCTCACTGTTCTTCCTTTTGTTTCATGTCTTCTTCATTTCTTCATCTATATTGTGCAGGGTTCTGTTGCAATCCAATACAATTAAGGATATTAAGATCAATCAATCAAATGGTTCTCAATGATTCAATCACAATTCAATTGCTTAACACATCACCAGCTCAGAAATCACAAGATGGATTTAAAATAGAATATGCAACTCAAATTAATCCAAGGCGGGAATACAAACAAGTAATTCAATTAGGAGTTCAATAAGATTAACGGAAAGCATTAATATAACAATGAGTAAGGTAAGCTTGATCCAAAGAGGTTGAATACCTCTAAACAGATCAAAGGAAATGGTGAGCTCTAACTAGCTTAAGCACTTAGAGAAAACACATCAACAGGGAACTAAAACTCGATGAACATGGGGATTTGAGAAAACCCTTAATTTAAACACTTCCTCTCTTTTCAAGAGAGCTATACCAACTTAGTCATCACTATTTAGTGGATTATACAGTTAATTCTTTTTTTTGGAGTGCTGTCAAGGATGATTTTCTAGTTTACTCCACCTTAGCTTTTCTTATCAGTTTTCCGCATTTTATTTACTTCAGGTGGAAAAAGATAAGTGAACCAAAAAATATAGCAAGTCTATACTAATCATTCAACTAAAATTGACGGAGTCTTTATTCGCATTGTCAAAATAACACAACATCCTGTGGCAGCGACTTCCTTTACTTCCATTATGATTGCTCCAAGGAGTCAACTGTCCTTTGAGGTGGCATTGATCAGGTAAGGAAAGTTATAACTAAAGCTATCTTTCCTATCTTTTTTTAGTTGTTATCTTCTTTGGGTTTCTGATATGGGAGAAGATTCCCAAAACTCCCTCAAATTACTGACTTGAGAGCAGAAAACTATTGGATCTGTAGACGCCCTTAGGGGGGGGGTGAATAAGGGTTTAAAACTTTTAATTATTTTTTGATACACTAGAAATAAAAAAAGATTAAAATAGAGAGAAACCAAGTAAAACAATTGAAATCAAATAGAGACATGATTTTATCAATTTCAAATAAAGGATTACAAAACTTGATTTCTATCCCGACTCGTATCCCCACAAACTGGTGGCTTTAGCCTATCCTTCACCGGATACGGCCTCAAGCTGCTCTAGCCAATCCATCCCCGGATATGCTCTTGAGCACACCATAGACCTAACCTATATCTAGTCGCCAACACGAGGCGAATTTCTGCCCTAAGTCCTACCCAGTCCTAGTAGCCAACACGAGGCGAATTCACCTAAAGTTTGAACTTCTATAATTGATCTTGGACTTCCCGAGGTCTACCCAGTGAGGGGTTTGCCTGGTACTAGGACATGTGATGGGGTGACATCCCAATTCTCCCTTTCGCAAGATACATGTAAAATAAGTTAAGTTCAAAAAAGTAATTTTTGATAATTCTTTGTTTTATATTTTTGTATTTGATTTTTGTATATAGAAATAGTAATTAGACAAATAAACAAGGAAAGAAGAGAAAATAAATATTTTTAGTGATTTTGGCTTTGCAATTTGTATTGTAATTTTTCAAAAATCAATTAAAGGCAGAAATGCTAAAATAAGCAGTACAAATAAAAGAGCATATTTTTAGTGATTTTTTGAAATTTAAAAAATACAGAAAATCAGACAGGTGCGCTAGTGCGGCAAATAGTACACAAAATTTCATGATTTTGAAAATTATAATTTTTTATCTTGATTAAGTGTCCAAAGAGTAGTTTCATGCAGAAATTTTAGAATTTTTGGAGATGTCTAGATAGTGCAAAATTGCATGAAACGTTAGCGATTTATGAATATGACTTAACCCGAGAGATCTAAGACACCTAATTCAAGTCATAGCCGATCGAAATCTTGCATCAGGAAGATGTTTAGTGATTATGTCAGCAGGTTGGGAGTCCGTACTAATGAAACTTACTTTTACATGCTCTTTCTTAATGGGATCCCTAATGAAGTGATGGCGAACATCTGTGTTTGGATCTAGAGTGGTGTACGGGATTATTTGTGAGATCTATGGCACTTTTGTTGTCACATTTGAGATCAATATTTTTGAGATGAAAACCAAAATCCTCTATTGTTTGGCTCACACAAACATACGACAAACATTATATCTGGTCTAGATGCACTTAAGTAAAGAAGAGATCCGATCATACCTCTATATAAAGTTTGATTGATAGAAATTATAGATTTATCTTTTCCTAGTTTTAAAGAAGCACTCATAGGTGTAGAAGCTTGTTTAATATTTTCAAATCCAAATCGTTTAAGCATATCATGGACATATTTTGTTTGGCAAATAAAAATACCATCATTTCGTTGAGAAATTTGAAAACCAAGAAAATAACAGATTCTCCTACAAGGCTCATTTCAAATTCATTTTTCATTACTAAGACTACTTCATTACACAACTCTTCATTAGTGGCTCCAAAAATCATATCATCAACATATATTTGTAAAATAATTAAATCGTTATTATTATGCTTAATGAATAATGTGGTGTCGGCACTTCTCATGACATAACTGTGCTTTAACAAAAACGATGTAAGTCTATCATACCATGCACGGGGCGCTTGTTTTAAACCATAAAGCGCTTTTTCTAATTTATAAACATGATTTGGGATTTTTTTTTCATTTATAAAATCGGGGGGTTGTTCTACATAAACTTCTTCTTTTATAAACCCGTTTAAAAAGGCACTTTTAACATCCATTTGAAATAATTTTATCCTTATAAAACTCACAAATGCCAAAAAAATTTGTATAGATTCTAAGCGAGCAACAGGTGCAAAAGTTTTTTCAAAATCTACCCCCTCGATTTGAGAAAAACCTTGAGCGACTAAGCGAGATTTATTTCTTATAATCTTAGATTCACCATCTAATTTATTTTTAAAAATACATTTTATGCCAACAACGGGATGATTAGATGATCGTTCTACTAGGTTCCAAACTTTATTTCTTTTAAATTGATCTAACTCTTCATTCATAGCCAAAAACCAAAATTCATCAATTAAAGCTGTTGAAACATTTTTAGGTTCGATTTTGGAAACAAAACAAATGTTTGAAAATGTTTCATGAAGAGAAGATCGAGTTCTTACCCCAATAGATGGTTCCCCAATAACTAGCTACTTTGGATGATTTTTTGAGAAGTTTAAGACGCTTGGAGGCACATATTCATCTTCCTTGGCCCTCCTCCTCCTCTTTAGAAGGTCCTCTTCGTCGTACTCTAAAGATGGCAAAGGTTCATCATTTGTGTAACATACCCCATACAACTAGTCCCCTAAGTTGGTTTTTTCATGACTAGGTCATGACAAAAGCATAGGAAGTACTTAAGAACTTGTGAACTTAGGTAAGAAGGAGAAAACCAAAGTGGTCTGCAATTAGCAATTCTCAAATACCAAGCCTAGGGTTGGACTTAGGGGCCTCACCTTGATCCTTTGACCCCACCATAACATCCCTAACCCATTACGGGTCTCCTTGGAGCACCAAGGACCCATAGGGGCCAACCAAAGAGGCCAAATTGACCAAAGTCAACCTTAACCCCAAATTGGTCAAAGTAGCTCAATTAGGGTCAATTGGCCACCACCATGCCAAGTTGACTTTCCCTTACCCTTATAAGTATATTAGGACCCAATGGGCCAAAAATCCCCATCATGGGGTCTCCAATTTAGCAAATTTTACCAAAGTCAACCCTAGCCCTATTTTGGTCAAAGTGACCTATTTAGGGTCAATTGACCCTCACCTTGCCAAATTGACTCCACCTAGACCTTCCTAACCCTTAAGGGAGGCCAATGGGTCATAAACCAGCCATTGTGGTCAACGCAAATGGCCAATTTGACCAAGTCAACCTTGTCCTAAATTAGGTCAAAATGACCTAATTTGCCAAAATTAAACCCAATCCATTTGGGCTAGACCCAACTAAAGTGGTCCACCACCTAGTGGGCTTAGTAATTACTGAGATAACCACTCAAATTTTGTAAATGATGATTAAGAGAGAGAAAATGGAGGTTTCCCCCAAATTGGAGGGAGAGGGAGAACATTCATGGTGATTGAATGCATTTGACCCTTCAATCCTCCCCCAATTGATGAGCATTCACCTTCCCCTTCAGTTAAAAATAGAATCCTGAGGTTTCCATAGCTAGGGGAGATGAATCAGGGGAGAATTAGAGGTGGCCGAAATCACCATTAATGGTGATAATGGCAATTGATGCCATGGCTCCTCCTCTCCCCCCAATTGATCTCTTTAACACCTTCAGAGGTCGGAAAGGAATGAAACCCCCCTCTTCCCCCAAGAAATCGAGCACCAGAAGCCTATATCAACATGGCGCTGAAAGCTCCACCACCGGCCATGGCCAACCACTGGAGCACGCGACACTCGACCCCCACACAGGTCCGTTCCGCTTCCTCTCTCTCTGTGCTAGATCATCATCTGAATTGGGGCTTGATTCGAGCTAAATCGGGCTCGAATCAAGCCTCCATAAGGGCTCTAATCAAGCCTCCATAAGGGCTCGTTTCGAGCCCTCTTTCCCCCGCCACAACCCCCCGTTCCGGACCACTTTCGGCCCGCTAACCACCGCTAATCGCCGGTCACCACCTCAACGATTGTGGTGGTGGCATTAGCCGGCCAGGGCGGTGCTCAGGTGGCTGTGAAAGTGGAAAGGAAGTGAGCCCAGGATGGGCTAATAACAACCCATGGTTGGAGGTAGAATACGACTAGGGACCGTCAGATGCACACCAAGATCTGCGCAAGATCATTTGAATATGATATATTATTATTTGTATTAATGTCACACTTTTGGCAGTACCTTATTTTAATTATTAAAAATAGTATAGCCCCTCTGATGAAAAAGTGCCCAACATCAAAGTTGTAGCCTTTGGTGTGTAGTTTAATTGAAAATCTGTTTCAGCCCAATAGGGGCACTGTAGCTCCCTGTAGAGACATTTTGGTAGGACTGGTCCATAGGCTTGGGCAGTCACCTTTTCTTGAATAAATTTTGATTGGGTTATGGGATTGACCTGAAAATTGAAATATGGGCTATTTCTACCTATCCTCTTAACATACCCAAAGATGGGAATTTAGGAGAACATTGTTCTAATGTTTTTGTAATAATTTTATAAATCAAATGTTAATTAATTAAAGGGTCTAATGACCTCCAATCCTATCCAAATTTTGGTGGGTCCTCCTTGGGGTTATTATATGACCCTGGTAAAAATTTCAGCTCAATTGGGACTGATTTGGTTGGGTAAATTGTTAACCCAAGTTTGGTCAAACTAGGTCAAAATAGGGCATGGTGCTCATTTTGGGGTATTGTGGTCAAATATCATCAACATGATGTAAAACCTTGGCCACTGGTTTAGGACTACCTAAAACACCTCCATGAGTGATTTGGGGTGATGTGGGGTGGATATGCTCCAAAAACCTAGCTTTACCATTAGGGTTGCATTTTGAACTTTGTGAAGGACATGGGGTCAAATGTTATTGAATGGTCATGAAAGTTGGTGTACAAGTCCAAAGGGTGTAATAATACCCTAGGAAATTTTAGGAGGATATTAAGAACCCTTATTCCCCCCAATTTAGGTTATAACCCCTTTAGGGCATTTCAATATAAAAGAAATTTACATGCTCAAATGGTCTTGGATGATGATGAAACCTTGGTGGTGCCTTTATAACCATATGATAGACCTTGGTGATTTTTGTGTATTTAATTAAGTAATTTAACCAGTACTTCATTCACAAGGCACTTATTTTGTCTTAGTCTTAAGTAAAATAATTGAGGGTCCAATACTCTCTGGAAAAATTTTCAAATTAGTGATAGGACATTTTATGGCATTAGGATGCTCTGAGAATTTTTGTATAAATATTGGAATTGTTTATCATTAGACTCCTTCACAATTTACCTTAATATGAGTTTTCTTAGGAATATTAATTTATGTAGTTAAATAGCTCTGATAAATCCTGAGATTTAGACAGTAGACTTTTCTGATTAATAAGATGGCCTGGTAATTTTTCCCAAAATTTTCAAAGACATATTTTTGGTGGTTCTTTCTTTAAATTCTATTTTAGAGTAATTATTCAATAATATAATTAGAGGACAACCCTTTACTGCTAAATTGTGAAATCATGTAGCTACTGTTATTTTACAATCATATATTTTCCATAATTTTATGGGGCCCATATCATAAGAGGATATTATAATTCATGTACAATTTCATACTTGGCTAATGTTGAAGAAATTAAAATAAATGCCAAAGAAATAAGGGAAATTATGAATCTCTGGGTTTAGTCATATAATGTCATAATAGACTCCCAGTAATAACCTTGGGTCAATTGGATGAGTATTTGGAGTACCTGCTTTTATACAACTCATATAACACATTTGGTCTGCGTATAGTAAAACTGTGAAATTTAAGAATCAAGTGGATCCCTAGGAGGGAATGGGAGGTAAGTGGTTTACCTAGTTTAGTTGAGAAGGTGTGATGGTCAACAAGAAGGATTATAGATGGTAAAGGTGTGCTTTGTGAGTTAGAGGTAAGCTGTGCTCGGGATCGACGAAAGAACGTCCTTTCCCTTGGAAAGTCATAAGTCACTTAGGGTTAATCCAAGAGTATTGTCAAGGAGGGTATATTGGTGGGTAGTCACTAATAGTAATAAGTACCTTGGAAAGGGAACCATGGCATGTCATCTCAGTATAGTTCCTAGTACCGTTGAAAGCCCCTCACAGGGTAGTCCTCGGTAAGTCCAAGGTTAACCTTAATTCGTAGGAATAAATTATTGTGCAAGAGTAACTTAAAGTACACACACACCAACATCCCAGTGTTTACGGGAGGATAGTTGGTCTAGTCTTACGAGCGGTAGACTCGGAATTTGTAAGTACAGACAGGTTAGTCCGGCGAGCCGGTGGCTCGGTAGGTTATGGTGATGGGCAGGTTAGCCCGGGGAGCTTAGGTCTCGGGAATAGATGGTAACATGTTGTATGTGCATAAGGTGGTGGTTCATTAGTATTGACGGTCATCGCACCGATGTTGATACTTTGGCTCGGTAAGTGTTGTTAACACTTTACCAAGAAAAGTCTGGTGGACTTGCCAGCAAGAGTACGCAGGAGCTCCGCTGTTGTGTTCTTAGCTTTGAGGCATACGATAGGTCTAGGTTAGGTAGTGCTGATACCAACCTAGAGGTGGGTGAGGACCAACCCACCGCTTCCATTTGCCACTACGGGAGTATCCTGAGAGTTTTGCTAGTTCCAAAAAGGGGGAACTAAAGGTCTAGTGCGCATAGAGTCACAGTGTGTGAGTTGCACTTGCTTGAACATAATATTTAACTGCATAACCTTACATGACATAGCATAAGCATAGCATTTCAACCCCTACCCCTATCGTATAAATTGGTTATGGGACATTTTATACGATAGGCCCTGCTAAACGACCCCTTGGTCTATAGGGTATTCCTATAAATCAAGGTTTAACTTCCTTATTATTATTATTGTCTTTGTTACTCTTCTTTATTACTGCTTACCTATTACTGTTACCCCTCGTAATATATATTGCTACCGATAGAACTTACGTAGTTAAATTTACTGTCACCTGCTCTTTGTTATACCCCTTGTTGTCCTCCGCTTCATCCTTCCCGCACGGTGCCTAGGAGTCGCCGGGGGAGGGGTGGTGGATTGGCTATGTCTAGTTTTACTGATGGTCGGAGGACCATATTATTTTAGGTGACCGAGGAGATGCTGCAGCACCAGAGGCCGATACAGTTGGAGGCGGGGCAGTCTAGCATGGGAGCACCGATGATAGGATCCGTGAGTCTTCTAGTAGCCTTAGTAGAGTGTGATATCTTGAGTGATCTTGTAGTGAGGCATTGATGTATCGGGCAGGAGCCCTTTATTATTTCTGTTATCTTTCATTCAGTTACTGTATGTGGATACCTCTTTTGATGGTTTTATTTTCTATGTGATGTGGACTTGAACTTCTTTAAGTTGTTTATAAATTTTTTCTTTTGTGATCAGTATGGCCGGCAGGACTGACGCTTTGTAGTGGCGACCTTCCCGAGTGAGGGTGTCACCGCAAAGCGTCGGTTCTATGCATAAGACCCGGGTTTTTGAAAGAAAACAAAATGGGGTCTTACAATTTATACATGTAGGAAGTCTTTATACACAAGGAATAAATTCATCAAATTTTACATTAATAGGTTCTTCAACCTTACTCGTTCTTTTGTTAAATATTCTATAAGCTTTACTAGTTGAAGAGTATCCAAGAAATATTCCTTCATCACATTTTCATTAAATTTTCCTAAGGCATCTTTTTATTAAGAATAAAACATTTACAACCAAATACTTTAAAATATGATACGTTAGGTTTCTTTTGATAATATAGTTCATACAGTGTGAGATTTAAAGATGGACGAAGCATGACTCTATTCATTACATAACTTGGCGTGCTTACAGCTTTGGCCCAAAAGGACTTAGGTAATTTATATTCAGATAGCATAGTACGTGCTAGTTCTTGGATTGTCCTATTCTTTCTTTCTACAATACCGTTTTGTTGAGGTGTGCGTGGAGCGGAGAACTCATGCTTAATTCCTAATATTTCACAAAAAGATTTAAATTTTTCATTTTCAAATTCTCCTCAATGATCTGAGCGGATGCATTTTATTTTTAAATCTAGTTCATTTTGAATATGAGTACATAATTTTGAAAATTCGCAAAATGCATCAGATTTGTAAGAGAGAAATAAAGTCCAACAATATCTAGAGAAATCATCTATTAGAACAAAAGTATATATTCTACCACCAAGACTTGCGGTGATAATGGGACCAAAGAGATCCATGTGAATTAATTGCAAAGGTTTTGTAGTAAAAATTTTGTTTTTTCTTTTAAAAGAAGATTTTGTAAATTTTCCTTTTTGACATGGAGAGCACAGTGAAGATAAATTTCCATTCAATTTAGACAATACTCTAATCAATTCTTTTTTGGCTAGTTTTAAAATGAGTTTTGTACTAGCATGACCTAAACGTCTATGTCATTGTTCTAACTCGTCATTTTTTGTTATAAAACATTTTATAGATGATTTGGAAAGATCATGAAAGGAAACTATATATACGTTATTGTGAATTCTAGGTGCAGTTAGTAAAACATCTTTTGTGTTAGGATTAAATATTTTGTAAAGATTTGTGGATGACTCAAATAAAACATCTAATCCTGTATCACACAATTGACTAATAGATATTAAATTATGTTTTAATCCTTTTACATAAAGAACATTAGAGATAAGAAAGGATTCGTTACCCACTATACCGACTCCCATGATCCTTCCTTTACCGTTATCACCGAAGGTTACAATCCCTCCCTTCTTCTTTCTAGGCTAAGGAACTTTGCTTTGTTGCCCGTCATGTTCTTGGAGCATCTTGAATCCACGTACCACACGTCCTTCATTTCCTTAACCTTCCTGCAAATCTAGAAAGAAGATGAGAGTAAAGATCTGGATACCCAAGAGGTACCACCCATATAATAAGTGGATGCCTTAGGTACCCAAATTTGCTTTAAAGATCCCTGTTTTATTTTCCTGCAAGAGCTAGATGTGTCTCCAAACCTATGACAACTTGCACACTAAATAAATGGGGTTGAGACCCTTTTTTGAAGTTCTATATTGTTGGGAAAAACTCCTTGGATTTAACTTAACAAATTACCTATAGTTATTTTAACTCCTAGGTTTTAATTACCCATTATATAGTGAGGGTAATGTGGTCATTATATGTATTAGGATATCATACACAACTTGGAGTGTAAAGACCAGAGCAAGACAAGCATACTTTGGGTTGAGTTAACATTTGCGTCGAATGGTATTCGGCGCAACTTCGACTTCATGTCGACGTAACTTAGACTAGAAGTCCAAGCAACTCAACCTCTCTGTCGAAGTAGATCAAGTCAACGCTACGTCAAAAGGATATCGACGTAGATGAAATGACCATGTCGAAGTATCATGATAAGTCGATGCAGCTTCGATTTTAACTCAACGCAGAAGGAAGAATTTGTCGAAGCCATCTAAAGTCGATGCAACATCGACTACAAATCGATGCAGATGATTGAAGTTCAAAGTTTAGCCTTCAACTCGACTGTTGCGTCGCTAAGTAATCGATGTAACATCGACATCAGGGGTTCAATCAGAGCAAGAAGGAATTCAAAGCTTCTTTTACAAGAACTCGAAGGTGAGTCGATATGAAAGAAGAAGAAATCGACGCAGTATCGAATACAGTCTGAAAAGGAAACCTTTTCAGCTGTTCCTTTTGCACTCACTCTGAGGGCACACAGTTCTAAAGACCGTTCTACAACGGCTTATTTATTTCCTAGAATAGAATGAGGCAGAAAAGAAGACAGCAAACACTTTCTTGGAAAGGATCAAAATAGCTGGCTGACGGGTCGTGAGAAAAGGAAGAAAAAAGGAGTAATCGGCCAAGTTTATGCCTTCTCAAGACAATCTAAAAGAGGAAAAGAATTCAAAATTAATGATGAATAATAAATAGGAAAAAAGAAGAGAGAAACATAGACATTCTATCACAATCTTTTTCATCTTGTCGATTAGGGCTTCCTTCTTCTTCCTCCTCCTCCTGGAACCCTAAAAGATGGTGAACAACAAGAACCTATGTCTCTCTCTCAAAACAGAACTGAAGGCTGCTCTTCATCAATACCTTATAACAGAAAGAATTCAATAAGAAGAAAGCAGACAGGATATGACAAATCATAGCTCTTGCAAATCATCACAATCATAAGCAGGAGTTCATCATCAGCAGATCTAGTGAAAGATTTCAGAAGCAGAATTTGACACAGGCTTCAAAAGAATTTTGAGAACAGAATTCTTCCACTTCCTCCTTCTTCTTTCTCCTTCTCATTCTCAACTATAAAGAGTTTTAAGAATCCCTCTTCCAAAGTATTCAGTGGTTCAAGATCTCCTTATCAAAAGATCTGTAGTTCAAGATCTCCTTATCAAAAGATCTAATCGGTTCATGATCTCCTTATAAAAAGATCATTGGTTCTAAGAGTCTCCTTATCAAAAGACTCAGGCACAGGTTGTGCATCCCTACCAGGTGGTAGAAGAGAGGAGTACCCACATTTTGGGGAACCTCTATAAAAATCTGTGTGTCTTCTAGTTGTCTATTTTCTGTGTTGTCCCTTTTATAGTTTACTATTTTTCTGCATTACTTAACAACACTTTTTTTATTCTGTGTGTGGAATTGTTGATGCATAATACTTAGTGTTTTATTGTGTTTGCACAAATAGGATAGAAATATTTTTAAATCTCTATTCACCCCCCCCCCCCCCCCAACTCTAGAGGATTCTCAGAGGCACACTATGCACTTTCAATTGGTATCAGATGGAGGTTAATCATTAAAAGGCTAACACCTTGATCAAAAAGACCTCTTACTCTTATTTCTTTATTACAAAAATATTTTATAAACAAAATGAGTACTAAGGATTATGCCTCAACAAGACCTCCAGTGTGTAATCTGAATAAGTTTGCACTCTAGAAGGCCAGAATAAAATTGTATATGAACCCTATTGATGAGGACATTTTTGATGTTGTCATTTCAGGTCCTCCGCCACATATAAGAAAGATGCAAGTGGAGCTTCCACATAGGAACCTGTACCCAGGGCTGAGTGGACTGAAGCATAGAAAAAGCAGAAGGCATGGGATGCAAAGGCAATGAACATTTTGGTGTCCACAATGTCTGATGACATTTTCCAGAAGGTAGCTGAGTATCAATCAGCCAAAGAGATCTGAGAATATCTTTCCAGAATGGTTGAAGGAAGCTCTGATAAAAGAAAGGATAGGAAGTCCCTTCTCATATCCCATTATGAGAACTTTCAGAAGAAAGCTGAAGAAACAGTTGTTGACATGTGTGACAGATTCAGCACTATCATTAATGAGCTCAGAGGCTTGGAGAAGGAGATATCCTTGACTGAAATTAATGATAAAATCCTCATGTGCTTTCCAAGCTCATGGGATTCAAGGATCTAGGCCATCAGAGAATACAGATGCCATTAAGAAATCTCTACTGAAGCTTTGCTAGGAAAGCTTGTCATATGAGATGCTTCTGAAGAACAGAGCTGAATCCGAGGAAATGGAGACAACCCCAACTCCTATCCAAAGGAACCTTGCTCTGAAAGCTACTGAAGTAGAGCCCTCTACTCCTGAAGATGAGATGTTCAGTCTCCTAGCAAGGAGATTCAGAAAGTGGGTAAGACAGAAGACTCAAGGAGAAGAGAAAGGAGGTCAAAGCCCAGATATGACAAGACTCCAATGAAGGAGATTATCTGCTTCACATGCAACAAACTAGGGCACATAGCACCTAATTGTCCACAAGAGCAAAGGGATAAGAGAAGAAACAAGGATGAAAAGAAGAAGAAGTCTTTCAAAGGGAAAGACAAGAAGAGAGCCAAGGGTTTCATTGCTGAAACCTGGAGTGACTCTGAAGCAGAGTTAAGCCCCTCTTCATCTGAAAGTGATGATGAAGCAGAAGCAGAAGCAGCTTGCATGATGGCCTTGGGGATGTCTTCTGATGATGAAGAAGAACATTTATCAATGTTTGATGAATTTGATTTTAATTCCGATGACATCAAAAATTGCTTTACGGAATTTTGCAATGATTTTCTCAATGCATAGAAAGAAATAGAAACAGTTAGGTTAGAACTAGAGAACCTTAGGAAAGATGATGTCTACTTAAGAAATCAGGAACTAATAGATGAAATTAATAATAAGGAATCAGAACATATTAAAATAAGAAATGAAAATCAAGATTTACAAGAAGAGCTAGCAAAGGCAAAAGCATTTGAGGACTCTCTCAATGGGAGGAGTCAGAAGCTCAAAAATATTACACAAAATCTCTCCATGAGATTTAAGCATCTAGGCCTAAGAGCAGACCCATCCACTAGCACAGAAACCCCTAGGAAACCTGCCTAGAAAAATCCAGTTAGCTTCATTAGACCTAGTGACTATAAACCTAGTGAAGGTAGGGAAAACCAAAGGATCAGAATAATAATCATCTAGATAAAACAACTATAGTTCATAACCTGAATCCAAGAAAAGAAAAGAAACATCTAGAAAAAGGTAATTCAGAGAAACTAAACAATCAAAAGGCTAAAGCAAAACCTAGGGTAATAAAACACTCTACAGATCTCTTATATCTAGATACATTCTATACACATTTTAAGTATTAGAAAAATAGACATAGGTGTGGGAAACCCATTCCTTATCATCCAAAAGGGTATCATTAAAGACCCTTCTATTCTTTCATTGAACGCTATAATGGTAAAAGCAAAGGGCCCATGGTAACCTGAGTTTCTTTTAATGTTTGAATTACTTGTGCAGGATAAGGTAGGGTCCTACCTAAGAGATAGTGAGAAAGGAAGGAAGAACTAAATTCAATCAAGGGAGTGATTTCTTCTCTTAATTCACTTGAAATTCCTTTGGTTCATAAAAATTATTAACATAAACACTATTTTTAATAAATATTATTGCTGGGAAAAACAACAAGAATTCTCTAAGAAAATGGATCTGTTCATTCAGAGGTGCGTCGAATAGAAGTTGATGTACCATCAATTTCTACTCGACGCCAGAGTCAAGAAACACTCAGAGTGGATAATTCGAAAGGAATTTGATGCAGCGTCAAGTTCATATCGACGCATACGTCAATTTAATAATCACTGATTAAATTCAAAGTCGCGTCGATTATAACTCGACACAACGTTGACATCACAGCATCGACTTAAGAATAGCTGAATAATCTCGAAGCAGCATCGAATATTAATCGATGCAACGTCGATATAACTGCGTGCACAGAGTTTCTTCTAGAATCACTCTCAACATATTTTTGCGCGCCAAATATTAATTCTTATCAATGCAGCTTCGACTTAAACCCTAAGTTGCGACGAATCAGCTTCTTTTAAGCAACTTCAGCGTCGAATCATTTACGCTTTTAAATTGTTCTGTCCTTGCTCTCTTGCTCTCCCCCCCTCCAGCTCTCTCTTATTCTTGTCCTTCTCTCTCTCCCTCTTTTCATTGTATTTGAAGCTACCTACAATCCAATGGCTCCTCCCAAGGTCAATTTTGGATTTGACGTGGATGTGGATTCGTTCAATGCTGCCTCAGAGAACTTCAAGGCCATTCTGGGCCTGTTTTATTCTGCCGGATTGACAAAGATGATATCTACAAGGTGCAAAATCCTTGATACAGAGCTGACAGAGCTAAAAGAGAATGTTCAAGTAAGGGAAGATGGATCACTGCAAGGAAAAATTTCAGGAACAGAGATCAACATTACAGAAGAAAAACTGTCTCAAACATTTGATCTACCTACTGGGAGTGACCCAGATGAATTGACAGGAGAAGAGACAAAGAATGTCTTGGAGATCATGCAGCTCAGGAAGGAGAAGCCAATAAATCTCAAGAAGATTGATGTGGCAGAAGAGTACAGGTTCTTAGCGGATATTATTGGTAAGGTTCTGTTATGCAAGATATCAGCTCATGATGCCATTCCCAGGCAACAGCTACAGATCATGGGAATCCTAGTTCTGCAAGAGAAGATAAATTGGGGGAAGTGTCTCCTAAAGTTGATTGCTCATAAATACTCTAATAAGGAAAATGCCTTCATGAGGATAATGAGTCAGTTGCTGCTTCACCACTATCCTAGTGTGTGTAAGTCAAAAGGAGTGCCTATTCCTCCTGGAAAGAGAATCAATATTGGAATATTCTCAAAATGGACCAGACAGATCTTGAAGCCTGGTCAAGCTCCAGCTTCACCTCCTCCCTCTTCACCTCCCCAAAGGGATAATATCCCTCCTCCTCCTTCTCCAACTCCACAGGACACTGTCCCAGATCTCCCTCAGAATGCTACTCCAGCACAACCTTCTCCTCAACAACAACAACAACAACAGCAAAACCTCCAATTCATCCCATCTACTACAGTACCAGAACGAACACCTCAATCCCCCATCCACCAACAACCACAACAACATCATCAACCATCCTCTATCATCTCAGACTCTCAGTCTGCTCCTCCACCACCATCATCATTCCATATCTCTCCTGAAGTCTATTATACATTCTCTCCTATCCATGAAGACTTCCCTCCATCACCTCCTATATCTACCAAACCCACCCCTCCTATTAACCTTGAGGAAGTTATCTCAAAAGCAGTAGGGCTAGCCTATGTTGGGTTTTCTACATACCATTTCACAAATGATAATACAGCATATCATATATGCGTAGCGGAATAAAATAACTAGAACAACCCTAAACAATTAATAGGATCTTGTGATTTCATTGATTCAAGAAATAAAGCAACAGCCATAATGCACATTAGAAATTGTACCTGAAGGGGTTTGAGTCTATACTCAAACGAGATGCTCCAATGGCAGATCCAGAGAACAAAACATGAGATCCAAGCGCTAAAATAGATCTGCGCCTCTATGGGAAATCCACACGAATGGTGAAGAACCCTAGCCTCTTATCGCACAAGATCTAGGTCGGAGAAGAACTGCTCTCTACGTCTCCGACGGACTGCTAGGTCCGACGATAGGGAGAGGCGGCGGCGGTGGTGGGATCAACCAGTCAGAACACTTCCATCGGAGCCTTGCGAAACTCTTCCGTCGCTCTCTCTCTCAAAACTAGATCGCCAAAATTAGATCGGGTTTTAGGTTAAAGAATCGTATTCCTTTATACCTCCAGCAATCAAAGAGAAGCATCGATCAAAGATAAATAGGCCGAACACTACGTTCGACGAACTGGCTAGCATTCGTCGAATGCGCTGGCCGTTCGATGAACCGTTCGACGAACGTGCTACGCTAGCCATTCTACGAGCTGTTCGACGAACGCGCTACGCTAGCCGTTCGACAAATCGTTCGACGAATGCCATTTGACGAACGCGCTACTTTAAGCCATTCGATGAACGTCGTTCGACGAACACACTACCATGGCCATTGAGAAGACATACATATCGTCGAGAAGATGACATATATCGTCGAGAAGATATATATATATGTATCATCTAAAAGACACGTATATATATCGTCGAGAAGACATATATATCGTCGAGAGGATATACATATGTCGTCGAGAAGACCAAAATATCGTGGTGACAATCAAGACGATAAAATCCAAGACTTAGCAAATTACTTGTAAACAGGATTCTTTCTCCAATTTCTCCAAACACTCTTTTGTGCGACCTCATAGGCTCATATCACATTGGCAGTTAGACTAGATATTTGACCACTTCCAGATCACCCTGGAAACTAAAAGATTTTATAGGTATATTGATGCGATGATTCGGCAAGTGCACCGGTCGCGCAAGTAATAATAATGGGGAAAATCCCCGAGTGTCGGTCTCTTGAGGAACACAGGTAAGGTGGAGTTAGGTTTCGAGGAAGGACTTGAGATTGAAGTCCTTAAATCGGATGGAATGCGGGGGAGTTGGGTTGGCTTTTGGAAAATAAAATAAAAGCTATCAACTACTCCTATGCAATGCCGCTATGCAATGCTTCGCTTGGCGGGATGGAGACTAAGCAGGCCTTGAGCGCGCTGCGTCGAAAGGGCGGATGGACGAGTAGGCAAGCGGAATCGAACTGTGCAGGCCTTGAGCGCACTGCTTCGTTAGGCGGGATGGAATACGGGCCGCGATGCCACGCTTCGGTAGGCGGATGGACGAGTAGGCAAGCGGAATGAGGGTCGCAAGCACCTCTTCGACAAGCACGCCACTAGCAATTGCTAGTGCGGCACCGGACGTGAAGGCGGGATGGAGGATGAAATGGGGCGCATCCTCAAGCACACAAATAAACAAAAAGGGTATTTCACATAGACATGAAATAACTTTAAATAGCAAGGTCTATAGTGTTCTTCATCAAAATACAAAAGGTCTAACTATTGCAACAATCAATAAGAGGAGAACAAGGCAAGAAATCGACCGAATCCGAAGTCTCGTTGTAGATTCACGGTTGGAATCGCCGGGTTGTCAATCCGCGTCCAAGCTTCGGTCCGCAACTACGTCCGGGGTAGAGAGAGCTGTCACGACTCTCCAATGGACCCGTCTTCTTCATGTCACGATCCGGTAGAGGTTGCAAACTTCCTCTTGCTTGATGGCAATGGCGGCTAGGTCTTCCTTTGGAGCTCTTGGATGAAGGAGGAGGCCGAGAGGAAACTCCGGCTCAAGATTGGCGTGAAGAACAAGCCCGGAGCACCTCTAGATGGTGGGCGGCGGTGGAGGGGCGAAATCGGAGCCCTGGAGCGAGAAAACGGCGGCAGAAAATCGGGGTTTCGACCTAAAATCGCGAGCAGGTCGTTTTATAGGCGTTGGAATAAACAGTGCGCACGGTCGTTGGCGCACGACTAGTGGTCGTGCGCACTAGAATTCGGTGATCGTGCGCTCTGCCTGGACGGAACCTGCAAAGGCAGAAATTATAAAATAACATGTTCGCACGACCAGGGGCGCACGACCGGTGGTCGTGCGCACTATCGTCGGTGGTCGTGCGCACTGGTCGAGACAGAACTCCTAAAATTAATGATAAGTGCGCACGAACAGTGGCGCACGACCGGTGGTCGTGCGCACTAGCGTAGATGCTCGTGCGCACTGCACCAAACAGAACTCATGAAAAAAGGGTTAAGTGCACACGATCAATGGCGCACGACCAGTGGTCGTGCGCGCTAGAACCAGTGATCGTGCGCAATGTTCCTGTACAGAATTGTACCGTGAACACCTGCACGACTCCTGTTCCAGCATAACCATGAATCCTGCCACTGAAAGTGGCACTTAACGATGCATGAAAACTACTAGAGATGAATAGCAAGAAACAACACCAAAAACGGGCCTAGAGGTGCACTTAGCAAGGAGTATCAAATATGAGTGAAAACATGTCTAAAGTGAAGTGCATAGACTAGAAAACCGGCCCAGATGAGTCCATAAATGTGTATATGATCAGGACTCATCACACCCCCAGACTTACCTGTTTGCGCATCCCGAGCAAACGAATTCGGCGGAGTGTGAAAATGGTAGTTAGCAAAGAAAATTACACAAAGGAGTACAATGCGAAGTAACAAAAGCATGCAAATAGAAATTTAGTAGAAAGAGATTCTAACTATGCTAACTAATTTACGGAAGTACTAGAGCGTAAATAAAGATTTATCAATACTCAGTTGGTGAATTGTGAAGAATTTGACGATCATGCCCGGTGTGAAAGTAACAAGCCACTAAGGAGGGTGTTGCACAAGATCGGGGTTCAGGAATAACTCCGCTGAAATCCATCAACGTCGGGAACCATATGCTTGCCCGGTCACACTCTCTCCACGGCGCTAGCAAACTCGCGAGATAAATCAATAGGACTTCTAGGATTAAGATGGGGCTTAGGTTGCGGTATGATAATCAAGGGTAAAAACGAAGGCTACGCAACCAACATGAGTCAACGGGACGCTGCACCAAGCAAAACCAAAAACAAAGCTCGTGTGCCACACCCCCAGACTTATTATGAAAATTAGGTGTGCACACGGCCTACTCCACAAATACCAACAGATTTTCTAATACGCTCGGGAGGATAACTTTTCAATATACTTTTTTTTTTAGATTTTTACTTCGATACCAAATTTTTCTTTTTCTTTTGCTTATCCTCCGGTTGGTTCAAAATCAGCAAATAGAGTTTATTTCTCCTTCACAACACAACGATTCCAAACATCACACCAAATCTGGAACATGAGTGCATATAACATAAACTTGGCTGCGACAGTGGGATAAGATTTAGGCCTTGGTGAATGGAGGAGGAGCTGAACAAAGGGAGTGGTAGGCACAAGTGTTGGGTAGCAAAGGTGAGCGAATAGGATATGGAAAGCAAAGGCTCAAACTAGCCAAAAGGTGGCCTATATCACATTTATCTCAACGAATCGCCCGCACCCATGCTTCAAGAGTCGTTTGGGGCAAGTTCTTAGCCCACGAGAAAGGTAAACCTTCCTCCCGACTCGAGCAACACACAACTAGTGCTCGTATACACACAACACCGGGCTATCACCAATTTCAATCACATTCACCACTTGAGTAGAATGAATCTAAAACTACGCAAAAATACTAGTCATAAATTAAATGCATAGAAATAATCTAGTTTTACTCAAATGCTATTGTAGCATGTGGATGCGACTAGAATACTGCTCGAGTCAACATCGCACTCCAAATAGTAATTCCTAAGCTATCATCCCAATTTGCATTCCTAACCAAAATAGTTTATTCGGAACTAAACAAATAGATAAGCGCGCGTTCATGCGGGTGCGGTGGTGTGTAATGAAAATAAACAAAACATTTTAAATGAAATCTTCTAGTATGCAGTGCAATAGTGCACGTGAGCGGGTAAACAAAACTACTCTCCCTCAGACTTAAACTAAACAATCCGCATAATATATGACATGAAAAACAGCAAAGGCTAGGGAAAGAGAGTACCCAGTGCTCAGAAATGAGCACACCAGAAGATTGGCGTGTAAGCTAAAACAAAACTGCAGCATCCGCCATCCAGAAAAAGATACCTGCAGGGGTCAGCTCCGCAAAAACAAAAGAAAATAGACAAACTAAAATGAATACGACTAACTAAACTAAACAGGATGAAATAAGAAATGCAGGAAAAGGTAAGATAACTACTGGGGTTATTGTCATCCCAGCACGACTTATTTAGGTTTTGTACAGTTCTAGCTTATAGGCCTATGAAAAGAAAAGTGCACAGGTAACTGTTCTAATATGCGCATCGGTAGCGGGTACCGATACGGAGACAGAGCAGTCACCCCTCTACCTAAATATAGATACCTGCTCCTCACAGGTAGAGGGAAGAGAATGTAAGAAAAGGAGGAGGCCTGGTCCTCACTCATCTCACAAAACACATCCTTACCTAGCAAGGTATCGTCCACAACAGGTCCGCAGGAAGAAAAGGCAAAGAATGAGGCTTCCTTAATGGAGGAAAGATCAACCTCCTCGCATATAAGGACGCACTTAATATTGACTTGAAGCAAGAAGCTCCAAGTCCTCCTGGGGCACCTGTAAAGACTCAACCTGCACAGGCTCGGAAGAAGAAGGGGGGTCCAGAAAGGAACGAGAAGAAAAACGTAAATCATCAACAATCTGGGGAGTGATCCCGGTTTCACTCCCAGCAAGATCCAAGGGTAGATCGCTATCATCATCGTAAATATCATAGCAAGGGGGACTTGAGAACTCAGGAGCCTCAGTGGTGATTTGGACCTCCTCGTCCCATGAAGAAGTGCAAACCTCCTCATCAGAGAGAGTATCCTCCTCATCCCACCGAGGTTCATCATCGTGTTCAAAGTATTCATTTTCCCCCTCAGGGAAAATGACATCCTCATCCCACTTTGGAGCACCCTCCGAGTCAGAAGCATCACCCCACTCCTTTACTTCGATAGGATCAAAGAAAATGTGTGTAGAAAAATCATGCAAAGAAACTGGATGAACACAAAAATTTGGTTCCTCCGCAAAAAGATCTGCTAAAGCCTCCCCGATGGAAAGAATACTTTCCTCAACATACTCAGGTGCATCTAGGAGCTCCCATTCCTCTCCTTGTTGGCCAACAGATGAGTGATCATCATCACTAGGAGTGAAGCCAAACACAGGGAGTGAAGAGTCCATGCACGAGACAAGTTCGGGGGTAGAGGGCACAATTGCCTCCATGGGTAAAGAATGAGCGATAGGGACAATGTTGTCATGAGTGGAGGAGCGGCGGTCAGGATTGAAAAGACTAGGACAATCCTTCAATTCATGACCCTCTCCTCGACACAACAAGCAAACAACGTTCCTACACTGCCTGGCATTTAATTCATTCATTTGGTCTAAGTAATAGTCCATCATGTCGTAAGTGCCAGGAGAAATATCCCATGAAGACATTTTCAATAATAAAAGCAGATAAAAAGAGGCTGAAATTCTTTGCAAGGAAATCTACACAAACTAATAAAACTCCTTGGATTAAACTTGCTTAAAACTTTAAAATAGGAGAGGAAAAAATAAAAACAAACAAAAGATAATTAAAAAGCAAACAAAAATAATAAAGCGGCTATACACACTGGAAGAACTACTATCTCTCGGCTCTCCCTATCAAGAAAACTCACACGACTGTGTTCCCCGACAACGGCGCCAATAACTTGATGCGATGATTCGGCAAGTGCACCGGTCGCGCAAGTAATAATAATGGGGAAAATCCCCGAGTGTCGGTCTCTTGAGGAACACAGTAAGGTGGAGTTAGGTTTCGAGGAAGGACTTGAGATTGAAGTCCTTAAATCGGATGGAATGCGGGGGAGTTGGATTGGCTTTTGGAAAATAAAATAAAAGCTATCAACTACTCCTATGCAATGCCGCTATGCAATGCTTCGCTTGGCGGGATGGAGACTAAGCAGGCCTTGAGCGCGCTGCGTCGAAAGGGCGGATGGACGAGTAGGCAAGCGGAATCGAACTCTGCAGGCCTTGAGTGCACTGCTTCGTTAGGCGGGATGGAATACGGGCCGCGATGCCACGCTTCGGTAGGCGGATGGACGAGTAGGCAAGCGGAATGAGGGTCGCAAGCACCTCTTCGATAAGCACGCCACTAGCAATTGCTAGTGCGGCACCGGACGTGACGGCGGGATGGAGGATGAAATGGGGCGCACCTCAAGCACACAAATAAACAAAAAGGGTATTTCACATAGACATGAAATAACTTTAAATAGCAAGGTCTATAGTGTTCTTCATCAAAATACAAAAGGTCTAACTATTGCAACAATCAATAAGAGGAGAACAAGGCAAGAAATCGACCGAATCCGAAGTCTCGTTGTAGATTCACGGTTGGAATCGCCGGGTTGTCAATCCGCGTCCAAGCTCGGTCCGCAACTACGTCCGGGGTAGAGAGAGCTGTCATGACTCTCCAATGGACCCGTCTTCTTCATGTCACGATCCGGTAGAGGTTGCAAACTTCCTCTTGCTTGATGGCAATGGTGGCTAGGTCTTCCTTTGGAGCTCTTGGATGAAGGAGGAGGCCGAGAGGAAACTCTGGCTCAAGATTGGCGTGAAGAACAAGCCCGGAGCACCTCTAGATGGTGGGCGGCGGTGGAGGGGCGAAATCGGAGCCCTGGAGCGAGAAAACGGCGGCAGAAAATCGGGGTTCCGACCTAAAATCTCGAGCAGGTCGTTTTATAGGTGCTGGAATAAACAGTGTGCACGGTCGTTGGCGCACGACCAGTGGTCGTGCGCACTAGAATTCGGTGATCGTGCGCTCTGCCTGGACGGAACCTGCAAAGCAGAAATTAAAAAATAACATGTTCGCACGACCAGGGGCGCACGACCGGTGGTCGTGCGCACTATCGTCGGTGGTCGTGCGCACTGGTCGAGACAGAACTCATAAAATTAATGATAAGTGCGCACGAACAGTGGCGCACGACCGGTGGTCGTGCGCACTAGCGTAGATGCTCGTGCGCACTGCACCAAACAGAACTCATGAAAAAAGGGTTAAGTGCACACGATCAATGGCGCACGACCAGTGGTCGTGCGCGCTAGAACTAGTGATCGTGCGCAGTGTTCCTGTACAGAATTGTACCGTGAACACCTGCACGACTCCTGTTCCAGCATAACCATGAATCCTGCCACTGAAAGTGGCACTTAACGATGCATGAAAACTACTAGAGATGAATTGCAAGAAACAACACCAAAAATGGGCCTAGAGGTGCACTTAGCAAGGAGTATCAAATATGAGTGAAAACATGTCTAAAGTGAAGTGCATAGACTAGAAAACCGGCCCAGATGAGTCCATAAATGTGTATATGATCAGGACTCATCATATATGATCTAGTTCACCTAGGGGGGTGAATAGGTCTTTTGAGTTCTACTTGTTTGATATAGATAGTTCAAATTATTCTAAGCAAGAAATCAAGCACACCCAGAAAACACACAAGTGTTTATAGTGGTTCCCCAAGACAGTGTGTCTATGGGTAGTCCACTTTCCCCCTTCACCCTTCCAACAGTGTGTTAGATAGGGCCAACTCCTCCAAACTCAGCTCCAAGAGCTTACTGCACAGATCCCTCAGGATATCTCAAGTTTTCCCAAACCCTACCTTAGGCTCAGCAGCCCTACCTCAGATTAGCCACTGATCCTACAACTCAGACCACAGCAGGTCAAACAAACTCAGGCCTAAACAACCCTACCTCAGAGGAATCCACCTCCTACAACTCATACCCCTTCCAGGTCCTACCTCAGAGGAATCCACCTCCTATAACTCAGACCCCTTCTAGGTCCTACCTTAGAGGAATCCTCCTCGTACAGCTCAGGCAATAATGCCCTACAACTCAGGCTAAACAACCTTACAAACTCAGGCCTTCAACCCTACAAACTTAGGCAGTAAAGCTCTATAACTCAGAACCCAAAGGTTCCTACAAGAGAAATAATGATCTTTACAAATAGAAGGAAGAAAGGTCAAGCCTGGTTCTTCTTCTTCTCAGCTGCTGTTGCAGACTTGAACCAGGGAGCCGATGTTCAGCTCCAACTTGTTCTTCTTGATCAGCCCTTAAGATGATGGACTGGATCTACTGCTCTATCTTGAAATGAATCAAGATGAGTTATCTCTTCCTTGCAGCCTTGTGTTAGCTGATGAGTCCCAATTATATACATATTTTCGGACTTATTTGGGCTGATTTTCTAGTCTTTGCACCACACTTTAGGCTTGTTTTCATTCATATTTAATAGTCGTCTATTATTCCACTCTTAGTGCACATGTATGCCCATTCTTGGTGTGATTCCTTGTGTTCCAGTGGTCCTGGACATTTTCATGCAGGTTCAAGGGATCGTGCGATGCTCGTAGTCTGTTAGGGGGTAATTTCTGCCTGAAATGCCACTGATCGTGCATTTCCTTCACGCACGATCAGTTGATCGTGCGCCTCTGATCGTGCGCGTTCATTTGCAGCCCAAAAACAGATTCGGAGTTTGGTCGTGCATTTGCTATGCACGATCGAGCGCACGGTCGTGCGCTTTATATTTTTTTTTTCTGTAGTTTTGTTTTGCAGGTTTCATGCACAGAGCGCACGATCACCAGCTTTCAGTGCGCACGATCAGTTGATCGTGCGCCGACTGATCGTGCGCCCTAGTTTTCTATAAATATACAGCCCGCGAAATTAGGTCGGACAACCATTCTGCTCCGCCGTTTTCGAGTCCTGTTCGCCTCTTCCGCCCCTGCATCATCTTCCACCACCAGGAGGTGCATCCGGGCTTGTTCTTCACGCCAATCTTGAGACGGAGCTTCCTCTCGGCCTCCTACTTCATCTGATAGCTTCAAAGGAAGATTTAGACGCCATCGCCATCAAGCAAGGGGAAGTTTGCAACCTTTACCGGATCGTGATACGAAGAAGACGGGTTCATTGGAGAGTCGTGACAGCTCTCTCTACCCCGGACGTAGTTGCAGACCGAGCTTGGATGCGGATTGACAAACCGGCGATTCCAACCGTGAATCTACAACGAGAATTCAGATTCGGTCGATTTCTTGCTTTGTTCTTCTCATATTGATGTATATGTAGTTAGATCTAAACATATTGATGAAGTAGCACTTAACTTACTTTGCATTTCTATACATTTCATGTCTATGTGAAATACTTTATTGCTTGGATTGCTTGAGGTGCGCCCCATTCCATCCTCCATCCCGTCCGTCACGTTCGTTTGCCGCACTAGCAATTGCTAGTGGTGTGCTTGCCGAAGAGGTGCTTGCGACCCTCATTCCGTTTGCCTACTCGTCCATCCGCCCTCACGAAGTAGCGCGTTCAAGGCCTACGTTGTCTCCATCCCGCCAAGCGAAGCATTGCATAGCGGCATTGCATAGGAGTAGTGTAATATTTTCTCTTTATTTTCTACAATCCAAAACACCCATTTCCGCATCCATCCGACTTAAAGGACTTCAATCTCAAGTCCTTCCTCGATAGATAGCTCCACCTTACTATGTTCCTTTGAGATCGATACTTGGAGATTCATTCCTATTTTTTATTACTTGAACGATCGGTACACTGTCTTTTCGTGCCGCAGTCTAGCTACCGCCTATAGCGGTGTGCGAGATTTGCGCATTAAATTTTTGGCGCCGTTGCCAGGGAACACAGTCGTGTGAGTTTTCTGGAGAGGGAGAATCTGAGATCTAAGCCCTTCCATTTGTGAATTGCATCTTTTATTTTGTTTCAGTTCTTCTTATTCCATTTTCTTGTTTTAAATTAGGTTGCTTAGTAATTTATTGTTAGGTGTAGTGTTATGCACAACAGTGTTTTCTTTTTGAATCATTTTATCTTCGCACTATGTGGGGTTCATTTAATATTCGTTGCCATTTTTGTGGAGATATCTCTCATGCTAGTGATAGATGTCCTAAGGGAGATAGTAGCCCTAGCACTCCTGTCCCAACATATGGAGCACCGACTTCGTCTGGTACTCCATATGTTGCGCGGAAGTCCTATGGCTATTCTACTACGCCATTACCGTCACTACTTCTTTTCGGCTTCAGCACCTGTTGTGCCAAAGAAGCCTGTTAGGCAGTGCTTGTTTTGTCAGAGCATGGATCATGCCCTGAAGGATTGTGCCGAGTATCTTCGCCAATTGGACGAGGATGACGAGCCGGATATCCGGATCGTCCCGACTCCTAACTCTGGCGGTACACCTTCAACATCCGGTTATGTGTCTGTGTCACCTTCATCTTATGAAGGGTATGATATGGACACGGTCACCAGATGTGTGGCTGATCTGGGAACTGACATGAATGAGCCCATCTCCCTTGTACATCCATCACCTAGCGTAGATTTGATTCTTTGTGAGGAATCAGTGCTTGACTTTTATCCAAGCACTATTCCTCCCCCTGTTGTGCATTCTACTACATTTGTCTCTGATGACATTATTGAGGATGTTTCGCAGGATAAGGCAGGTGATTTATGTGTTGTGCCTATTCCTATGGAGGAGGATATTTTCCAAGGTGACGAGGATTCTACCTCAGCACCGGTGGAGGAAGTCCAAATCTTGGAGGAGGTCACTGATGAACCTACCGAGCCCTACAACATTGTCGATGATGCTGACATTATTTTACTTTCCCAATCTAATGGGAGTGACACCGGGACCACTCCCCCGCTTGATTTTTATTTATGTCATTCTTCTTGTTTATTTCTTGATCCCCTTTCTCCATCCGAGCCTGTGCAGGCTGAATCTTCACAGGTACTTCAGGAGGACTTGGAGCATTCTGCTCAAGTCAATGATGAGTGTATCCTTTCATGTGAGGAGGTTGATCCCTCCTCCATAGAGGAAGCCTCATTCATTGCCTTCTCCTCCTGCTGCCGCCCTGAAGATGACACCTTGCTGGGCAAGGATGTTTTTGGTGAGTTGAGCGAGGATATCTCCTCCTCCTCTTCTTACTTTCTTTTCCCTCTACCTGTGATGGGCAGGTTTTATCTTTATTCTGGTAGAGGCTGTTGAAATTGTTGAAGTGGAAGTTAGAGGACTTTTTGGACCTGGGCGGTCTGGGAGGAGGTCGGGCGGTCTGGCTTGATAGCACGACCTGGCGGTCTGCTTCTGTGGTCTGGCTGGTCTATGCCTAGCTGCGGTCTCCTAGCGTGATCGCTGGTATGGGTCCAAGGCGGCTGAAGGTGAAAGCCGCGCGGTCTGTCTCTAACCGCGTGGCGGTCTGTTCGTATTCTAGGCTGTGGCGGTCTGGTGTGACCGCACAGTTTGTTCCAGGTTCTCTTCAGAATGCGGTCTGATGGCTGACCGGGCTTTCTGGTGGTATTTCGCGGACTAAGGGACTTAGTCGCGCGGTCTCAGTTCGCGGTCTCAGGAGGAGACTGGTATGCGAGCTGGACGCTGTTCGCAGTCTCAGGTGGAGACCGGTATGCGGACAGGAGTTCGCAGGATGTTGGCGAACTGGCTGTGTTCGCGGTCTCTGGCGAATACAGGGGGTGAACAGCTTTCGGGCGGTCTAGCGATCTCCTTTTGGAGTCGCGATCTGCGGTGAGAGTGGCAGTCTCTCATAGTCGATGTTGAAGCTGGCGAGTTCTCCAAAATGAAGCAGGAGTACTGTTGCTGATCGCGCGGTGTGACCGGTCAGGTCGCGCGGTCTGGAGGGTGGTGATCCTATCTCATAGGGTGGTGACTGGATCAGGCTCCATGCCTATAAATAGGAGCCACTGTAGCAGCAAATTATAAGACACACCAAGTGTAAGCTGAGTTCGCTTCTTTCATGCGGTCTCTATTTGTCTGACCGGGCGGTCTGCTGATTGAACTTCTCTTGTGCAGCTTCTGCGGATAGTGCAGGCAGCAGCGTTCACCTCTTCCTCTGAAAGTGTTCGGGCGGCCTGCGGCTTGGAGTTGTGGTGCTGGAGTTTGGGAGAATCAGGAGTTCGGAAAGGAAGGGTGCGGTCTGATCAGCGGGTTGGTGGTGTTCTGAGGTCGGCAGCGGGTTGCGGTCTGGCGGGTTGCAGAGGTCGCAAGGGAGACCGTGTGGTCTCAAGTTGTCTTCAACATTGTATCTTTTCCTTTGGTGTTTGTGCTGGCGAAATCATGTCTCGCCAAGCATACCTTGCCTTGTAATTTGAAGTTGTTATCAACAAAGATCGTTTGTTTGCCTCCATTTACTTCTGGTTGTTTGGTTTGTAACTCTAAGTTGACTAACTCCTGCTCGCTTCATAAAGATTCGAAAAATTTCACATGGTATCAGAGGGAGGTTTGAGTGGTTGAGCAGTGACTAACTTAGAGTAGCCATCACCTTTGTGAAGAAGGAACCAGTGGCAGAGCAATGGAAGCGAGGGGTCTTGGAATTGAGATGCTTACATCGACTAACTTCAAGAAGTGGAAGTTGTGTATGCAAAGCTATCTTCTAGGTGAGGACCTCTGGGAAGTAGTTGGAGGAGATCAGACGCAGGAAGTTGTCCCGGAAGGGGATAATGGGGCTGATGTGAGAACTTGGAGGAGGACGAATGCGAAGGCAGAATTCACTCTGAAGAGGGTAATCTCACCTGACTTGTTTGACCACATCTTGGGGTGTGGATCGGCTGAGGAGATCTGGAGAGCCCTGGATGGGCTGTTTAACAAGAAGAATGTAGCAAGGCTACAGTTCTTGGAGAATGAGCTGGCAAGGTCGGCTCAGGGTGATCTTTCTATCTCCACTTTCTTTCTGAAGATGAAGAACTTGTGCGCTGAAATCTCAGCATTGGATCCTGATGAGCCTATCTCTGAGGCGAAGCTGAAGAGACACATCATCCGCGGCCTGCGGAAGGAATATGTTGCCTTTGTGACGTCGGTGCAGGGATGGGCAAATCAGCCATCTCTGTTGGAGCTGGAGAACTTGCTTGCATCGCAAGAAAGTTTGGCAAGGCAGATGGTGGGAGTGTCAGTGTCTAGGGGAGATGGCGAAGTGCTCTTCTCACGGAAGAAGAAGAAGTGGGATAAGAAGAAGAAGACCGCTGGAGGAGGCTATGGGCCTTCAACTTCTGGGCAGCAGGAAAGGGGGTATGCTCCCAAGGCTGACGGGAAGAAGAAGGGGGAAGGTATGAAGTGCTTCAAGTGTGGAAAGTATGGCCACATCAGGAAGGATTGCAAGGTGGTCACCCATGCTGGGCATGCTGCGGAGAAGGAGGAAGTTGAGGCCAGACACTTTGAAGGAGGTTGGGGAGGAGCCTTCTCGGCTTCTGTTGGAGCTTCGGCTCCTATCAACTATCTGGAGGATTGGATCGTGGACTCGGGGTGTGGTCATCACCTCACCGGAGACGAGACTAAGCTTTCTTCTGCACAGCCCTATACAGGTAACAATGCAATCATTACTGCTGATAATATTGTGCATCCTAATAGAGAAGGTGGGGGTTATTTCCTTGGGCAGTGATAGAGGGCCACTTACCTTGAAGAGTGTCTATCACAGTGCCTGGTATGAGAAAAAACCTCTTCTCCGTGACCAACGCTGTAGACGCTGGGTATCACGTTCTGTTCGGCCCAACAGAAGTGAAGTTTCTACGCAATTTTGAGGTCGTAAAGGCCGAGGTCGTCCATGTCGGGAGACAGGCAAAGGACTTGTTCATTTTATCAACAAGTTCTTACGTCGACAAGATGAAGACGAATGATGTTGCCGTTATATGGCATGAGAGGTTGGGGCACGTAGGGATGGACAAGCTGAAAGCTATGGTGGTGAGAGGTCTGGTCAAGGGTCTGCCAAGTCTATCTTCCTACGGTGAAGGTCATGTTTGCGCGGGCTGTCAGTTCGGCAAGTCTCATCGACTACCGTTTGACAAGTCGCAGACAAGGAGTGTGTGCCAGTTGGAGTGCATCCACGGTGACTTGATGGGACCAACTGCTACCCCAAGCCTCGGAGGCAGCAGATATATGCTGGTGTTGATCGATGATTACACCAGATATGTCTGGGTATATTTCCTGAAGGAGAAGGCAGGAGGCGTTTACCAAGTTTGTGGAGTTCAAGGAGCTCGTGGAGGGTCGGCTAAGACTGCGGGTGAAGAAGCTGAGGACTGACAACGGAGGGGAGTTCACCTCCAATGAGTACTCTATTTTTTGCAGGAAGGCAGGCATCCGGAGGGAGCTCACTGGTGCATATACTCCACAGCAGAACGGGGTTGCAGAGCGGAAGATCCATCATCTGACGGAGACCTGCAAGTGTTGGTTGCATGCCAAGAGTATCCCAAAGTCCTTCTGGGCGGAGGGAATATCTTGTGCTGCCTACGTCATCAACAGGATGCCTCTGAGCCCCATGAACATGTTGACTCCACATGAGATGATGTTCAAGGAGAAGCCAAGCGTGGCACACCTTAGGGTGTTTGGTTCCACCTGCTACGTGCATCTTCCAGATGCTCTTCGGATGAAGCTAAATGCTAAAGCAAGGAAGCTAGTCTTCGTGGGATACGATGAGCGGAAGAAAGGGTGGAAGTGCATAGGACCCGGAGACGCGGAGGTTTGTGGTATCTCGCGACGTCGTGTTCGATGAGGTGACATCTTACAAGGGGTCTTCTGATGTGGAGCTACCAGAGAGCAGGGTGGAGGTGCCGGAGAAAGCTGTGGAGGATCTTCAGGTGGAGCTACCTGTGTCACCAGGTGGTCCATCTCCTTCTAGTTCCGAGACGGTGGCTTCTGGTTCAGGGAGCAGAGGGAGCGATGCTCCTAGCACGTATGGAAGGGGAGCTAGGGAAGAAGCAGCTGAAGATAATGCGGTTCAGGGGAAGGAGCTGAGGAGGTCGAAGCAAGCGATCCGTCGCACCTGATCGCTATACAAGAGGAAACTGCAGTGAGCTTTGTCTCATGTTTCTTCGCTGGTCCCTTGGATGAGAGGGAGCCATCGAGCTTTGAGAAGGCCAGAGGTGTGAAGGAGTGGGACGTTGCAATGCAAGAAGAGATGGCAGCTCTCGAGAAGAATGAGACCTGGTCTCTTGTGCCCAAGCCCAAGGGCACCACTCGTGTGACATGCAAGTGGGTCTACAAGCTCAAGAAGAAAGCTGACGGCAGTATCGAGTGGTACAAGGCTCGCCTTGTAGCTCAGGGGTTCTCGCAGCAATACGGTGAAGACTACGAGGAGACGATCAGTCCGGTGGCAAAAATGACTTCAGTTCGGTTCATCATTGCTTTGGCGGCGTTCAGTGGATGGGAGATTTGGCAGCTCGACGTCAAGATTGCTTTCTTGTACGACGAGATTGACAAGGACATCTTCATGGTCCAGCCACCAGGCTTTGTATCTGAAAATTTTCCGGAGCATGTCTACAAGCTGAATAAGGCCCTATATGGGTTGAAGCAAGCACCGAGGGCGTGGTACGGGAAGATCGCAGAATATCTCTTATTCTGTGGATTTGATGCTTCAGACTCAGACTCAAGCTTGTTCGTCAAGAAGAGCGGGGAGCTTCAGGTCATCGTGTTGTTATACGTCGACGATATGATCGTGACGGGGAACTAGAAGAAGGAAGTAGCACAGCTTCGAGCCGAGCTGTCTATCAGGTTCGAGATGAAGGACTTAGGTGAGCTTCACCATTTCCTTGGACTCGAGGTGCAGAGGAAGGAAGGTGGAGTGTTGGTGACCCAGGCTGGATATGCGGAGCAGATCGTGGAGCGATTCGGCATGAAGGAAGGGAAGTGCACTTCCACACCTCTGGAGAAGGCTATGAAGCTTCGGAAGGATGAGGGGAGGATTATGCAAGATCCATTGGTGTTCCGAGCTCTGGTTGGGAGCTTGATCTATCTGACGATCACGAGGCCGGATATTGCATATGCAGTTGGCAGAGTGAGTCGATATATGGCGGAGCCACGGGTACCTCATCTGCTAGCAGGCCAAGAACATTCTGAAGTATGTCAAGGCGACCTCGGACATGGGTCTCCTATATAGGAGGGATGCGGGCCTCGAGGTGCACGGGTACATGGATGCTGACTACGGGGGAGATTCGGATGATCGGAAGTCGACGTCTGGATTCGTCTTCATGGCGGGCCCTACAGCTATATCATGGTGCAGCAAGAAGCAGGATTCTGTATCGGTCTCCACCACGGAAGCGGAATACAAGGCTTCGGCCTTGGCAGCTCAGGAAGCCATCTGGCTTAGGAGGTTGGTGGGAGACGTCCACAAGGAGGTTCGAGAGCCGACTCTGCTACGCGGTGATAACGAGAGTGCTCTCAAACTGGTTACCAATCCAGTTTGTCACGCGAGGACCAAGCATATTGAGATCGAGCACCACTTCATACGGGAGAAGGTGCTGGAGGGATCTCTTTCGGTCGAGCCATGTGCGGAGTGCGGACAATGTCGCGGACATCATCACAAAGGCGCTGGCAAAGGGGTCGTTCACACGGCTAAGGAGCCTACTGGGGCTAGTTTCAAATTCCCACTTCATGGGGGAGTGTTGAAATTGTTGAAGTGGAAGTTAGAGGACTTTTTGGACCTGGGCGGTCTGGAAGGAGGTCGGGCGGTCTGGCTTGATCGCACGACCTGACGGTCTGCTTCTGCGGTCTGGCTTTTCTAAGCCTAGTTGCGGTCTCCTGGAGTGATCGCTGGTATGGGTCCAAGGCGGCTGAAGGTGAAAGCCGCGCGGTCTGTCTCTAACCGCGTGGCGGGCTGTTCGTCTTCTAGGCTGTGGCGGTCTGGTGTGACCGCACAGTTTGTTCCAGGTTCTCTTCAGAATGCAGGTCTGATGGCTGACCGGGCTTTCTGGTAGTATTCGTGGACTAAGGGACTTAGTCGCGCGGTCTCAGTTCGCGGTCTTAGGAGGAGACTGGTATGCGAGCTGGACGCTGTTCGCGGTCTCAGGTGGAGACCAGTATGCGGACAGGAGTTCGCGGGTTGTTGGCGAACTGGCTGTGTTCGCGGTCTCTGGCGAACACAGGGGGTGAACAGCTTCGGGCGGTCTGGCGATCTCCTTTTGGAGTCGCGATCTGCGGTGAGAGTGGCGGTCTCTCATAGTCGATGTTGAAGCTGGCGAGTTCACCAAAATGAAGCAGGAGTACTATTGTTGATCGCGCGGTGTGACCGGTCAGGTCGCGCGGTCTGGAGGGTGGTGATCCTATCTCATAGGGTGGTGACTGTATCAGGCTCCACGCCTATAAATAGGAGCCACTGTAGCAGCAAATTATAAGAAACACCAAGTGTAAGCTGAGTTCGCTTCTTTCCTGCGGTCTCTATTTGTCTGACCGGGCGGTCTGCTGATTGAACTTCTCTTGTGCAACTTCTGCGGATAGTGCGGGCAGCAGCGTTCACCTCTTCCTCTGAAAGTGTTTGGGCGGTCTGCGGCTAGGAGTTGTGGTGCTGGAGTTCGGGAGAATCAAGAGTTCGGAAAGGAAGGGTGCGGTCTGATCAGCGGGTTGGTGGTGTTCTGAGGTCGGCAGCGGGTTGCGGTCTGGCGGGTTGCAGAGGTCGCAAGGGAGACCGCGCGGTCTCAAGTTGTCTTCAACATTGTATCTTTTCCTTTGGTGTTTGTGCAATCATGTCTCGCCAAGCATGCCTTGCCTTGTAATTTGAAGTTGTTATCAATAAAGATCGTTTGTTTGCCTCCATTTGCTTCTCGGTTGTTTGGTTTGTAACTCTAAGTTGACTAACTCCTTGCTCGCTTCATAAAGATTCGAAAAATTTCACAGAGGCGTGACTGTTCTTTCTCCGTGTAGGTACCCGCTACCTACACGCATATTAGAACAGTTACCTGTGCACTTTTCTTTTCATAGGCCTATAAGCTAGAACTGTAAAAATGCCAAATAAGTCGTGCTGGGATGACAATAACCCCAGTAGTTATCTTACTTTTCTTGCAATTTCAATTTATCCAGTTTGTTTAGTTAGTTGCATTTCTTTTTAGCATTTCTGCTTTCTTTTGTTTTTGTGGAGCTCACCCCTGCAGGTACTCATTGCAAATTCTGAATGGCGGGTTTGCTTCAGGTTTTCATGCATCTTCTGGTATGCTCACCTCTGAGCATTGGGTACTCTCTTTCCCCTAGACTTCATTTTTAATTTCATGGTTATATCTTGTGTTGAATTGTTTAGATTAAGTCTGGGGGAGAGCCGTTATATGTTACCCACTGCACGTGCACATCTCATTTGCATACTAGAAGTATTTTAATTTCAGTTATTTAGTATTGTTTATCACCACTGCACCCACTTTAGCGCGCACTCGCTTGTTTGTATGCTCCCGTATATTCAATTCTTGGATGTGATGTAGGAATTGCTGTATTAGCCAAAACAATTGCAAGATGGAGTGGAATGTTGACTCTTGTAGTGCTCTAGTTGAGTACTCGTGTCTTGCATAGGGATTTGAGTAGAATTAGTTTTTATTCATGCTTCTAATTTATAATTAGTAGATTTGCATAGATTTTAGTTTATTTTACTCAAAATGGTGAATGTGGTTGAATCTAACGGTAGCATGGTATTGTGTGTAGGCAAACGTGAGGTTCGTGTTTCTTGAGTCGGGAGGAAGGATTACCTTTCTCGAGGGCTAAGAACTTGCCCAAGCGACTCTCGAAGCATGGGTGCGAACGATTTGCAAGTTGAGCGTGACGTAAGCCATATTTTTGGCAAGCTTGATCCTTGTTTTACCATTCCTATACGCTAACCGTTGCTAGCCTATTTTGTGCCTACCCGATCTTTTGGTTCAGCTCCACCATACTTCACCAAGGCCTTAAAGCTAAACCTATTATCGCAACCAAAATTTAGCTAAAAGCATTTATGTATTGTAATTTTCCAATACGGTGCGGTGATATGAAAACTTTAGTGTTGTTGTGGAAGTTTTAAAAATTCCTATGTGCTGGGCTTGTTGCAAATAGTTATGGGGATGAAAACAAAAGAAAATGAAAAAAAAAAGTAAAGAAAAAAAATAGATATATATCCCCAGTGTTTTAATTGAAAAATCTAGTTGGTACTGATTGTTGTAGGCCGTGTGCACACCCGGTTTCAAAGTCAAGTCTGGGGGTGTGTTACACGTGTATTATTGGGGCTGCTATGATTTAGCACTTTTGTGTGCTCATTTGGGTTGCGATTAGCCTTCACGTTTATCTTTGCATTCCAAACCGTAACCCAAGCCTCATTTAAACCCAAAGTCCTATCGATTCGTCTTGTGAGTTCACTAGCGCCGTGGAGAGAGTGTGACCGGGCGAGCATATGGTTCTCGACGTTGATGGATTTCAACGGAGATAATTCCGAGTTCCGGTCTTGGGTAACATTCACCTGCGCGTCTAGCTTACTTTCGTACTACGCGAGACCACGAGATTCACCAACATTCCATTTTGAGTAAAAATTAATTTCTTTTTACGCATTTACACTTTTATAAATTAACTAGCATATGTAAAAACTTCTTCTAATGAACTTCTATGCACACTAGTATGAAACTTCACATTCTATTCCATGTTTACAATTTTTTTGGTTAGCTATGCTTTTCCTACTCTGCCGGATATGTTTGCTCGGGACGCGCAAACAGGTAAGTCTGGGGGTGTGATGAGTCCCAATTATATACATATTTTCGGACTCATTTGGGCTGATTTTCTAGTCTTTGCACCACACTTTAGGCTTATTTTCATTCATATTTAATAGTCGTCTATTATTCCACTCTTAGTGCACATGTATGCCCGTTCTTGGTGTGATTCCTTATGTTCCAGTGGTCCTGGACATTTTCATGCAGGTTCCAGGGATCGTGCGATGCTCGGAGTCTGTTTGGGGGCAATTTCTGCCTGAAGTGCCACTGATCGTGCGTTTCCTTCACGCACGATCAGTCGATCGTGCGCCTCTGATCGTGCGCGTTCATTTGCAGCCCAAAAACAGCTTCGAAGTTTGGTCATGCGTTTGCTATGCATGATCGTGCGCACGGTCGTGCGCTTTATATTTTTTCTGCAGTTTTGTTTTGCAGTTTTCGGGCACAGAGCGCACGATCACCAGCTTTCAGTGCGCACGATCAGTTGATCGTGCGCCACTGATCGTGCGCCCTGTTTTCTATAAATATACAGCCCGCAAAATTAGGTCGGACGACAATTCTGCTCCACCGTTTTCGAGTCCTGTTCGCCTCTTCCGCCCCCTGCATCATCTTCCGCCACCAGGAGGTGCTCCGGGCTTGTTCTTCATGCCAATCTTGAGCCGGAGCTTCCTCTCGGCCTCCTCCTTCATCTGATAGCTTCAAAGGAAGATTTAGCCGCCATCGCCATCAAGCAAGGGGAAGTTTGCAACCTTTATTGGATCGTGAGACGAAGAAGACGGGTTCATTGGATATTCGTGACAGCTCTCTCTACCCCGGACGTAGTTGCGGACCGAGCTTGGACGCGGATTGACAACCCGGCTATTCCAACCGTGAATCTGCAACGAGCCTTCAGATTCGGTCGATTTCTTGCTTTGTTCTTCTCTTATTGATCTATATGTAGTTAGATCTAAACATTATGATGAAGTAGCACTTAACTTAGTTTGCATTTCTATACATTTCATGTCTATGTGAAATACTTTATTGCTTGAGTTGCTTGAGGTGCGCCCAATTCCATCCTCCATCCCGCCGTCACGTACGTTTGCCGCACTAGCAATTGCTAGTGGCGTGCTTGTCGAAGAGGTGCTTGCGACCCTCATTCCGTTTGCCTACTCGTCCATCCGCCCTCACGAAGTAGCGCATTCAAGGCCTACGTAGTCTCCATCCCGCCAAGCGAAGTATTGCATAGCGGCACTTGCATAGGAGTAGTGTAATATTTTCTCTTTATTTTCCACAATCCAAAACACCTGTTTCTGCATCCATCCGACTTAAAGGACTTCAATCTCAAGTCCTTCCTCGATAGATAGCTCCACCTTACTGTGTTCCTTTGAGATCGATACTTGGGGATTCCCATTTTTTATTACTTGAACGATCGGTACACTGCCGTTTCATGTCGCAGTCTAGCTACCGCCTATAGCGGTGTGCGAGATTTGCGCATCATTAGCACATTTCTTGGCTGCCGACAATGGAATAGTAAGCTTTCTCTTCTTTATGTGCTCAAGAGAAAGATTGATAGCAGAAGATGTTTCCTCAACCCTAATTTATCCCTTTTATACATCCCCGATCTTCAACGGACACTCCGCCGACCTTCTGACAGATATGGGAGTGACTGGTGGACCCCACAATGCATTTCTGCAGCTTGTGCCAAGGGAAGAACCCGCCATGTCACGTTTGAACTGTCTCAGCAGTTGGGCTGATATTGCTTCCTCTTCTCAGCGGATTTCATCGATCTGCAGAGATGTTTCTGTGTTCGACGAACATCATTCTATGTTCGACGAACTTCATTCTTCATTCGACGAACATGCCAAGTCTTAGCGCTTACTTCTGCCCCATCTCTACGTTCGACGAACTGAGTTCTGGATTCGATGAACACGCCAAGTCTCAAAGCTTGCTTCTATTCCGTCTCTGCGTTCGACGAACTGAGTTCTATATTCGACGAACTTCATTCTTCATTCGACGAACCCGTCAAGTCTCAGCGGATATTTGCTGCTTCTTTCCCATCTCAGCGGATTTGACCCTTCGTCTCAGTGGTTCTGCTGAGACAATTCTTCATCTCTTAGGAGTTGATTTCTCCTGATACAAGGGCATGATTGGCATTTTCTCTTGAGTTACCTGAGCCTATATATCTTACAAAAATATGGCTTTATCAAATATATCTTGTACTTAGCATTGTGAGTGATGCCTCTTCAAATCAAAGGAATATTGAGGGCAATATTCCCAACAATCTCCCCCTATTTCAAGAAGGCAGAACATTCCCAATGCTAAGGTACATAGCCAAACAAAAACATATCATGAAAATGATCTATATAGCATTCATGATAACATTGCTTCTAGAAGATAAGATTGTTTAAGCATTCTATTAAAACTCATGATTGTTTATATTAAGCTTTGACTAACTCAGAGGACTATCATTGTACTCAAAGCTGACTCTGAGTTGGTCTTAACATTGGCCATCTCCCCCTTTCTGATTTCTTCAACTATTTTTCTTTTAGGGATTGGGAGGCAGCATTGGCCATCTCCCCCTCAACCTGAGCAGGGACTTGCTCCCCCTCAATGTGAGAACTGTTAGCTTTATTAGCTATTCTTGTTCATTTTGAATAACCCTTTCTAGCCCCCCTCATTTGGAGCAAATCAATTGTTCTTATGATTATAAGTGTTACTTATGCTTATGTCATAATGCTGAGTTCGTCGAATTCAAAGTCGACGTTCGTCGAACTCAGGAAAGAGTTCGTCGAACTCAGGAAAGAGTTCGTCGAACCCAGATTTTTCCCAGCCGAGCCCTTAGTCTGCTTTAGTTTGTTTTGTATACTTATTCACCTGAGACAGATGGCTGTCTCAGCAGATCAGCTGAGATGGGTCTCACCCTGAATTCAAAGTATTTAACATTTTAGGGAGATTCTACCCTATCATGTGGACTATGCCTACTGTAAAGTTGATCAATTCAGATTTCAATTTATCATAACAGTTCATATTGTGAGAATTGTACAGATGAGAACATAAGCATTTTAACAGTGGGAATAGATTCATAAGTGAACTCATTCTAAATTCAACATTCCTAAGTCAATTTTGAAAGAATTAAACTTGGCCTCATCCAGTGGCTTGGTGAAGATATCAGCTACTTGATTGTCTGTGGGGACATATTCAAGTTTGATATCTTCACACTCTACATGCTCTCTAATAAAATAGTACCTAATTTCTATGTGCTTGGTCCTGTATGGGAGACTGGATTTTGGCAATAGAAATAGCACTAGATGAATCGCACAGTAGGGGAGATTGACTTACCTTGATATTATAACCCTCCAATTGATGTTGGATCCACAGAAGTTGAGCACAACAGCTGCCTGCAGCAATGTACTCTGACTCAGCTGTGGATATGGCCACACTGGTTTGCTTTTTGCTACTCCAAGAGATCAGCTTCATCCCTAGGAATTGACAAGTGCTACTTGTGCTTATCCTGTCTTCTTTGCACCCTGCAAAATCTGCATCTGAATAGCCTATTAGTTCAAAGTCATTGTTCCTAGGGTACCAAAGGCCAAGATTTAGGCCGCCCTTGAGGTATCTCAAGATCCTCTTGACAGAGGTGTAGTGAGATTCCTTAGGACAAGACTGATACCTAGCACAAACACATGTATAATACATAATGTCTGGCCTACTAGCAGTCAAGTACAACAAGGATCCAATGATACACCTGTACATGGATTCATCAAAGGCCGTCCACTTTTCATCCTTGTCTAGTGAAACATTAGATCCCATGGGTGTTCTCATGGTGGAGGCTGACTCCATCCAAAATTTCATTATGAGCTCCTTAGTGTACTTAGTCTGGGAAATGAAGATTCCATCATCAGACTGTTTCACTTGGAGCCCAGGGAAATATTTAAGTTCACCTATACTGCTTATCTCAAACTCCCCATGCATTACATTGGCAAATCTCTTGCAGAGGTTGTCATCAGTAGACCCAAATATTATGTCATCAACATAGATTTGGACTAGGAGACACTTGCCCCTTATTTCCCTAAGAAACAATGTGCTATCTATCTTTCATCTTAAGAACTTGTTCTTGAGGAGAAAACTAGAAAATGTCTCATACCAAGCCATGGGGGTTTGGTTAAGACCATATATAGCTTTCCTAAGTTGATAAACATGAGATGTAAGAGTAGGATGGACAAAACCTGATGGCTGCTCTACATATACTTCCTCTTGCATATTTCCATTTAGGAATGCTGATTTGACATCCATCTGGTACACTTTGAATCCTTTATGGGCTGCATATGCAAGGAATAACCTTATGGCCCCCAACCTTGCAACTGGGGCAAAAGTTTGGTCAAAGTCTATTCCTTCCTCTTGCCTATACCCCTTTGCAACAAGCCTTGTCTTGTTCTTGATGATTGTCCCATTTTCATCCATCTTGTTTCTGAAGATCCATTTAGTGCTAATGATGTTATGTCCCTGTGGCCTTGGCACCAACTTCCATACTTTTCATCTCTTGAATTGCAAAAGTTCTTCCTGCATTGCCTGAATCCAGAATGGATCCAAGTTGGCCTCTTCAAACATCTTAGGCTCTACCTGTGACAGGAAACTGAGGAACAAGGCCTCATTGTGAGCCCTGCTCCCTGTTGTCACACCTTATTGAATATTCCCAATAATCTGCTCCAAGGGATGATCCCTTAGTTGTCTTGTAGCTACAGGCAGTCTCTCCTCTACATGCTGAATTTCTTCCACTGGGTCAGCAGCTTCTTCAGCATCCTGCTCCTTTACTTCTTCTGGAATTGCTGCATCAGTATGTGCTTTACTGCTGCTGGATGGTTCTTCTATAGATAGTTCTTTCATGGCCCTTTCACTTCCTGTCAAAACAGAAGAACTGGACCAACCCTTATAAATTAGGCTGGTCTCATCAAACACCACATGCTTGGACTCTTCAACAACATGGGTTTTCTTGTTATATACTCTATAGGCTCTACTATGTGAGCTATAGCCAACAAGAACCCCCAAGTAACATTTTTCAACAAACTTGGTTAATTGAGATTTTCCATTATTTAAGATGTAGCATTTAGATCCAAAGATCCTAAAATATGAAATTGTTGGTTGTTTGCCTTTCAGAATCTCATAGGGGGGTAATTCAATGAACTTTATTGATGGAAGCTCTATTGAGAACATAACAGGCAGTATTGACTACTTCAGCCCAGAAATATTCTGGGAGTGAAGAGTCACTAAGCAATGTTCTCCCAGCTTTTATCAATGTTCTATTCCTCCTCTCAGCCACCCCATTTTTTTGTGGGGTCCTTGTGGAGGAAAATTCTTGGATGATACCTAGTTCTTGACAGGACCTTGTCATGGCTTCAGATTGAAACTCTGTGCCATAATCAGACCTAGTTCTGACCACAGAACATTGCAAATCATTCTGAATGGCCTTGACATAGCTTATAAAGACATTTAGAGTATCAGATTTCTTTTTAAGGAAAAATACCCATGTATATCTTGAGTGATCATCAACAATCACTAAGGTATACAGCTTCCCTCCTAAGCTCTGAATTGGCATAAGACCAAACAAGTCCATGTGCAATAAATAAAGGCATCTCTTAGTGTCTTTGGAGCCAATACTTTTTAAAGTGGCCCTTGTTTGCTTGCCCATTTGGCAAGCATGACATGGGCTATTTTTAACACATTTTAAATTAGGACTATTTCAAACCAAGTTCTTAGAGAATAGTCTATGCATTTTCTTGTAGTTGATGTGAGCAAGTCTGTTGTGCCATTGAACACATAGAGACTCACTCTCATTTGTCACTAGACAAACAGGAGAGGAAGATGATCTGCAAATAAAATCTAAATAATAAACATTTCCACTCCTAGTGCCTGAGAGTATGGTTTCCAAGTCATTAGACTTTTTGATTAGGCACTTATCATTGTGGAATTCAATGACATAGCCAAGATCACACAGTTAGCTTGTGCTAACAAGGTTGTGTTGCAACCCTTCAACATAAGCCACTTTAGTGATGGAGACTATGCCATTTGTGATCATACCATAACCTCTGGTGACTCCCTTTTCTGAACCCCCAAAGATGACTTTGGGTCCATTCTTCACTGCTTTGTATTCCTACAGTAAACCCTTGGTGCCTTTCATATGTCTTGAGCACCCACTGTCCAAATACCAAATCTGCCCAAGGCTGGTATTTGAACTAACCTGCATTATGGAATTTAATTACGCTTAGGAGCCCAAGTGACTTTGGGTCCTAGGTACTTGTTAGTCTGATAAGATAACCTCACACTGGCTGAACTCTTTGCAGGAAGACTCTTCTTTGCCTTTGGTACATTGGGATTGTACCAACAATCTATGGCAAAGTGTCCCACTTTACCACAACACCAACATTCATGAATATTGTATCTCCTCTTCTGAACATTTCCTGAGGAATTAGCATTACTGTGCCTATGTTCAGGAGGGGAGACAACTGTAGTCTTCCTATTTCTGTCAGCAATGATTTGACTGAATGTCAATCTATGTGATGTCTTGATGCTCTTTGCCATGATGAAATCAGCCTGCTTTGGCTTGGCAGCCATACAAGATCTGATGACATCTGACACTGAGCAACAAGCCTTGTCAACAAATTTGACAGCAAGAATTTTCTTTGCTGAAATAGATCTAGAAGAGCTTGCACCCTGATTCTTGAATGAGGGGGCTGAGGTACCAAATACAAAAGGTCCAGGTTGGACCAAATGAATTTTCTCATGGGGAGCCTTCATGGCACTCAATCCCATTCCCTTTGTTGAAATTATTGAAGTGAAGTGGAAGGGAGTCCGGCCAGTCTAGAGGCTGGAGACCGCAGAGACCGCGCGGTCTGCGCTGGTGCTCTAGCGGTCTGATTCCAGCGATCTCTCTCGGGTTTGGTTCTGGACGGTCTGTCTTGGTTGACTGCTGAGACCGGGCGGGTTGTTCTGGATGATGTGGCGACTTGGCTCAAGTCGGCCAGATGTTCCTGGCTTGATATTGGCGATCTCAGGAAGGGTGATCGCTGTGTCCGCTCGGCTTGTGCGCGACTTGCTGCTGACTTGCGGTCTTGGACTGGATCTTGTCCAAGTGTTGTGATCGCGCGGTCTGCCTGGTGAGATCGTTCGCGATCTGATGGGCGGTTATTGTATCCCAGTTTTTGCGGTGATGACATGTAACAGTCCTAGCCCAAGCCCACACCGAGGTCACTGGCGCCCCAGGAACTGCCGGCACCGACGGCCCAGGTCCATTCTGGGAGCGGCCTGACCAAGCCCATCCCGGGTCACTGGCCCCGTCCTAGGACACTGCGCCATCGGTTCAGCCTGACCACAACTGGTCAACAACAAGCCTGCAGGCCGTACACCCCAACCCCTCTCTGGCCTGCCACAGGGCACAGCGGGTTGTTGGAGGGGGCACGAACCCACGCCCTCCCTTTGATGAGAAATGAGCCAGTTAAGCGGCAGCGCGTGGACTTCCCAGGAGGTCACCCATCCCGTGACTACTCCAGCCCGAGCACGCTTAACTACGGAGTTCTTTCACTTCTCATCACCAATTGAGCTGCAGCTCAATTGGTGATGAGAAGTGAAAGAACTCCGTAGTTGACCAGTTGTGGTCAGGCTGAACCGATGGTGCCAGTGTCCTAGGACGGGGCCAGTGTTGACTGGTCAGGCCGCTCCCAGAATGGGTCTGGGCCGTCGGTGCCAGCAGTTCCTTGGGGCGGCAAGACCCGGTGAGGCTTGGGCCTTGACTGTTACAAAAAGTGCACTTTTTATAACAGTCCTGGCCCAAGCCTCACCGGGTCTTGCCACCCCAGGAACTGCTGGCACCGACGGCCCAGGCCCATTCTGTGACTACTCCAGCCCAAGCACGCTTAACTACGGAGTTCTTTCACTTCTCATCACCAACTGAGCTGCAGCTCAGTTGGTGATGAGAAGTGAAAGAACTCTGTAGTTAAGCGTGCTCGGGCTGGAGTAGTCACGGGATGGGTGACCTCCTGGGAAGTCCACGCGCTGCCGCTTAACTGGCTCAATTCTCATCAAAGGGAGGGCGTGGGTTCGTGCCCCCCCCCCCCCCCCTCCAACAACCCGCTGTGCCCTGTGGCAGGCCAGAGAGGGGTTGGGGTGTACGGACCTGCAGGCTTGTTGTTGACCAGTTGTGGTCAGGCTGAACCGATGGTGCCAGTGTCCTAGGACGGGGCCAGTGTTGACTGGTCAGGCCGCTCCCAGGATGGGCCTGGGCCGTCGGTGCCGGCAGTACTGGGCTAGGGGCCCGGGGTGGCTAGCCAGTACTGTTATAAAAAGTGCACTTTTTATAACAGTCCTGGCCCAAGCCCATCCCCGGGTCACTGACCCCCAGGAACTGCCGCCACCGACGGCCCAGGCCCATCCTGGGAGCGGCCTGACCAGTCAACACTGGCCCCGTCCTAGGACACTGGCACCATCGGTTCAGCCTGACCACAACTGGTCAACAACAAGCCTGCAGGCCGTACACCCCAACCCCTCTCTGGCCTGCCACAAGGCACAACGGGTTGTTGGAGGGGGGCACGAACCCACGCCCTCCCTTTTATGAGAAATGAGCCAGTTAAGCGGCAGCGCGTGGACTTCCCAGGAGGTCACCCATCCCGTGACTACTCCAGCCCGAGCACGCTTAACTACGGAGTTCTTTCACTTCTCATCACCAACTGAGCTGCAGCTCAGTTGGTGATGAGAAGTGAAAGAACTCCGTAGTTAAGCGTGCTCGGGCTGGAGTAGTCACGGGATGGGTGACCTCCTGGGAAGTCCACGCGCTGCCGCTTAACTGGCTCATTTCTCATAAAAGGGAGGGCGTGGGTTCGTGCCCCCCTCCAACAACTCGTTGTGCCCTGTGGCAGGCCAGAGAGGGGTTGGGGTGTACGGCCTGCAGGCTTGTTGTTGACCAGTTGTGGTCAGGCTGAACCGATGGTGCCAGTGTCCTAGGATGGGGCCAGTGTTGACTGGTCAGGCCGCTCCCAGGATGGGCCTGGGCCGTCGGTGCCAGCAGTTCCTGGGGGTCAGTGACCCGGGGATGGGCTTGGGCCAGGACTGTTATAAAAAGTTCACTTTTTGTAACAGTCCTGGCCCAAGCCCATCCCCGGGTCACTGACCCCCAGGAACTGCCGGCACCGATGGCCCAGGCCCATCCTGGGACGGGGCCAGTGACCCGGGATGGGCTTGGTCAGGCCGCTCCCAGAATGGACCTGGGCCGTCGGTGCCGGCAGTTCCTGGGGCGCCAGTGACCTCGGTGTGGGCTTGGGCCAGGACTGTTACAAAAAAAAAAGATTAAGTAAAAAAAAGAAAAAAAAAGAAAAAATATAACCCCCAAGAACTGCCGGCACCGATGGCCCAGGCCCATTCTGGGAGCGGCCTGACCAGTCAACACTGGCCCCGTCCTAGGACACTGGCACCATCGGTTCAGCCTGACCACAACTGGTCAACAACAAGCCTGCAGGACATACACCCCAACCCCTCTCTAGCCTACCACAGGGCACAGCGGGTTGAGCTCAGTTGGTGATGAGAAGTGAAAGAACTTCGTAGTTAAGCGTGCTCGGGCTGGAGTAGTCACGGGATGGGTGACCTCCTGGGAAGTCCACGCGCTACCGCTTAACTGGCTCAATTCTCATCAAAGGGAGGGCGTGGGTTCGTGCCCCCCCCCCCCTCCAACAACCCGCTGTGCCCTGTGGTAGGCTAGAGAGGGGTTGGGGTGTACGACCTGCAGGCTTGTTGTTGACCAGTTGTGGTCAGGCTGAACCGATGGTGCCAGTGTCCTAGGACGGGGCCAGTGTTGACTGGTCAGGCCGCTCCCAGAATGGGCCTGGGCCATCGGTGCCGGCAGTTCCTGGGGGTCAGTGACCCGGGGATGGGCTTGGGCCAGGACTGTTACAAAAAGTGCACTTTTTGTAACAGTCCTGGCCCAAGCCCACACCGAGGTCACTGGCGCCCCAGGAACTGCCGGCACCGAAGGCCCAGGTCCATTCTGGGAGCGGCCTGACCAAGCCCATCCCGGGTCACTGGCCCCGTCCCAGGATGGGCCTGGGCCATCTGTGCCGGAAGTTCCTGGGGGTCAGTGACCCGGGGATGGGCTTGGGCCAGGACTGTTACACGACATCCGTCTCTCTGTCTATAAATAGGGGTGCAGGGCCTGTCATTCCTAACGAGAACTGTAAGAACTAGAGCCTGGGTCAATTGTGTCAGTCTCAACATTGAGGTCGCGCGGTCTGGAAGAGAGCTAACTGTTTGTTGTGTTCGCAGGTTTGCGGTCAGCAGGTAGCCGTCTTCTTCCTTGGTGATTTCCAGTGGCTTGAATAAACAGTTCGGTTGCGGTCTATCAGCGAACTGGTTTATGTTCTTGTGCTGTTCACATCGAACTCAGTGATCAGGCAACCTTCAGCGGTTAGGCGATCAGGGTTGCGGTCTGGCAACAGCATCAGTTCTTTGTTCAGTTCAATAAGCTCCAGTTCGTGCGGTCTGGGATTGCGGTCTGGCAGTGCAGGTTATCTGTTTCTGTTCGCGCGGTCTCAAGGTGTTCCTTGCGGTCTGACTGTGCAAGCGGTCTGGTGATACAGCAGGACAAGCCGGGCGATCTGTGAAGTTTGCGGTCTGTGCGGTCTCTGCTTTGGCAGACTGCCAGTTTCAATTTTTGGTGTGTTTTGTTCTTCTCATCTCTATAATTCATATGAATCATGTCTCGCCATGTATACCTCGAAGTGTAAAGAAGTATTGTTTTAATAAAGATTTCTTGTGTTTCTGTTTTGGAATTGTGGTTGTTTGGCTTTAACTCTTGTTGATACAACTCCTGCTTACTCCTAAACGGTCTTTCAAAAATTTTAACATGGTATCAAAGCCAGGTTCTTGGAGTGGATAAGCAGTGATCAACTTGAGTTGCCATCGTCTTTGTGAAGAAGAACCACATAGATTGCCATGGAAGCTAGATACGCAAGAGGTCTTGGTATTGAACTCCTCACATCCACTAACTTTTAAAAGTGGAAGTCATGTATGGAGAGTTACTTGCTTGGCGAGGATCTATGGGAGGTAGTTGGAGGAGAAGACACACAGGAGATTCAGTTAGCAGGAGATAACATGGCAGAGGTGAGACTTTGGAGGAGGACGAATGCTAAGGCAGAGTTCACTCTTAAGAGGGATATCTCACCAGAGTTGTTTGATCACATCATTGGATGTAAGTCTGCTGCTGAGATTTGGACATCCTTGGATGGATTGTTCAATAAGAAGAATGTAGCGAGGCTACAGTATCTTGAAAATGAGTTGGTGAAAGACTCTCAGGGTGATTTTTCTATTTCCACCTTCTTTCTCAAGATGAAGAACCTCACGGCGGAGATTTCTGCATTGGACCCTGATGAGCCCATCTCCGAGGCAAAACTAAAGAGGCATATCATCTGCGGTTTGTGGAAGAAGTATCTTGCCTTTGTGTGTAACACCCCAAAAATTGTAGTTCAGCGAAGTAGGCGGAGTGGTAGTGCTGCGAATCGGAGTAGGGTGAAGTTTCCCCGTAAGGCATTGCGCACGACCATTTTTCCTCTTCGCGCACGACCACTGGTCGTGTGGCAGTGATCATGCGCACTTGTCAAGGAAAAAGAAGCTGGCTAAACGAGTACTGTCCGCTCATCGCACGACCATTTCTCCTCTTCGCACATAACCACTGGTCGTGCGCCAGTGATCGTGCGCCCTGTTTATTCTGCTCCGTAAATAAGAATGGAGAAGACGATCCGACCGATCAAAATCTTTGGAATTTGATCCAACGGCTGTGAGCTGTTGCTGGGGGGCTTTAGGGCTTTGGAGAGGGGTTAATCCCTCATAATTCCATAGCTTTCCTCTCTCCTAAGCTAGATAAAGAAGAAAGGGCAAGGAGGAAGAAGGAGATTCCGCCATTGACGAAGCTTCGGAGCTCCGATTCGCGAGGCGTTCCCAGATCTGGAAAGTGCAGCCCGGTGCGGTCCTTTCCCTCCGAGTAGAATCTCAGTTCTATGGCAAGGAAGAATGCTCCTAGGGTAACGATTCTTCCTCCCGGTCTTTGGATGTATTATTTGTCCTCTCATTCCTTTTTCTATGCTTGCATGAGGAATCCCTTTCACCAAATGGGTGAAGTGTAGGATTTCCTCTAGTTCTTTGGAACTCCGGGTCAATTGTGTCCGTCCCCGACATATTGCATTTAGAAATCCGGTAGTCATGCGGATTTAGGCATTTTGTGTGAAACCTATTCGTGGCCGTGAGCCCGAATCGGTGATGCTTGGATTGCGACGTTGCATTTAGGTTAAGCCTATAATGCGTGCCGGAGAATGACTCCGTGATATTGCTATTGTGTTACGGGACTTGGGTTTTAGGTGTCTTTCGGAGAGCCTAACGGAAGCCCCATGCTTGAGAGTGGTTGAATGCAAATCTTCACCACGCTATTTGAAGCGGAGTGTCTTGTACCTCCTTCGTTAAGTATTTGTGAAGCCTAGGCCCTCGTGAATGGGTTAGGTGCGTAACTTATATTTTGTGTAGCACTTGCTAAGTGCTAAACCCTTACGGGCCGAGGTGATGTCATACCCGCATCGTGTGTTCAATTGATGACAAGAGCACGGGAATTGGTTGAACTAAACCCGTTTCCATGCGTGGCGGTAGGGGGATGTTATCTCTTGTAAATCCGAGCGATCGTGGGAGAGGTCGTGGAAGGCGTCTTGCCTAGACTGACCAAAAGCTCTTTTCCATCTAAAATTTCTAGACTCATGATGGTGTTGGTGCTCGTGAAGAAGTACCTTCGGTGCATGCCTTGTGAGCATGGAGCGTGCGGTTGTGTGTACCCATGTTTGTGATGAATTGATGTTGTTAGCCTCATGCGGTTGTTTAGGCGGTTGTGGGGAACCTTCGGGTGAACCCAACCAACATCATGTGCATACCTAGGTTCCCTTTTCCTTGATGCTCAACCTAGAAGATTGATTGTGCTTGAAACCTCACCTTGTGTAGTTTGCACATTCCTTATATTAGTACATGTTGCTAATATGGCTTGCTTGCAGGGAAGAAGCTCCGCCACCCCGGGAAAGGGGTGGGGTCATTATAATTTGGTCAGCTGTGCTGACCGTTACTTTATTTTCCACCGCTTGGTGGAATGTTCTTATGCAGGTGCAGGTGAGCCTAGCGGGAAATAGCGGGCGGTGGCCCTTTTGCTGAGTTGGCCCTCGAAGGCCAGCCTCTTTTCTGCTTTTCTTGTAATGTCGGCCTGCGCGCCGATGTATGTTTTGAGTTTGGTACATTTGTTAAATGTAAGGCCTTAAGGCCGTAACTCTAATTTCATTCTTGGGATAGTGGACAGTTCTAATAGAAATGTTAAATCTGTATGCTTCCGCTTATGTTTAGTATACTCTGGTGTAGTTCTTTTCTATATATCTCCTTTTAACGCCTAGCTAGTGTGGTTAGTATGGCGTGGGGTCCCGGCCGGACCTACTGTTATATTATTCGTACTGGCAGGGTGTTACAATTTGGTATCGGACTTAGGGCGTCTATCCATATTTTAGCGAATTCGGGATGAATTCCTTTTAAGGGGTGGTGTGCACGGGCTGTGCGCTCACCTAAAATGACAAAACTAATAAGAATGTCCACTTAGGAATGAAAAAACATACTTATTTTACGCAATCTGAGCGTTCAATGATTGTTGTTTGCTATGTTTTGGGCACTAAATTGTGTATTACACGATTATAGGTTCCTAGAAGTGGTGCGGGGCAGTCTCGACCCCGTAACACCGCTGAAAGTAGTGCGTCCGCTGCGGTGCCAGCGACCACTCCTTCGGCTGAGATGATCAGAATGGTCGCAGAAGCTGTCTTCGCGATGATCAACACTCAACCTCAAAGGCTTGTATAGCCTACTACTCTGACTCCAGATGTGGCCCTTGTAACTGTTACTGCAGTGGAACCTGCGGTAGAGCCGAGGGTGGAACATCGAGTTGAGCAAGTAGTTGTGGGACGAGCGCGTGACCAGCAATTAAAGTACTTTCTGAGCCACAACCCTCCATCCTTCGCGGGGACCGAATCTCATGTGAGAGCTGCTGAGTGGTTGTCAGAAATAAAGAGGACTTTAACATCAATACTTATAATTAAGGATATGTTGGTAGCCTTGGCCACCTTCCTACTTATAAGAGAAGCAAGACTTTGGTGGGAAGAGGAGTTGGTGCACAAGTTTGGTGGGAGACAACTTACCGAAATCTCTTGGGAAAACTTCCATGAGTCTTTCCTTCTAAGGTACATGCTCAACAGAGCATTTGGCACTACAGAACCAGTGTTTACACCTGGAGCAAGGAGCACACTTAGTGGATGAGTACCTGAATGAGTTCATCAGTCTGGGTCGTTATGAGAGGTCTAGGTGGGAAGCTGAGGAGACCAAGGTCAACAAGTTCTATAATGGTCTGCGAGATGACCTAAGACTAATGCTTGTGGGTCCAATGTTACTTGGCTTCAACGTCTTAGTGAAAGCAGCAAAATCTCTGGAAATGGAAATGAATAGTATGCCACGCGCGAAAAACTTCAATGAGTTACATGCGCCGGTCTCTCAGTCCAAGTCTGAGTTCAGAAGAAACAAGAGAAAGTTTAACTCTGTGGAAGCTAAGACTGCACGGTGTTCCTTAATTTGTTTCACTTGTGGAAAGGTGGGACACAGAGCCCGAAGTGGTCCTCCAAAGGCAAAAAGCGGAGAAGTGGACTATGCTCGTGCGATGGGTTCAGCTTCTATGGAGATAGGCAAGATGGTGGAGACTTCGACTTCCCAGCATTCTCTAACCCAGCCGAGAGTCTACTCTTATGGTCAGCAAGAGGTCATTCAACAATGCGATGTTGCCACAAGTATGGATGATCATCTCATAATATGATTTCTACCCCGTGTGTGGATAGAGATAGCAGTGAGGCCACCGCATCCGATGATAGCAAAATTTTGTGTCTTGTATTTATGTGCAATTAGGCTTTGTCCTAATTATCGACTATTCGACGAGAGTTCTGTTGGTGCGGGAGCATCGCTCTCTTATCTGTCTAAGGAGTTCGTGTTATGAATCAGAGTGTCGTTTACCTTAGTCAAGGATAGGTTGGAGGTAATGCTGCCCAATAGATCTCGAGTGAGCGCGGATAAGAGAAGCTATGAAAAGGCGCGAAGATGTTCTTCACCTTGTTGAAGGATTCGGGGCCTAAGACCAGCTTTGGTGTTGTCCTAGTAGTAGCGGACCAAGCTGACCGAGAAGAACCGTTATCTGATTCCGAGAATCGACGACTTATTTGACCAACTGGTTGGGTCGACGGTATACTCTAAGCTTGACTTAAGGTCCGGCTACTATCAGCTTCGTATTAGGGAATGTGATATTCCAAAGACAGCGTTCAGTACCCGCTTTGGGCACTATGAGTTCACGGTGATGCTGTTCGGTCTATCTAATGCACCGTCGGTATTCATGGACTTAATGAACAGAACGTTCCGAGAGTATTTGGATCAATTTGTGATCGTCTTCATCGACCACATTTTGGTATACTCTCAGTCGGAGGAGGAGCATGTAGGGCATATGCACGCAGTTCTGAGCACCCTGAGGAGGAGTCAACTATATGCCAAGTTCTCCAAGTGCGAGTTCTGGCTACCGTCAGTAGCATTCCAGGTCACGTTGTTAGTGGAGATGGAATCGCGGTTGATCCGTTAAAGATAGAAGCGATCTGAGCCTGGCCTGTGTTGAAAAATGTAGCGGAAGTCCGTAGTTTCATAGGACTTGCCGGCTACTATAGGCGCTTTGTGGAGAACTTCTCGAGGATCGCACTCCCTCTCACTAAACTGACTAGGAAAGAACAGAAGTTCGTTTGGTCGCCTGAGTGCGCACGAGCTTTTGAAGAGCTGAAGAGCCGTCTGACCACGGCGCCCATTCTTTGCTCGCCATGTGGTACGGAAGGCTACGAAATTTATAGCGACGCCTCAGGGAGTGGTTTGGGTTGCGTCCTAGTGCAGTTCGGAAAGGTAATTGCCTACGGCTCCCGGCAACTGAAGGTTCATGAGAGGAACTACCCGGTCCATGATTTGGAGCTAGCGGCCGTGGTTTTCGCCCTCAAACTTTGGAGGCATTACTTGTATGGCGTGAAGATCGATATCTTTACCGACCACAAGAGCCTCAAGTACCTGCTGGATCAAAGGGAGTTGAATATGCGTCAGAGGAGGTGGATGGAGTTCCTTAGGGACTACACCTTCGACATCAAATATACTCCTGGTAAGGGAAATGTAGTTGCGGACGCATTGAGTCGTCGGGCTCCTGCTCAAGCGAATTGGATTTTGATGCATGATGAGCGTCTAATCCGCGAGCTGGTAGATATGGAGATCATTTGCGTTGATAGAAGAGCGTCTACTTCAGCATGCTTGAACTGGACGGAGGTTCAATATGACCTTGCCGACCGAGTTCGACAGGCATTGGAGCTGGATGAGAGCATGAAACGCTATAAAGCGGAGACCGTCGATGGGTCAACTGCTGATTTCTCCTTCAAAGATGACCTCATGTGGAAAAAGGGCAGATTGTGCGTCCCAAACATTGGCACTCTACAGGCGGAGTTGATGTACAAGGCTCATCATACCAAGTACTCGATCCACCCGGGGAGCACTAAAATGTACATGGATATGAAGAAACTTTTCTGGTGGTCGGGTATGAAGAAAGACATTGACCTCTACGTGGCCAAGTGTCATACTTGCGCATTGGTGAAGGCGGAATGTCAACGTCCCGGTGGGTTTCTGAAGTCCTTGCGGATTACGGAATGGAAGTTTGATGATATCTCAATGGATTTCGTGAAAGGATTGCCGAGATCGCAACAAGGAAACGACGCCATCTGGGTGATCGTGGACCGTTTGACGAAGGTATCACACTTCATTCCGAACCGGAAGGATGATTCTGTGGAAAAGCTGGCAAAGTTGTACGTCGATAACATCGTACGGTTGCACGGGATTCCCCGTAGCATCGTCAGTGATCGCGATGGGCAGTTCACATCAAATGATTGGAGGCTGATTCATCAATTATTGGGTACCAAGCTAAAGTTTAGCACGGCCTTCCACCCACAAATGGATGGACAGACCGAAAGGACCAATAGGACGATGGAGGACAAGCTGAGGATGTGCGCCCTGGACTTCGGAAAGAGATGGGAAGACCATCTCTATATGATCGAGTTTGCTTACAACAACATCTACCAAGCAAGTATAAAGATGGCCCCTTTCGAGGCTCTTTATGGTAGGAAATGTCGCACACCGTTATCTTGGGCTGAAACGGGCGACACTAAGTTGTTAAAACGCAAAGACGTGGAAGAGGCAAATACATCAATTCGGGCTATTCGGGAGCGATTGCTCATTGCCCAGGATTGGCAGGCAAAATATTACAACGCAAATCACCGGAATGTCGAGTTCGTCGTTGGCGACTGGGTTTATCTCAAGATCAAACCGTTCAAAGGAGTATCAAGGATCCGACGCTTGAAAAAGCTAAGTCCAAGGTACTTAGGACCGTTCGAGATCTTGGAGCGCATTGGTGAAGCCGCCTACCGGCTTGCTCTATCTTTGGAGCTGAGCGGGCTGCATGATGTATTTCATATCTCCGTGTTGCGGAAGGCTGTTAAAGAGCCTAATCTGGTTGTTGCGGTCAACGAAGTGTCGGTAGATGGTGGGCTAGCGATGAAAGTCAAACCCATTTGCATTGAGACACTGAAGTGAAGCAGTTGCGGAACAAGTCCATTCGGATGGTGAAAGTCCGTTGGAATAATTGCGGGCGAGAGGAACTCTCTTGGGAAAGAGAGAAATCGATGCTTGCGGAGTACCCCCGAGCTATTTCCCTCAGGTAAGTTTAACTGTAATTACTGCTACTACGATTTTCGAAATTTCGGGACGAAATTCTTTTAAGGGAGGTGGAGTTGTAACACCCCCAAAATCGTAGTTCAGCGAAGTAGGCGGAGTGGTAGTGCTGCGAATCGGAGTAGGCTGAAGTTTCCCCGTCGGGCATTGCGCACGACCATTTTTCCTCTTCGTGCACGACCACTGGTCGTGTGGCAGTGATCGTGCGCACTTGTCAAGGAAAAAGAAGCTGGCTAAACGAGTACTGTCCGCTCATTGCACGACCATTTCTCCTCTTCGCGCACGACCACTGGTCGTGCGCCAGTGATCGTGCGCCCTGTTTATTCTGCTCCATAAATAAGAACGGAGAAGACGATCCGACCGATCAAAATCTTTGGAATTTGATCCAACGGCTGTGAGCTGTTGCTGGGGGCTTTAGGGCTTTGGAGAGGGGTTAATCCCTCATAATTCCATAGCTTTCCTCTCTCCTAAGCTAGAGAAAGAAGAAAGGGCAAGGAGGAAGAAGAAGGATATTCCGCCATTGACGGAGCTTCGGAGCTCCGATTCGCGAGGCGTTCCCAGATCTGGAAAGTGCAGCCCGGTGCGGTCCTTTCCCTCCGAGTAGAATCTCAGTTTTATGGCAAGGAAGAATGCTCCTAGGGTAACGATTCTTCCTCCCGGTCTTTGGACATGTTATTTGTCCTCTCATTCCTTTTTCTATGCTTGCATGAGGAATCCCTTTTACCAAATGGGTGAAGTGTAGGATTTCCTCTAGTTCTTCGGAACTCCGGGTCGATTGTGTCCGTCCCCGGCATATTGCATTTAGAAATCCGGTAGTCGTGCGGATTTAGGCATTTTGTGTGAAGCCTATTCAGTGGCCGTGAGCCCGAATCGGTGATGCTTGTATTGCGACGTTGCATTTAGGTTAAGCCTAGAATGCGTGCCAGAGAATGACTCCGTGATATTGCTATTGTGTTACGGGACTTGGGTTTTAGGTGTCTTTCGGAGAGCCTAACGGAAGCCCCATGCTTGAGAGTGGTTGAATGCAAATCTTCACCACGCTATTTGAAGCGGAGTGTCTTGTACCTCCTTCGTTAAGTATTTGTGAAGCCTAGGCCCTCGTGAATGGGTTAGGTGCGTAACTTATATTTTGTGTAGCACTTGCAAGTGCTAAACCCTTACTGGCCGAGGTGATGTCATACCCGCATCGTGTGTTCAATCGATGACAAGAGCACGGGATTTGGCTGAACTGAACCCGTTTCCATGCGTGGCGGTAGGGGGATGTTATCTCTTGTAAATCCGAGCGATCGTGGGAGAGGTCGTGGAAGGTGTCTTGCCTAGACCGACCAAAAGCTCTTTTCCATCTAAAGTTTCCGGACTCATGATGGTGTTGGTGCTCGTGAAGAAGTACCTTCGGTGCATGCCTTGTGAGCATGGAGCGTGCGGTTGTGTGTACCCACGTTTGTGATGAATTGATGTTGTTAGCCTCATGCGGTTGTTTAGGCGGTTGTGGGGAACCTTCGGGTGAACCCAACCAACATCATGTGCATACTTAGGTTCCCTTTTCCTTGATGCTCAACCTAGAAGACTGATTGTGCTTGAAACCTCACCTTGTGTAGTTTGCACTTTCCTTATATTAGTACATGTTAGCTAATATGGCTTGCTTGCAGGGAAGAAGCTCCGCCACCCCGAGAAAGGGGTGGGGTCATTATAATTTGGTCAGCTGTGCTGATCGTTACTTTATTTTCCACCGCTTGGTGGAATGTTCTTATGCAGGTGCAGGTGAGCCTAGCGGGAAATAGCGGGCGGTGGCCCTTTTGCTGAGTTGGCCCTCGAAGGCCAGCCTCTTTTCTGCTTTTATTGTAATGCCGGCCTGCGCGCCGATGTATGTTTTGAGTTTGGTACATTTGTTAAATGTAATTCCTTAAGGTCGTAACTCTAATTTCATTCCTGGGATAGTGGACAGTTCTAATAGAAATGTTAAATCTTTATGCTTCCGCTTATGTTTAGTATACTCTGGTGTAGTTCTTTTCTGTATATCTCCTTTTAACGCCTAGCTAGTGTGGTTAGTATGGCGTGGGGTCCCGGCCGGACCTACTATTATATTATTCGTACTGGCATGGTGTTACATTGTGACTTCAGTTCAGGGGTGGGCGAATCAACCATCGCTGTTGGAGCTGGAGAACCTTCTTGCTTCGCAAGAAAGTTTAGCAAGACAGATGGCGGGGGTTTCTATCTCCGGGGGAGAAAGTGATGTGATGTTATCTAGGAAGAAGAAGAAGAAATGGGAGAAGAAGAAGTCGGGTCATGATGGACCCTCTACTTCAGGTCAGCAGGATAGGGGCTATGCTCCAAAGTCTGATGGAAAGAAGAAGGAGAGGGACCAAGGTGCTTTAGATGCAACAAGACCGGGCTCTTCAAGAAAGATTGTCGGGTGAATCTTCAGCCAGGACATGCAGTGGAGAAGGAGAAGCCAAAGACTGAAGAAGTTGGATGGGGAGGAGCCTTTGTGTCCAATATAACGGCGATGCCCATTAAGGCCTTGGCTTCCATCAACTATGATGAGGACTGGATTGTTGATTCAGGGTGTGGGCATCCTCTCACCGGCGATGAATCAAAGTTCTATACTTTGGCGCCTTACTCAGGTAACAATGCAATAATTACGGCTGATAATTCTATTCATCCAGTAGAACATGAAGGAGTCCTCTCTCTGAGCAGTGATAAGGGTCCACTCACATTGAGGAGTGTTTATCACGTGCCTGGTATGAAGAAGAATCTCTTCTATGTGACCAATGCGGTCGATGCCGGTTATCACGTTCTGTTTGGCCCAACAGAAGTGAAGTTTCTTACAACTCAACCGGAGATAAAGGGAGATGTTATTCACGTCGGCAAGAGGGTGAAGGACTTGTTCGTTTTATCGACAAGTACCTATGTTGATAAAATGAGGACCAATGATGGCGCGACCATTTGGCATGAAAGGTAGGGGCATGTAGGCATGAACAAATTGAAGGCTATGGCGGTAAGGGGCCTTGTTCATGGCTTGCCTAGCTTGTCCTCCTATGGAGACGGTCATGTCTGCGAGGGATGTCAGTTTGGTAAGTCTCACCGACTTCCATTTGACAAATCGCAAACAAGGTGCAAAGTGCCGTTGGAGTGCATCCGCGGTGATTTGATGGGACCGACTGCCACCCCAAGCCTTGGAGGCAACAGATACATGTTGGTGCTTATTGATGACTACACCAGATATGTCTGGGTGTATTTTCTAAAGGAGAAGTCGGATGCATTTGCGAAGTTTGTGGAGTTCAAGGAGCTGGTTGAAGGCCGGCTTGGCCTGCGGGTGAAAAAGCTTAGAACTGACAATGGTGGGGAATTCACCTCTGGTGAGTTCTCAAGTTTTTGCAGGAAGCATGACATCAGGAGAGAGCTCACTTGTGCCCATACTCCACAACAGAATGGCGTTGCCGAGAGGAAGATCTGTCATCTAACGGAAACTTGCAAATGTTGGCTTCATGCTAAGAGTATCCCAAAGTCCTTCTGGGCGGAGGGAATGTCTTGTGCAGCTTATGTCATCAACAGGTTGCATCTAAGTCCTATCAACATGAAGACCCCTCACGAACTGATGTTCAAGGAGAAGATGAGTGTTGCTCACCTTCGGGTGTTCGGTTCAACCTGCTATGTACATATCCCTGATGCTCTTCGGACAAAGCTAGATGTGAAAGCAGGGAAGCTAGTCTTTGTCGGGTATGATGAGCGGAAGAAAGGATGGAAATGCATGGATCCTGAGACACGGAGAACGATAGTTTCTCGGGATGTGGTGTTCGATGAAGTAACTTCCTACAAGGGGAGTTCAGGAGTTGAACTACCAGAGAGCAGGATTGATGGAAGAGGGGAGGCTGCTGAAAATCTTCAAGTGGAGTTGCCTGTTTCACCAGGAGCTCCAGTTATGTCTAGCTCAGAGGCGGAGGCTTCAGGTTCCGGAAGCAGGGAGAGCGGTGCTCCAAGTTTGCCTGGAAGAAGAGCTAGTACTGAAGAAGCAGCTGAAGAGGTGGTTAGTCAGGAGCAACGTCTTAGGAGGTCGAAGAGGACTATTCAACCACCGGATCGATACATAGGAGGGAACATGGTGAACTTTGTTTCATGTTTCTTTGCTGGTCCCTTGGATGAAAGGGAGTCGTCGAGCTTCAAGAAAGCCACAGGCGTGAAGCAATGGGATATTGCGATGCAGGAGCAGATGGATGCTCTGAAGAAGAATGAGACTTGGACTCTGGTGCACAGGCCCAAGGACATCACCCCTATGACATGCAAATGGGTCTATAAACTCAAGAAGAAAGCTGACGGTACGATCGAGCGTTACAAGGCTCGCCTTGTGGCTCTCGGGTTCTCACAGCAGTACGGAGAAGAATATGATGAGACGTTTAGTCCAGTGGCAAAAATGACTTCGGTTCGATTTGTTATTGCCTTGGCGGCTTCGAGTGGTTAGGAGATTTGGCAGCTCGACGTGAAGAATGCTTTCTTATACGGCGAGATTGACAAGGATATCTTCATGATCCAACCGCAGGGCTTCATCTCGAAGGAGTGTCCGGACTACGTTTGTAAGCTGAAGAAGGCCCTGTATGGGTTGAAGCAAGCGCCTCGGGCGTGGTACGGGAAGATTGCAGAGTATCTTTTATTCTGCGGATTCGAGATGAAGGATCTGGGGAGCTCCACCATTTCCTTGGACTCGAGGTGCAGAGGCGAGAGAGCGGAGTGCTCATTTCTCAGGCTGTCTATGTGGAGCGGATCGTTTCTCAATTCGGCATGGAAGAAGGGAAGAGCAGCTCTATACCTCTAGAGCAACATCATAAACTTCGGAAGGATGAGGGGAGAGTTCTATCTGAACCGTTGGTGTTCTGAGCTCTAGTTGGGAGCTTGATCTACTTGACGATCACAAGGCCAGATATTGCTTATGAAGTTGGCAAGGTGAGTCGGTACATGGCGGAACAACGGAAGCCTCATCTTCTGGCGGCAAAAGGCATCTTGAAGTATGTGAAGTCGACCTCTGATTTGGGTCTCCTATATAGGAGAGGGTCAAGCTTGGAGTTGCATGGATACATGGATGCTGATTATGGGGGAGACGTGGATGATCGGAGATCAACGTCTGGTTATGTCTTTATGATGGGCCCTACAACTATCTCTTGGTGCAGCAAGAAGCAAGACTCGGTGTCTGTATCTACCATTGAAGCGGAGTACAAGGCTTCGTCCTTGGCAGCTCAGGAAGCCGTTTGGCTCAGGAGGTTGGTAGAGGACGTTCATCAGGAGGTTCGAGGTCCCACTATGCTACGCGGGGACAATGAGAGTGCTCTCAAGCTAGTTAACAATCCAGTCTGTCACGCGAGGACCAAACACATAGAGATTGAGCACCATTTCATTCGTGAAAAGGTGTTGGGAGGATCTCTTATGGTCGAGCATGTTCGGAGTGCGGACAATGTCGCAGACATCTTCACAAAGCCGCTGGCGAAGGGACCGTTTACACGGTTAAGGAGTTTGCTCGGGCTAGTTTCCACTTCCCACTTCAAGGGGGAGTGTTGAAATTATTGAAGTGAAGTGGAAGGGAGTCCGGCCGGTCTGGAGGCTGGAGACCGCAGAGACCACGTGTTCTGCGCTGGTGCTCTGGCGGTCTGATTCCAGCGATCTCTCTCGAGTTTGGTTCTGGACTGTCTGTCTTGGTTGACTGCTGAGACCGGGCGGGTTGTTCTGGATGATCTGGCGACTTGGCTCAAGTCGGCCAGATGTTCCTGGCTTGATATTGGCGATCTCAGGAAGGGTGATCGCTGTGTCCGTGTGGCTTGTGCGCGACTTGCTGCTGACTTGCAGTCTTGGACTGGATCTTGTCCAAGTGTTATGATCACGGAGTCTGCCACATGAGACCGTTCGCGATCTGATGGGCGGTTATTGTATCCCGATTTTTGCAGTGACGACATCCGTCTCTCCGTCTATAAATAGGGGTGCAGGGCCTGTCATTCCTAACGAGAACTGTAAGAATTAGAGCCTGGGTCAATTGTGCCAGTCTCAACATTGAGTTCGCGCGGTCTGGAAGAGAGCTAACCGTTTGTTGTGTTCGCAGGTTTGCGGTCAGCAGGTAGCGGTCTTCTTCCTTGGTGATTTCCAGTGGCTTGAATAAACAGTTCGGCTGCGGTCTGTCAGCGAACTGGTTTATGTTCTTGTGCTGTTGGCAGCAAACTCAGTGATCAGGCGACCTTCAGCGGTTAGGCGATCAGGGTTGCGGTCTGGCAACAGCTTCAGTTCTTTGTTCAGTTCAATAAGCTCCAGTTCGTGCGGTTTGGGATTGCGGTCTGGCAGTTCAGGTTATCTGTTTCTGTTTGCGCGGTCTCAAGGTGTTCCTTGCGGTCTGACTGTGCAAGTGGTCTGGCGATACAGCAGGACAAGCCGGGCGATCTGTGAAGTTTGCGGTCTGTGCGGTCTCTACTTTGGCAGACCGCCAGTTTCAGTTTTTGGTGTGTTTTGTTCTTCTCATCTCCGTGATTCTTATGAATCATGTCTCGCCATGTATACCTCGAAGTGTAAAGAAGTATTGTTTCAATAAAGATTTCTTGTGTTGCTGTTTTGGGATTGTGTTTGTTTGGCTTTAACTCTTGTTGATACAACTCCTGCTTACTCCTAAATGGTCTTTCAAAAATTTTAACACCCTTTCTTCCACTATGTGAAGGATTGTTTTCCTTCCTATAGTTACTTCCATTCTTCCAGTGACCATACATGCTTTCATAGTCATACCCGTTGGAAGGAAGTAATACCTTTTGAAAGGTGGTTTGAGGCTTAGCCTTACCCCTGCTCTTTTCTCCACTCCCTTCTCCTACTTCCATTTTATTGAATTCTAGTCCTCTCCTATTGGATTGGGAAGAGAAGGAGTCAATAATAGGGAGCACAGATTTTGGCTTAGAGAATTAAGCCACTAGGGTTCTTTCTTTCACAAGCTTCTCCTCAAGATCCTTGATGACCTTGTTCTTCAGGGATATGGTGCTCAGATGGGTGATAGTTATCCCCTTCAGATGGATAATTTCTATATACACCTGATTCATCTTGGTAGAAGATTCAGTGCATCCTTGTTTTTCCATCTTAAGGGAATCTAACTCTTGGGCTTGCGTCTTGGCTAGCTTTTTGCTCCATTTTAGGGCTTCCAAGAGAGCACCATATCTGTCAATTAATTGATTGACATCCACTTCAGCTTCTGAATCACTTCCATCAATTGATGAAGGTCCTTCAGATTCTAGGCCAGTCTCAGAAGAGGATGAGGAATGAATTAATACTTGTTCATTTTCTGAGTTGTTCTGACTGTCCTCCTCATCAGTGATGGTCATTAGGCCTAGCTGAACATTGTCTTCTTCATCCTCCTATATATCACTATCTGAGTGTGATAGAGGGGCCCTGATTCCAACCTTGGCAGCTGGGTAATATTCATCTTCTTTTGCTGCAAACAGCCTAATGTTGGCTTCTTCTTCATTCTCTGAATCTGATGTTGAGGAATCAGATTCACTCCAGCTCTTGTCCTTCTTGGCTAGGAAGGATTTCTCACCTTTTCTTCCATTTTGTGATAAGGCTTGTTATCACCCTTATCCTTTCTTTTGTCTGGACAGCCAGCAATGACATGTCCAGCCTTACTGCAGCAATAACAAATTACATTAGTTAAACCATGTTTAATATGTTTAGAGTCATACCCGTCCCCTTTGGGGTGCTGCCTTTCAGATTTCCTACTATCTTTCTTGTAGTGTGATGATGAGGAAGGCATGTTCTTCCATTGCTTCCTCTTCATCATCTTCTTGAACTGCCTTGAAAAGGCAGCAAACTCTTCATCAGAGGAAGAGCTATCTGAGGTGCTGACTTCAGGTTCAGCACTTCTCCTTGGAGGAGACACCATCCTGCCCTTGCTTCTCTTAGAGCTGGCAGCTTTGAGAGCTACAGATTTCTCCCTTGCCTGAGGCCTGGAGGAGGTGTCCTCTTCCTTTCTTGCAGACAGCTGCATCTCATAAGAGAGCAGCTTTCTAAACAGTGTGTGAGTGGGGGTCTCACCAAGCTTGGCCAATTCCCAGATTGCACAGATTTTTGTGTCCCAGTCCCTTGTTAGAGATCTAAGGAACTTATCATTCAGCTCATAGTTGGTGAATACTCTCCTATAGGTTCTCAGCTCATTGACTATTCTGAAGAACCTCTCATACCACATGGAGATGCATTCCTGGCTCTGCTGCCTGAAGGCTTCATACTCTTGGTTAAGGAGTGACTTTCTATCATCCCTTACTTCAGTTGTCCCTTCCATGTACACAATCAGTGTATCCCACATCTCCTTTGCAGTCTCATAGTGCACCAGATTTTGGAAAGTTGAATCATCAATAGCATTGACAATAATATTTTGAGCCCTTTTATCCATTGTAGCTAATGCTATCTCATCCCTTGTCATTTCAGTGTAGGATTTGCCTACCTCCCTGGTAGGATCAATGGTGGAGGGCTTTGTGATAATGAAGGGGCCTTCCAGAACAGTGATATAGATTCTAGGGTTTGAAGCTTCCATGAACAGTCTAACCCTTTGTTTCCAGATGTCAAAGGTTTCCTTTTTGCATATAGGAAGCTTCATTGAACCCATTTCCTTCTGAACTCCACTTGAAGCCATTGGATTCAGATTTAATAATACTTATGTAGGATCTGGTCAGGTTGTTAATCCCTTTATGACCAACCTCTCTCTGATACCACTTACAAGATTATACAGGTATATGATCTAGTTCACCTAGAGGGGGGGGGTGAATAGGTCTTTTGAGTTCTACTTGTTTGATATAGATATTTCAAATTATTCTAAGCAAGAAATCAAGCACACCCAGAAAACACACAAGTGTTTATAGTGGTTCCCCAAGACAGTGTTTCTATGGGTAGTCTACTTTCCCCCTTCACCCTTCTAACAGTGTGTTATATAGGGCTAACTTCTCAAAACTCAGCTCCAAGAGCTTACAGCACAGATCCCTAAGGATCTCTCAGGTTTTCCCAAACCCTACCTCAGGCTCAGCAGCCCTACCTCAGATCAGCCACTGATCCTACAACTCAGACCACAGTAGGTCCTACAAACTCAGGCCTAAACAGCCCAAACTCAGAGGAATCCACCTCCTACAAATCAAACCCCCTCCAGGTCCTACCTCAGAGGAATCCACCTCCTACAACTCAGACCCCTTCCAGGTCCTACCTTAGAGGAATCCTCCTCCTATAGCTCAGGCAATAATGCCCTACAACTCAGGCTAAACAGCCCTACAAACTCAGGCCTTCAGCTCTACAAACTCAGGCAGTAAAGCCCTACAACTCAGAACCCAAAGGTTCCTACAAGAGAAATAATGATCTTTACAAATAGAAGGAAGAAAGGTTAAGCTTGGTTCTTCTTCTTCTTCTTCTCAGCTGCTGTTGCAGACTTAAACCAGGGAGCTGATGTTCAGCTCCAACTTGTTCTTCTTGATCAACCCTTAAGATGATGGACTGGATCTACTGCTCCATCTTAAAATGAATTAAGATGAGCTATCTCTTCCTTGCAGCCTTGTGTTAGCACATTTCTTGGCTGCCGACAATGGAACAGTGCGCTTCCGCTTCTTTGTGTGCTCGAGAGAAAGATTGATAGCAGAAGATGTTTCCTCAACCCTAATTTATCCCTTTTATACATCCATGATCTTCAACGGCACTCAGCCGTCCTTCTGACAGATATGGGAGTGACTGGTGGACCCCACAATGCCTTTCTGCAGCTTGCGCCAAGGGCAGAACCCGCCATGTCACATTTGAACTGTCTCAGCAGTTGGGTTGAGATGGCTTCCTCTTCTCAGCAGATTTCGTCTATCTGCAGAGAAGTTTCTGCATTCGACGAACAGCATTTTGCATTCGACGAACTTCATTCATCGTTCGACAAACACGCCAAGTCTCAGCGCTTGCTTCTGTCCCATCTCTGCGTTCGACGAACTGAGTTCTGCATTCGACGAACACGCCAAGTCTCAGCGCTTACTTCTGTTTCGTCTCTGCGTTCGACGAACTGAGTTCTGCGTTCGACGAACTTTATTCTTCGTTCGACGAACCCGTCAAGTCTCAGCGGATACTTGCTGCTTCTTTCCCATCTTAGCGGATTTTACCCTTCATCTCAGCGGTTCTTCTGAGATAATTCTTCATCTCTTAGGATTTGATTTCTCCTGATCTAAGGGCATGATTGGCCCTTTTTCTTGAGTTACCTGAGCTTATATATCTTACATAAATATGGCTTTATCAAATACATCTTATACTTAGCATTGTGAGTGATGCCTCTTCAAATCAAAGGAATATTGAGGGCAATATTCCCAACAGAAACACCAACAATTTCCCACTTGATCTTGAACATATCAAATAAAAGTCTCACAAACAATGAGCGGCATCTAGAAATGCATCATTGCTACCCAAGCAATAAGAGTTCATAACTCAACAAGCATGTCTTGACCAATGTATCAGTGTTGTCATGTCCCTTTGTCCCTTACATCCGAATAGAACTAGAGGCATGGACCGTGTCACCCTCGTAATTGTTCAATCTTAATTCCTTGATCTAGAATAAACTGTCTGAAAATGCTGAGCTCAATATCACATATTGACTCAACCAAGCATGGCCATGCATTTCTCAGTCTCATTCCACCAAGGGGCCCATGGATGTAACTCCTGTCATATAGGAGGACAAATTCCATATCTGCTCACACACAAACACCCAAATGAATCTTAACATACCCAATAACCACCCTTATAATCAACCTTTCTCAAAGAAGACTTTAGATGGCATCAAAGTACGCTCTTCCTCACTTGATGAAAGTTGTGACTTCTAGTCAAAGAACCACAAACACCATTGTCAGTTGAGATCTACTTGTGACACATTCATACAACAATCCACAATGTAGTCTCAAGATGGGTCTGTCCAGTACAACTTGTTCACTAATAAGTACCCATGTGATGACTTGATATCACAATATGATAACCTGTGAGAACCGGACATCAGTAAACGCACATGCTAGTCTTTATGTATCATCATCTCCCTGAACTTCTAAGATGATACAATAACCAGGGACCATTTAAGAATGAATCTTCTTATAAACATAGTCCCTCACATTCAAGTCACATACTTGAATTCCTATGGAAGCAAACATTCTAAGGGCATTTATTATGCTAATTAATCTATCAGTAGAAATATTTCACATAATAAAAGAACTTGCCATAAATGTAAAGTGAAATATAAAGTACTCTATTCATCACATGAATAATCAACAACCGACAAATATAACCCACAAGACTCCAACTAGAGACGATCATTCAGGTATCTAATACCTATTGATCTAGTATGACCACCATGCTTTCTCTATGCAAGAGGCTTCGTTAGTGGATCTGCAATATTTTCTTCAGTCGGTACTCTGCATATGCTCACATCTCCTCGATCGACAATCTCTCGAATGAGATGGAACCGCTGAAGTATGTGCTTGGAGCGCTGATGAGATCTAGGTTCCTTAGATTGTGCAATAGCACCGTTGTTTTCACATTAGAGAACTATGGGATCAACAATGCTAGGAACTACACCATTCTCGCTGATGAATTTCCTAATCCACACAGCCTCCTTCGCCGCATTTGCAGCAGCGATATACTCGGCCTCAGTTGTAGAATCAGCGACTGTCTCTTGCTTGGAACTCTTCCAACTTACAGCTCCTCCATTAAGGCAAAATACAAAGCCTGATTGGGACTTTGAGTCATCTCTATCAGTCTGGAAGCTAGCAACTGTGTAACCCTTTACGACGAGCTCTTCCTCTCCACCATACACCAAGAATACATCTTTAGTCCTTCTCAAGTACTTTAAGATATTCTTGACTGCAATCCAGTGACTCTCACCAGGATCAGACTGATATCTTCTAGTCATGCTCAAAGCATAAGAGACATCGGGTCGAGTACACAACATTGCGTACATGATTGATCCAATTACCGAAGCATATGGAATCAACTTCATGCGGTCCTTATCATCCAAAGATTTTGAACACTGGTCCTTAGAGAGACTCACACCATGTGACATGGGTAAGAATCCTTTCTTGGACTCAAGCATGTTGAACCGTTTCAACACTTTCTCAATGTATGTACTCTGGGTCAAACCCAGCAACTTCTTCGATCTATCTCTATAGATCTTAATACCAAGTATATAAGTTGCTTCACCCAAGTCCTCCAAAGAAAAGCAATCCCCTAGCCTGTTCTTAACAGCTTGAAGGGTCGGAATGTCATTTCCAATCAACAATATGTCATCCACATACAATATCAGGAAAACGACAATGCTCCCACTAATCCTCTTGTAAACACAAGGTTCATCCTCATTCTTGAAAAAACCAAACTCTTTGATTTTCTCATCAAAACGAAGATTCCAACTTCGAGAAGCTTGTTTCAATCCATAAATGGATCGATTTAACTTGCATATTTTAGTGGCTTCATTTGGAGATTCAAAACCCTCGGGTTGTGTCATATACACTTCCTCAAGGAGGTTTCCATTAAGGAAAGCCGTTTTGACATCCATTTGCCAGATCTCGTAGTCATAATACGCAGCAATAGCAAGTAGAATTCTGATGGACTTGACCATGGCTACAGGTGAAAGGTCTCATCATAGTCAACACCATGAATTTGCCTGAAACCTTTAGCCACCGGCTGGACTTTGAATGTCTGTACATTCCCATCCATGTTCATCTTCTTCTTGAAGACCCACTTGCACCCTATGGGTCGTACCCTTTCAGGTGGTTCCACCAAGGTACAAACTTGGTTTGCATACATGGAGTCCATTTCAGATTTCATGGCCTCAAGCCACTTCTCGGAGTCATGTCCACACATAGCTTCTTGATAGGTTGCAGGCTCATCATCATGATCCATAAGCAACACATTACCTATTTGAGACACGAGAAATCCATATCTCTCTGGCTCAAATCCTGGTCTATCAGATCTACGCAGGACTTGTGTTTCTTGAGCAGGTTCTCTAGCTACAACAACTTGTAGTCCTTGCAGGTTCTAAAATCGGTTCTACTACTATTTGTGGTTCTTGAACTTCCTCAAGTTCCACCTTTGCAGTCTTTCTGGATAAGAACTCTTTCTCCAAAAAGATGTCAGTCCTTGCGACAAACACTTTGCCCTCAGACGGCAGGTAGAAGTAATACCCTTTGGTTTCCCTAGGATATCCCACAAGATAACACTTATCCGACTTGGGTTCCATCTTGTCGGGCATTTGACATCGCACGTATGCCTCATAGCCCCAAATCTTAATAAAAGACATACTAGGACGCTTCCCAGTCCATATCTCATATGGTGTCTTTAGAACCATTTTTGTTGGAGCATGATTTAATGTGAAAGCAGCAGTCTCTAAAGTAAATCCCCAAAAGGAAACGGGCAAATCTGCATGACTCATCATCGACCATACCATGTCTAACAAAGTACGATTCCTCCTCTCAGACACACCATTATGTTGTGGTGTTCCGGGGGAAGTGAGTTATGATACTATACCACACTCTCTCGGATGATCATGAAACTCATGACTCAGATATTTGCCACCTCGATCAGATCGGAGTGCTTTTATCCTTTTCCCAGTTGGTTCTCTATTTCATTTTTAAACTCTTTGAACTTTTCAATGGTTTCGGATTTGTTCTTCATAAGAAACACGTATCCGAATCTACTAAAATCATCAGTAAATGTAACGAAGTAGTACTACCCACCTCTAGCCATAAAACTCATGGGTCCCCATACATCACTATGTGTTACACCCAAATGATCATCAGCCCTCTCAGTATGACCAGTGAAATGGACTTTAGTCATTTTGCCTAATAAGCAAGACTCGCATCTCTCAAATGATTCATAATCAAATGAGTCTAATAATCCATCTTTATGGAGCTTAGATATTCGTTTCTCATTTATATGGCCCAAACCACAATGTCATAGATACGTAGGATTAAAGTCATTTGTTTTTAGTCTTTTAGTATTTTCTATGTTATAGATCGGACGGTTTATGTTCAAAACATATAAACCATTAAACAATTGGGCAACGCCATAACAAACATCATTCTTATAAATAGAACAACAATTATTCTTTATAATAAAAGAGAAACCAATTATGTCTAAACATGAAATAGAAATGATGTTTCTAGTTATAGCAGGATCAAAATAACAATTATAAAGTTCTATAATAAGCCCAGTGGGCAAGGAAAGACGATAAACACCAACGGCAATGGCAGTAACTCTTGCTCCATTTCCAATGCGCAGGTCTACCTCTCCTTTACCCAGCATTCTTCTCCTTTTTAGTTTCTGCACATTCGTACAAATGTGACAACCACATCCGGTATCCAATACCCAAGATGAAGGAGCAGAAAGGTTTATTTATATAACAAATATACCTGAAGTGGAAGTCACACTTCCCTTCTTCTTTTGCAGATCTTCAAGATAGAGGGGACAGTTCCTCCTCCAATGCCCTGCCTTACCAAAATGGTGGCACTTCCCTTCCTTGTCCAATCCCTTGTTCTTCAGTGCTGAAGACTTGGGATCAAGATATGACTTAAGTACCACCTTAGTCTTCTTGAATCCCTTGGTCTTGCCCTTGCTTTTATGCACCATCAATATGGGGCTAGCAGGCTTGACCTTCTTCATATTGATCTCAGCAGTTCTCAACATGCCTAGGAGATCGGGCAGTGTCTTGTCAATTTCATTCATATTGTAATTTAAGACAAACTACTCATAACTGTTCGGCAACGATTGCAAGATCAGGTCAGTGGCCAACTGTTGGCCCAACGGAAATCCTAGTCTTTCAAGGTTCTCTATATACCCAATCATCTTGAGTACGTGAGTCCCTACTGGGTCTCGAGCTCCCATCTTACACTGAAATAACTCCCTGGATATGTCAAACCTCTCTTGGCGAGCTTGCCCTTGAAACATTTTCTTCAGGTGCTCGACCATCTCGTAACAACTCATGTTCTCATGTTGCTTCTGAAGCTCAGAGTTCATGGACGCGAGCATGAGACATTCAACATCCAAGGATTCATCTCCATACTTCTTATAAACATCTTTATCTGCACGAGGTGCAGTAGAGGCTGGCTCCTCGGGGGGATCTTCTTCAAGGATATAGAGTTTACGCTCTTGCCTGAGAACAATTCTCAGGTTCCTGAACCAGTCTAGGAAATTTGTCCCATTGATCTTATCCTTCTCAAGGATGGCTCTCAGGGACAACGTGGAGTGTGAAGTATTTGCCATGAAAATTCTACAAAATAATGCAAAATATATATTTTAGTACTATATTTCAAAATACATTTTATTTTATTTTAATAAGGTCTTTTATTAAATACTCCCACTATTTTATTCAAATTGATAACCCTTAATATGAATTCGGAGAGTTTATGCGAGCTACTCTCTTAGTGGACAAGATCCGTATTTCACCAACCCAACGAGTCCGCATTGGCGTTCCTTTCATAATGCGGTTATTTAGGTAGGCAACACTTGCCAATTGCATCACTATGCAACTCTTGTATGGTTGTTGAATAATTCTTTATTCGCATCCATCATATGGTGCATGCCAACCCAATGCCTCTAGGCACTCAACTTTTGAGGTCACCTAGTTAAGTTGGACCCAATGTCGACAGTGGGATATCACAATTATCCGCTCGCACCCTTACCAAGATAGATTAATGCACCTTGCTTTGGCAAGCCCACACTTCATCGATCGAGGTAGGAAGAGTGTCATCCATTGGAAGGCATCCGTATACATAATATTAGATTAGAGATTTTATTTATATAAAATTGATTAACAATTAATCAACGTGCACTTCTACAAAATTACAACATACACAACCAAATACATCCCAGAAGTGCACAAAATAAAATTATCAATGCTTGATAGAAAAGGGCTAAATCTGAGCATTTAGAACAATTCAAAATCTCCAGATTTACATGCATTTGACACAGGCAAAACAACTCCACTTATGCAGTAGACAAGCTTGTCTCTCAATGTCAGATTCAAAATCTAATACATTTAGTTTCACAAACCAATTAGAGGGACGGTTACTACTAAGGAGACACAATTTCTGAAGCATTGAAATCGCAACGCAATTACATGCATTCCTGGGAGTTTTTCTAATCTAGAACATTTCTTCGAAATCCAAACACCCAGGAAGAAATCCAGACATTTAGAACACTTCTAAATTTCTGATTTACATGCATTAGATTGCATACCTGGCTCTGATACCACTATTGGGTTTTCTACATACCATTTCACAAATGATAATACATCATATCATATATGCACAGCGGAATAAAATAACTAGAACAACCCTAAACAGTTAATGGGATCTTGCAATTTTATTGATTCAAGAAATAAACCAACAACCACAATACATAGTAGAAATTGTACCTGAAGGGGTTTGAGTCTATACTCAAACGAGATGCTCCAATGGCAGATCCAGAGAACAAAACTTGAGTTCCAAGCGCTGAAATAGATCTGCGCCTCTACGAGAAATCCACATGAATGCTGGAGAACCCTAGCCTCTTGTCGCACAAGATCTAGGTCGGAGAAGAACTGCTCTCTATGTCTCCCACGGACTGCTAGGTCCGATGACAGGGAGAGACGGCAGCGGTGGCGGGATCGACCAGTCGGAACACTTCCGTCGGAGCCTTGCGGAACTCTTCTGTCACTCTCTCTCTCTCAAAATAGATTGCCAAAATTAGATCGGGTTTTAGGTTAAAGAATCGTATTCTTTTATACCTCTAGCAATCAAAAAGAAGCGTCGATCGAAGATAAATAGGTCGAACACTGCATTCGAAGAACTGGCTAGCGTTCGTCGAATGCGCTGGCCATTCGACAAATGCGCTACGCTAGCCGTTCGATGCACCGTTCGATGACATGCTATGCTAGCCGTTCGACGAGCTGTTCGACGAACGCGCTATTCTAGCCATTCGATGAACCGTTTGATGAGCGCCGTTTGACAAATCGTTCGACGAACGTGCTACTTTAGCCATTCGATGAACGCCATTCGACGAACACGCTACCCTGGCCGTTGAGAAGACATACATATCGTCGAGAAGATGACATATATCATCGAGAAGATATATATATATCGTCGAGAAGACACGTATATATATATTGTCGAGAAGACATATATATTGTCGAGAGGATATACATATGTCGTCGAGAAGACCAAAATATCATCGTGACAATCAAGACGATATAATCCAACACTTAGCCGATTACTTATCAACAGGATTCTTTCTCCAATTTCTCCAAACACTCTTTTGTGCGACCCCATAGGCTCATATCGTGTTGGCAGTGAGACTAGATATTTGACCACTTCCATATGACCACGGAAACACCAACAGCCTCTAGCACCTTTGCTGATCTTCTAGCTGCACAAGCCAGAAAATTTGATAAGAAATACTCCTAGATGGAGTCTGAAATCTTAGACTCAAAGAGGTCTCTCCTGGCCCTAAAATCATTTATATCCTCTTCCTGTGTCACCAAAGAGTTCTTAACCTTCCTTGTCAGCAAGGTTCAAAAGGGGGAGAAGGTTCAAGAGCAGGAAATAGTTTAGGAAGAGGAAGTACCTCTAGTAGAAGAAGATCCCAACAGAGTTACTATCATTCAGAAAGGAAAAGATCTAGTAGAGCTTCCTGCAATGAATCCAGAAAATCAGGGGGAGCTCCCTAGAACACCTCAAGAACCAGCCCAAGAGCCAGCTGGTGCAATGGTTGATGAAGGTACAACAGTGGTGTAGGGGGAGATTCATGATGATCAAGTGCTGAATGATGTGGTCAAGATTGCCAAGGAAGCTGTTCAAAGTGCTGAGCTGAATGCACAGATTCAGGGGGAGCTTCCCAAGGACAATGAAGCTGAAGAAGATGATGAGACTCTAAAATTTGCATCAAGGAAGGCAACTCCACAGGTCTTCTTCTCCAGAAAAAAGGAAAACTCCTGATAGAGGATAGTAAGGTCCAGGTACCCTATTTTTGATGAGGAGATACACTTCTAGCCTCTGGTGGATACAATTATTAAGAACAATATATTTACTTAACAATGAATGAAATGACATGAGATTTTGTTCCATCATATGATATTTGTCTATAAATGTCTTGTTTGTATTTGTGTTTGTACTTATATAAAAGAATGTGTAAAATCACTTTAAAACAAACTGTAAAATTTGTTAAGATAAATAAGGGGAGATTATTGGGAAAAACTCTTTGGATTTAACTTAACAAATTACCTAAACTAATTTTAACTCCTAAGTTTTAATTACACATTGTATAGTGAGGGTAATGTGGTTATTAGATGTCTTAGGATATCACACACAACTTGGAGTGTAAAGACCAGAGCAAGCCAAGCACAAATTGTGTTGAGTTAACATTTGTGTCGAATGGTATTCGACGCAACTTCGACTTCATGCCAACGTAACATAGACTAGAAGTCCAAGCAACTCAACCTCTATGTCGAAGTAGATCAAGTCGATGCTACATCGAAAGGATAGCGACATAGGTGAAATGACCATGTCAAAGTATCATGATAAGTCAACGCAGCTTCGATTTCAACTCAATGTATAAGGAAAAATCTGTCGAAGCCATCTAAAGTCGACTCAACTTCGACTACAAATCGATGCAGATGATGAAGTTCAAAGTCAAGCCTTCAACTCGATGGTTATGTCGATAAGTAATCGACGTAACGTCGACATCAGGGTTCAATTAGAGCAAGAAGGAATTCAAAGCTGCTTTTACAAGAACTCAAAGGTGCGTCGATAAGAAAGAAGAAGAAATCGACGCAGCGTCGAATACAGACTGAAAAGGAAAACTTTCAGCTGTTCCTTTTGCACTCTCTCTGAGGGCCCACAGTTCTAAAGACCATTCTACAACGGCTTATTTATTGCCTAGAATAAAAAGGGGCAGAAATGAATACAACAAAAGCTTTCTTGGAAAGGATCAAAACAGCTGGCAGACGGGTCGTGAGAAAAGGAAGAAAGAAGGAGTAATTGGCCAAGTTTCTGCCTTCTCAGGACAATCTAAAAGAGGAAAATAATTCAAAATTAATGATGAATAATAAATAGGAAGAGAGAAGAGAGAAACACAGACATTCTATCATAATCTTCTTCATCCTGTCGATTAGGGCTTCCTTCTTCTTCTTCCTCCTCCTGGAACCCTAAAAGACGGTGAACAACAAGAACCTCTGTCTCTCTCTCAGAACAGAACTGAAGGCTGCTCTTCATCAATACCTTATAGCAGCCAGAATTCAATAAGAAGAAAGCAGAAAGGATCTAACAAATCATAGCTCCTACAAATCATCATAATCATAAGCATGAGTTCATCATCAGCAGATCCAATGAATGATTTCAGAAGCTGAATTTGAGACAGGCATCAAAAGAATTCTGAGAACAGAATTCTTCCTCTTCCTCCTTCTTTCTCCTTCTCATTCTCAACTATAAAGAGTTTTAAGAATCCCTCTTCCAAAGGATTCAGTGGTTCAAGATTTTCTTATCAAAAGATCTATGGTTCAAGATCTCCTTATCAAAAGATCTGGTAGGTTCATGATCTCCTTATCAAAAGATCATTGGTTCTAAGAGTCTCCTTATCAAAAGACTTAGGCACAGGTTGTGCATCCCTACCAGGTGGTAGAAGAGTGGAGTACCCACATTTTGGTGAACCTCTATAAAAATTTGTGTGTCTTCTGGTTGTCTATTTTCTGTGCTATCCCTTTTATAGTTTACTATTTTCCAACTTTACTTAACAACACTTATTTTATTTTGTGTGTGGAATTATTGATGCATAATACTTATTATTTTATTGTGTTTGCACAAATAGGATAGAAATATTTTTAAATCTCTATTCACCCCATCCCCCCTCTCTAGAGGATTCTCAGAGGCACACTGTGCACTTTCATATATTGCTCTTGCTGGATGAGGGTTGATTTTTAGAAGATACATAAGATTTTTTAAATGATGGGTTACCGCCGGAGTTAGTAGCTAGTGTCGGGTGGTAGTGGTCACTTTGATATCCAAGCCCAAATTTTCCAGAACCATAACATTGGTTGCCCAAATACATGTCCAGGGATTTTTGACTAATTCCAAATTTTTTGATAAACATATTGAGGTCATGAGTTTGTTTTTTAAGAGATGAATTTTCTTTTACAAGCATGACACATTTATTTTCAAATCCCTTTTTGTTATTTTCCATTTGTAAGAGAGATGTTTTTAGTTTTCTCTCTAAGTCCCCCTTTTCTCTTGTAAGAGTTTTGATTTGAGAGAGGGCCTTAGAAAGGGAAACTTCAAGATCTTTTGCCTTATTTAAGGAGTGATCACACTCTTGGCATGAAACATTTCTCTTTTCTAAAGAAATAATTTTTTTTGTAAACTTATTATTTTCTTTGATAAGAGATTCATTTTCATGATTTAAAATAGTAACATTTTTTATACTTTTATCATAGGCTTTACATGTTTGAACAAATTCATCATAAAGTTCTTCGAATGTGGGAGGAGTTACCTCAGTGTCACTAAGAACACTGGTGTTGTCATCGTTGCTTTTTTCCATCAAGCATAAGTGTGCTTCCTCCTCGCTGCTTGACTCAGATCCGCTTGATTCTTCAGAGGAAGAATCATCCCAAGTTGCGGCTTTCAACACTTTCTTTTTCTCCTTCACTTTGTATCATTCTTTTTGCTTCTTTTGATACTTCGGGCACTGGCTCTGAATGTGCCCAGTCTTTCTGCAGTGATAGCACTCTGGTGGTGGTCTTTCTTCTTCGTCTTCACTTCCCTTTTCTTTCTTTGATGAAGAGAAAGAACCTTTTCGTCGAGTATCCTTCTGGAAGTATTTCTGGAAGGTGTTCCTTCTTTCCGGATTTCTAATGAACTTCCTGAAGTTCTTCACTAGGAGAGCTTCTTCATCTTCATCATCATCTTCGATACTCTTCTTCTTTGACTTTAGTGTCAGCGCCTTTTTCTTTGGCTCCGTGTTGTATTCAACATGTTGAATCTGGAGTTCTACCTCATGGGTTGAACCTCGGAGGTAGAGAGTGAAGAATTTTTCTTACCAAGTCATCGTCAGAGTAGATCTGTCTAAGAGCTTTTGAAGCATTCACGAACTTGGTGAAGCGCGTGTACATTTAGTTGATGTCCTCTTCGGCATCCATCCTGAACTTTTCATATTTCGACTCCAGTTAGAATAGCTTTGCATCTTTTGCCTGCGATGTACCTTCATGAGTAACTTCTAATTGGTTCCAAATATCATAAGCAGTTATGCATGCAGAAATTCGATTAAATTCAGTTTGATTTAAAGCGCAATATAAAACATTCATCGCCTTGCATTATTTTTGCATTTAAGTTTATTGTTATCATCCTATTTATCCTTAGGTTTTTATACCATAACCTCTCCTACTACAGTTATAGGAGGAGTGTACCAAACTTCCAACATGTTCCATACTTCTATATCCATGGTCATAAGAAAACACATCATCCTAGACCCGCGAGAAAAGGTGGATCATAAGACGCCATTATTCCTGGTTGTTAGACCATTTTGGAATAAAACCGCTCTGATATCACTTGTTGGATCTGTAGGCGCCCTTAGAGGGGGGGGGGGAATAAGGGTTTAAAAATTTTAATTATATTTTGATGTACTAGAAATAATAAGAGATTAAAATAGAGAGAAACCAAGTAAAACAATTGAAATCAAATAGAGACATGATTTTATTAATATGAAATAAAGGATTACAAAATGTGATTCCTTTTAACGCTAGAAATTGAAGGCAAATAATAAAAAGACTTTTTTGTTTTCTATCCCAACTCGTATCCCCAAGAACCAGTGGCTTTAGCCTATCCTTCCCCGGATACGGCTGGTGAGTCCGATATTTACACTATTTTATGGACTCATCCGGTCTAGTTTTCACTCTTGTGCACTATACTTTTAGTCCTTAATTGCTTATATTTCACTTGTTTATAGTTCTCACATGAAGTACACATTTAGGCCCGTTGTGGTGTGAAATTGCACACTATTTTGCTGGGGGTAAGAACATTGTGCTCCCCATTTTATTTCCGCTTCTATACTTGAGCTGGAAGGGTATTCTTAGTTGTTTGATGGCTGTGTTAATTGATGTGCAGGTGGGCAGATCATCCATATTGCCCAGAATTCATGTCTGCATGAATTGCACGGTCATGCGTTTTCTTTATGCACGGTCGGCTGCGACCGTGCACGATGATCGGCTGGCCAATATGGTGTTCTATCCTTGATCGTGTGATGTGTTCACGCACATGCAGTTTGTCGGTCCGTGAAGGAAACACACGATCTCCTGTTGAGTGCAAGTTTTCAAGCTGTCTGGATTCTCCCATGTATTTTTGCGCACAGTCGACTTCGATTGTGCATGAGTAAAATGCACGGGCGCGTCTACTTCATCTTCTTTTTTTTCCTAGGCGATTAATATCGCACGGTCCATGCAAGGTCGTGCGTTTGACCGTGCGTGACCAAATTTCTGACAGTTTTCAATTTAAGCCGCAGGATATGCTCTAATTGAAATCAATTTTTTTTCTCACGCCCAGAGCTCTAGTTCTGCGCCATTTTCGCCATTCCATAGCTGCCACCTAAAAAAGTAGCTCCGACCACCATTTCCTTGCAAATCCAAAGCCGTAGCAATCCCCTTGGCCTCCACCATCGTTCACTAGCCTCCAAAGGTGATTTCAAGGGATTTCTCGCTGCACGTGTGAAGTTCTCCGGCAAGGTCATGGCCGAAGACAATTAACAGAGAAGACTGGTACATTAGAAGAAGGTGACAGGTCTTCCGGTCCCCGGATGGCAGTTGAAGACCGAGCAAGGACAAGGCTTACAACCTTAGATTTCGGCCGTGAATCTCTAACGAGTCTCCTCCCCTTTGGTTGTAATCTCACCCCTTCATATTGTAGTATTTTCTCCTTTGATTCCTTGTTAGTATGAATGATGATTGCAAAACCCTAAATGCTATTTAGTTTATTTCATGTCTATGTGAAATTATCTTGTGGTTTATGCAAGTGAGGAGCGCCCCCATTCCATCCTCCATCCGCCATCACCCTCCATTCTATTATGCAAGCCTACTTGCCCATTCTGCAAGCCTACTCTTTAATTCCGCTTGACTACTACTCCACTTCATATGCCTACTCATCCATCCGCCGAGCGAAGCAGTGCATTGCGGCCTGCGTAATCCACTTTGTTGCGAAGCGGTGACAGCGACCCGCATAGTTAGTTAGTTCTTTTAATTTGTTTTCGCAAAGCCGCCCACATTTTCCGCAACCCATCCGCTAGTAAGGACTTCAATATCAAGTCCTTCCTCAAAAGTAAACTCAACCTTACTATGTTCCTCTGAGATCGATACTTGGGAAAATTCGCCCATTTTATATTACTTGTGCGACCGATACACTTGTCGTAAGCGTGTCAAGTTTTTGGCGTCGTTGTCGGGGAACACGGTCGTGTGACTTTCTGGAGAGGGAGAACCTGAGAGAGAAATTCTTTCTTTTGTGTATAGCATTGTTTTTGTTCATTACCTTTTATTCCTTATTTTTACTTATTTTAAAGTAGGTTGCCTTAGTAATTTATTGTTAGGTGTAGTGTAGTGTTTTGCACAATTGTGATTTTCTATTGAATTTTGGTATCTTCATACAGTGTGGGCTGCATTTAATCTCTGTTGCCATTGGTGTGAAGATATTTCCCATGATAGTGATAAATGCCCTACTGGAGATGGTGGGCATAATTCTCATGGCCCAGTGTATGGAGCACCGTTCTCCTATGATCCTTCGTACTCTGTGCCCAAGTCTTATGGCCACTTGTCCTCACCGCATTCACCATTTTTATATTCCTCTCCGGCCCATAAGGACTAAGGAGTAATATAAAATGGTGCTTGTTTTGTCAAAGCATAGATCACGCTCTAAAGAACTATGCCGAGTATCTTCGCCAATTGGACGAGTATGATGAATTGGATATCCGGATCATCCCGACTCCTACCGCTGGCGGCACACCTTCAACATCTAGTTATGTGTCTGTGCCACCTTCATGCTTTGAAGGGAATGATGTGGACACAGTTATCATATGTGTGGCTGATCTGGGCTCTAACATGGCTGCGCCCATCTCCCCTGTGCATATATTACCGTGCGTGGATTCGATTCTTTGTGAGAAATCGGTGCTTGACATTTATCCGAGCACTATTCCTCCCCCTATTGTGCATACTACGACATTCGTCTCTAACGACATTATTGAGGATTTTTCATGGGATAAGGAAGGTGATGTGTGTGTTGTGCTTATTCCTATGGAGTAGGATATTTTGCAAGGTGATGAGGACTCTACCTCAGCACCGGTGGAGGAAGTCCAAATCATGGATGAGCCCACTATTGATCCTGCTGAGCCTTGCAGCATTGTCGACAATGACGACAATTTCTTACTTCCCCAACCTCTTGGGAGTGAGACCGGGACCACTCTCCCCCGATTGATGTCTATTTAAGTTTTTCTTCTCTTTAATTCCCTGACCCCCTTCTTCATATGAGCCTGTGCAGGTTGAGTCTTCACAGGTACTTCAGGAGGACTTAGAGCATTTTTCTCAAGTCAATGATGAGTGTATCCTCTCTTGTGAGAAGGTTTATCCCTTGTCCATAGAGGAATCCTCATTCATTGCCTTCTCCTCCTGCCGCCTCCCTGAAGACGACACCTTGCTGGGCAAGGATGTTTTTGGTGAGATTTGTGAGGAGTACTCCTACTCCTCTTCTTATTTTTTATTCTCTCTACCTGTGACGAGCACGTATTATTATTTAGGTAGAGGAGTAATTGTTCTATCGCCGTATCGGTACCCATTACCGACACGGATATTAGAGCAGTTACATGTACACTTCTCATTCCATACTCCCATCAGCTAGAACTCTTAAAGGTCTGAATAAGTTGTGCTGGGAGGACAATAACCCCAGTAGTTATCTTACATTTCCTGCTTTTTTTATTTCATCTAATTTAATTTAGTAGTTGTATTTCATTTTAGTTTATAAATCTTCTTTTGTTTTGGCAGAGCTCACCCCTATAGGTCCTTCTTCTGGATGGCGGATGCTACGGCTTGGTCTTGGTTTGCACGCGTCTTCTAGTATGCTCACTTGCTGTGCATTGGGTACTCTCTTCCCTTAGCTCTATTTTGAATTTCATAGCCATATATTGTGTTGGATTAGTTAGTTTAAGTCTGGGGGAGAGTCGTTTTATGTACCCACTCACATGCACTATTGCATAGCATGCTATAAGCTTTTATTTAAGATATTTTATTCATTTTCTTTGCACACCACTGCACCCACATGAGCGTATGCTTGGCCGGTTGTACGTCATGTGTTGAATTTTTCTCTTTTGTGTGATGTATAAATTCACTCTGCTTGCATAGGATTGAGATACAGAGTAAAATGTTGGCTCCTATAGTGCTCCTAGTCGAGTACATGCATCTTGCATAGAAATTTGTGTAAACTTAGCTTTTTCATATGCAATTAGTTTTATAATTTTCTATTTGCGTAGACACAGTTTATTTTACTCGCAATCGGAAAATCCATTGCAATTCGACGGTACCGTAAGTGATGTGTGTAGACATTGCTAGATTCGTATTGTTCAAGTCGGGAGGAAGGATTATCTTTCTCGGTGGCTAAAAACTTGCACCAAACGACTCTTGAATCATTGGTACGGTTAGTTCAAGCGCGAGAGTGTGTTGTAGACCATCATTTTGGCCCGGTTGAGGTTCTGTACCATTCTTATCACTCTATCCTTGCTAGCCCCGTTGTGCCTACCCGTCCTTTGATTCAGCTCCACCACTATCTCACCAAAGCTTATAATGCCAACCCTAGTTGCATACCCAAATTCGAGCTCTAGTTGTTTTGTAATTATCTTATTTGGGGTATTGATGTGGTGAAGTTTTGTGGATGTGTGGATGTGCTCCAAAATAATTTTTGCTGAAAAATATTGTGACAAGAATTGAGTTGAAAAAAATGAGAAAAAAAAGAATGAAAAGAAAAGAAAGAAAAAGAAACGAAAAGGTTATAAATGAAAATTTTTGTGGGTATGTGTTCTGGGAGTAGGCGGCGCACACACCCATGTAGTCAAGTCTAAGTCTGGGGCTGTTGTGCACCCGTGTGTTTATTGTGGTGCTTGGATAGTTTTTTTTTCTAGCTCATTTGGGTTTATGTGCTTTAAGCCCTCATGTTATCTTTGAATGCCCTACCATAACCCAAGCCTCATCTTAAACCTAAAGTCCTACTGATTCGCGCGTTGAACCAAACCAGTGACGTGGAGAGAGTGCAAATGGGCAAGCTTATGGCCACCGACATTGATGGATTTCTTTGGAGGTTTTCCCGAGCTCGATCTTTGGCAATGCTCACCTCAGCGATGAGTCTGCTTTCTCCTTACGTGTGACCGGAGGATTTTCTGCGATTCAAATTATGAGTAAAAATAATATGCTGATACGCATTTTAGAAATTTATAATCTAGTTCGCATAAATAAAAACTCCTGCTAGATTTTTACGCGTGTAAGTATGCGACTTTGCATGGTACTCTACAATCTTAGTTACTATTCTAGCTTGTGTTTTTCTTGTCTACTTGAGAGATGATTTGCTCGGGACGAGCAAATGGTTAAGTCTAGGGGTGTGATGAGTTCGATATTTACACTGATTTATGGACTCATCCGGGCTTGTTTTCACTCTTGTGCATTACACTTTTAGTCCTTAATTGCTTATATTTCACTTTTTCACAGTTCTCACATGAAGTGCACATTTAGGCCCGTTGTGGTGTGCAATTGCGCACTATTTTGCTGGGGGTAAGCACATTGTCCTCCCAATTTTATTTATGCTTCTATACTTGAGATGGAAGGGTATTCCCAGCTATTTGATGGTTGTGTTAATTGCTATGCAGGTGGGCAGATCATCCATATTGCCTAGAATTCATGTCTGCATGAATCGCACGATCGTGCATTTTCTTCACGCACGGTCGTCTACGATCGTGTGCGATGATCGGCTGGCCAATATGGTGTTCTGTCCCTGATTGTGCGAGTTGTTCATGCACTGGCAGTTTGTCCGTGCGTGAAGGAAACTCACGATCTCCTGTTGAGTGCAAGTTTTCAAGCCATCTGGATTTGCCCGTGCATTTTTACGCATGGTAGACTTCGACCGTGCGTGAGTAAAATACACAGACGCGTCTGCTTCATCTTCTTTGGTTTCCTAGGCGATTAATATCGCACGTTCCACGCAAGGTCGTGCGTTCGACCGGGTGTGACCAAATTTCTGACAGTTTTCTATTTAAGCCGCAGGATCCTCCCTAATCAAAATCAATCTTCTTTCTCGTGCCAAAAGCTCCAGTTCTGCGCCATTTTCGCCGCTCCATCGCCGCCCACCTTAAAAAGGAGCTCCGACCACCATTTCCTTGCAAATCCAAAGCCGGAGCAATCCTCTTGGCCTCCTCCATCGTTGACTAGCCTCCAAAGGTGATTTCAAGGGATTTCTCGCTGTACGTGTGAAGTTCTCTGATGAGGTCATGGTTGAAGACAATTGACGAAGAAGACGGGTACATTAGAAGAAGTTGACAGCTCTTCCGGACCCCGGACGGTAGTTGATGACCGAGCAAGGACAAGGCTTGACAACCCTAGATTCTAGCCGTGAATCTCCAACGAGTCTCCGCCCCTTTGGTTGTAATCTCACCCCTTCATATTGTAGTATTTTCTCCTTTGATTCCTTGTTGGTATGAATGATGATTGCAAAACCCTAAATGCAAATTAGTTTATTTCATGTCTATGTGAAATTATCTCGTGGTTTATGCAAGTGAAGAGCGCCCTCATTCCATCCTCCATCCGCCATCACCCTCCATTCCATTACTCAAGCCTACTCGCCCATTCCGCGACCTACTCTTTCATTCCGCTTGACTACTCTTCCACTTCGTATGCCTACTCATCCATCCACTGAGCGAAGCAGTGCATAGCGGTCTGCATAATCCACTTTGTTACGAAGCGGTGACGGTGACCCGCATAGTTAGTTAGTTCTTTTAATTTGTTTTCGCGAAGCCACCCACATTTTATGCAACCCATCCTCTAGTAAGGACTTCAATCTCAAGTCCTGCCTCAAAAATAAACTCCACCTTATTGTGTTCCTCTGAGATCGATACTTGGGAAAATTCGCCCATTTTATATTACTTGTACGACCGATACACTTGCAGTAAGCGTGTCAACGGCCTCAAGCCGCTCTAGCCAATCCTTCCCCGTATATGGTCTCAAGCACCCCTAGACCTAACCTAGATCTAGTCACCAACATGAGGTGAATTTCTGCCCTAAGTCCTACCCAGACCTAGTCGCCAACACAAGGCAAATTCACTAAACGATTACAAGAAAAGATGTGAAATAAACAACAATAATACTAAAACTCCCTCTTGAAGAACTTCCGAAGTTGGAGATGAATGACAGGTGTAGTATAATCATTGTTGAAGTGATCTTCGGTCGGATCCGGCATGAATAAATCCTCCTTCAGAAATTCACGGAACTTTGGTGGGAGATCACTTTTCGGCAGAATAAGGCTCCGCAATTCTAGCACTCAACCTCTCTCAGAATTCAACACATAAAACGAGAGAAGAGGGGTCTAATTTATAGCCTTGGCGCTAGCGCCTGCGCTACCGCTACCGCCGATGCTATCCCATTTTAGGGCATATTCTGCGCGGGAGAATCTTCATTCCAAGGAAACATTTTTGACATTCCTCATGTGCTCCGCTCTACCACCTGCGCTAGTCGCTACCGCCTGGTGCTATTGCCTTCTATTCTTGCCGCCTGAACATGCCTTATAAGAGCTAGCTCCCGCGCTAGGTGCAACCGCCGGCGCTAGTGGACACGTTGGAATTCTGGCTTCAAACTTGGGGGCAACCTTCTTATGTTATCATTGAGTCATATGGATTTGTTTCCTGCACACTTAAACACACAAGATCAAATACACATAGGATTTGTTATTCTCAAACCTAGGAGATGCGGAAGATCGTGTTCCAACAAAAACAACTGCAAAATAATTTGAGTTTGATGGTTTATTTTGACGAGATTAATGTTGTATGTTTATGTGAAGATTCCATGACTGTTAAAGAAGAGGAGTGATTCGAGATATAATTGATTTTCTTGCTATAGGTTAGTAACAATAGTAAAAAACATGATTGAAAATAAAGATTTTGGTGGCTAGTTGAAGTATAAGCTAACGGCTATGCGATTGGGAAATGAATGTAGGCTATGGGTATTGAGTGGATGTGGCAGTTGGAGATAGAGTGGTTTGAGATGAAGATAAAACATCATTCTTGATTGGAGCTCCTACCCTGTGGTTGGATTCAAGCATAACCAACATTTTGGGGGATTAGTGGTTCCAAATGGAGGCTACTCAAATGGTCAAAAATAGTATATTCCTTTTTTGATAAACGCAATGGAGAAAAATGCCTAAACAAACGGAGCCTAAAATTTCATTCTGGAAGACAAAACGAACAACTAGGAAGAGTGATTTCTCAGAATAATATGGGGGGTACATTAAGGATGGCAATGGGTGGAAGATGGCATGGTGATGCAGAGTAGAGACGAGGATGAGTTTTGGGCCAATTCGGGTCTGATTTTGCAACTTACCATATATGGCGTGCCCGGATCGACAATCGGACTCCACAGATTTGTTCGGATTCACGTTGCGAATCGACTTGATATATTATTTCACTATTTTGCATTTTATTTTGATGTATTTAGGTGGCCCCACCTCCAGTTAATCATAGCCGTCGATGGTGGGATGCGCTAATCATCCCTTTATTATAAATCGATGGTTTGTGGGCTGATTGGAGGCATTGCAGAGTTTGGAGAATTTTATTCTCGGATTTCCGCGATCCCACCACAGTGCCGACTCCATGGAACCCTAGGTGACAACTCCTAGGCTTGTATCTCCCTCCCCAAGGTTTGCCCTAACCATAGGCTCCTTCTTCCACCTCCAAAACCCTCATCCGCAGCCCCTACAACCCCCCAAAACCCAGCCACATTGGCTGTCCAGAAACTCCACCAGCAGCCCCCTCCCTCTTCCAGGCACTGTAGAAAAATGAAATTTACTGTTCACTAATATAGTTTAGTGAACAGTAAACCTCCTATTTCAGCAGCCAGCCCCAGCCCTCCCTCCCAGCAAACCGCCACACTACGGCTTCCATTTTTCTCTACCGCCGCCCCCTTGTCCTCCTCCCAGTCAACTGCCACCTAGCCCCCCTCCTCCCTCTCACTGCCGCCACTTCCCCACTCCCCTACAGTGTCGCCAGCCACCCCTATTCACCTACAGCAATAGCACCTTGTCACCCTAATTTCCCCTTGCCTCCAATCCCTTTCTCTCCGCGGAACCACATTCCAAAATCCTCCCCCTTACGGGTCAGCCCAGATCTGAGATTTTTCAACCCGGATCCGACCGTTTAATGTTGAATCTACCCTTCCTCACCCGGATCTCTACCTACGTGGCCAGATCTACCCATTTTTGATCTGATTCCACCATCCTTCGCCGACGACAACCACCACCATAAATTCCACTTCGCCGGTTCCACCTCGGATCGTCGTACACGCATCTCTGGCTCTGGATTCTTCAATTCCTGACCAGCCCCCTACTTGGTGAGTCTTTCTTGTACTGGATTATTATTCTCAACATTTATTTATTGGGTTTGACATTTTATATTTGCTTGGAGACACATTATCGTGGCATTTTGCCCTAGATTATTATTGTGATTTGGAGGGTTTATGTTGGAACACGGTTTTCCGCATCCCTTTGATTTGATAATAATAAATCCTACTTGTATTTGATTTTGTTTGTCATTGTGTTTTTAGCATGCAGGTTTGAACAAAGATGACACTAGGTTGCTGCATTATTTGTCTGGAACTGCCCACAAGCAGAAATTATGATTATGGTCTAACGCTAGGCGTTAAGACATAACACTGGGCGTGTGCGATCGATGGTATGGCTTACGATCGACGGGATGGCTGCCGATCGACGAGAAGAAAGAAAGATAGATAACGCCCAGCGTTAACTCTTAGCGTCGGCGTTAACTTTTGTTCCCGCCAAGATGCAAAATGAATGGAGGGAAGCTGCCGTGATTGCAGGAGCATTTTGGGAATGATTTGACTTAACGCCAGGCGTTAGAGTCAACGCCGGCGTTAAGGTTTCCTAAAATGAATGTTTCCAAAGATGCACAATCTCATTCCTATTTTGAAGATCCGAGCCATCAAAACAATTCCAATCTGGGTCAATGCCAGGCTTTAGCGTTAACGTCGGCGTTAGCCTCCTGGCCTATAAATAGGTGGAATTCGTCTTCCCCAACTACTGATTGAAAAGAGCCCTATTCCAGCACTTCATAAACTTTGAGAGGGCCGTATTTCCAGACCAACACATCTCCCACTCAATTTCAAAAGGAGGAATCAAAGGAGGCTTGGATCAATACACTAACTCAACGCGAAGAACGCACGCTTAGACTTCAACGATCTTCAGCGATTCTTCGACGTCTCCTTCAGATTACCTCATAGGGAGTTTTTCATATTTGTCTTTTGTATTTTACATTTATCTTTGTAATTGGTTCGTGAATTTGCCTCATGTTGGCGACTAGGTCTGGGTAGGACTTAGGGAGAAATTTACCTCGTGTTGGCGACTAGGTCTAGGGTGTAGATCTAAGGGGTGCTCAAGGCCTTTCTGGGGATAGAAGGGCTAGAGAGGCTTGAGGTTGTATTTGGGGAGAGATCGGCTAAAGCCAACCGGTTCTTAGTGAGAAGAGTCGGTATAGAAAATAAAAAGGATTTTTCATATTTCGCTTTGATTTCTAGCGTCATAGAAATCAGATTTTGTAATCAATTTTATTAATGATAATCATGTCTTTTCTAGTTTAATAAAATTGATTTCATTTCCAATTTATATCTCTTTACTTTTGATTCACTCATTCAAATAAAATATCAAAAGTTTTCTATAAAATATTAAAGTTTTTTGAGACCCTTATTCACCCCCCCCCCCCTTCTAAGGGCGCCTCAAGATACAACAAGTGGTATCAGAGGTAGGTTATTCCAAAACGGTTTCACCACCGGGAATAATGGCGTCTCTTTATCATTATCTCGCTTCCACTAGTGGGGAAAATTTTTATATAAATGAAAAATCACATGCCCCACCTTTATTCGAATGGAAAAATTATAAAAGGTGGAAAATTTTAATGGAGTAATTCCTCAAGTCCTTAGGCATAGATGTTTGGAACATTACTATTGAAAAGCCACCTAGCGTATTAAATCGAAACGAAATGGTTTTAAATGCAAAATCAATGAATAGTCTATTTTGTGCGTTAGACCAAAATATTTTCAAACTTATTTATAGTTTACATACCATTTATGATATTTGGAATTTTCTTGAAAGAACTTATGATTCTCCTTCTGTAGGTATGGAACAAACACAAGAATTGGAGAACATACAAGCTTGCACAAATATTCAAGAATACTCCTCAAATGATGGATCCATAGAATGCTCATCAAGCGGAAAGCATGATGGAAACTCTTGTTTGGAAGAGGAAGATGAAGAAGACAAAGGAACAATATGTTCAAATCTTCCCTCATCCAAAAGCAAAGTAAGGAAATCAAATTCTCTCATTATTTGCAATTCTATTTTTACATTACAATTGCTACAAATTACAAAGCGCAAAATTAAGAAATTGAAAAATGCTAATTACAAATTGCGCTTAGAAAATAAAGGTTTAAAAGCAAAAGTTAATGAAGAATTAAATTTAGAGTTATCTAGGTCTACCCAAGGCTCCTTAGTTGAAAACATTACACCTTGTATAGAATTTAATGAATTAAAAGAAAAATACAAGGAACTTGAAAAAGAGTGTATTTTTGTAAAAGAGCAAAATGAAAGATTATGTTTAGAAAATTCATCTTTGAAAAATGATTGTGCTAAGTGTAAAGACTATAAAATTGAAATTAAAGAGATGGATGAAACATTTGAAGAATATAGAAATAACTATCAAAATCATATTGATTCAATTGTTTCCACTCTTAAAAATAGCACAATAACTTATAATAAAGCTAGACATAAATTTAAAAATTAAGAATAATGAATTAGAAACTAAAATCAACTTCCTTAAGGAAATCATAAAGAAAAATTCTCAAAACATACATTCTCAATATAAAGCAAAATCCAAAAGCAAGTTGAATATGATTTCTCAAAAGTTGAATAAGTCAAACAATGGAAATAAAAAACTTCAAAAGATTGAAAATGAAATTCCAAAATACAATCATCATTATCATTTACAACATCAATCTTCTCCCAACATAAAATTAAATGTTCACAAATCTCTTCTGAAAAATACTTTCAATAATCATTACAATTATAATCTTAAAGATAAAGATAATCACAATGGAAATTTGATACATAAAAATAATATTAAACCGAGGTTTGAATGGAGACCCAAAGTTAAAGATGAATCACAAACTCCACTCAAAGGGGCTAATTCATTTCCCTCTCCCCAAAAGCAAACACGATGTTTTTGGGTACCCAAAGGAACCATTCCACTTGGTCCCCTTTGGATACCTAAATCTCACATTCATTAATATCCAATCATTTGCATGAAGTAAAAATAATTGAATATGACATATCATTAACTCTACGACATGCTTAAATTTTTTTTCTTTTACTTTTCTTGAGCCAACATGATAAGGTCACTAAATATATATCTTGCAATATAACTTTTCACACATTAAGCCTAAATTCATTATTAAATCAAATTGATTGAATGAAATTGAATAAAATTCATATCATCAAGTGACCTATCTATCCTTTTTATTTTTAACCTTCTAAATCCATTACCTTTAAATGTCTTATATCATTATTATAAATTAAATGCTAAATGCCTATATAATATTATCAATACTAATAAAATAATTGTCAAAAAGGGATTTAAAGGAAGACTATGGGGTCTTTGGCTAAATAAAATGCACAAGTGGTTGATTACTTATTTAATATCCTTATGTCATTTGATAGCCTCTAATATGTTTAATCATAATCACAAAAAAAATCGGAATTTAATATTTGCAAAAATCATATGTTTTTAAACGAAAACCAAAATTAAAATTACAAAAAAATGCGAGATTTTGACGCAAACTTCAAATGATCATAACTTTTGATCTGCTTGTCCGATTTTTGCCCATAATAACTTTTCGGAACTAGGACGAGAAGATCTATCTAATGGCAAATGAGCTTTGCTCGTTTGAGTTCATTTGGACCCTCAGAATTGCCAAATTTCAACTCTGTTTAGAAGTTATATTAGTTTTTTTTTCGGCAATTTTTTGTTTGTGACTACAAATTTTATGTCACAGGCCCCTGTGTCCCCTTCCAAAAATAACATCATATGCTTGTAATCTTTACATAACCTTGCACCTTATTACCATAACTTTTTCTTTCTAGCATCCTCACTTATTATAAGTAGAAATCAATGTTTATGCTAGATATACCATGTTATGCTAAAGAAAAATAGAATAATGAAAATTAAAAGTCACAAAAATTATATATATATATATATATGTTTTTGTTTAATATTCAAAAACCAAAGAGAAATTTTATAAAACCTTTCAAACCAAAAAAATAGTTTCTCATTGTATTCATTATTCACCTTACAATCTTTCTCTTTAATATTTTGAAAAGGCTGAATAAGAATTTTTTTTATATATTTCACTTACAATAATTAATTATGAGTATCAAAATTTCTATGTGGTAAAATTAATGATCATAATTATGTAATATCAAAAGAACTTTTAATTCAAACATTACACATAACTACAAAAGATCCTTTTGGTCCTAACATATGATTGGTGATCATGATAATTATATGAATAAATTATGTATTGTGGTTGCATGTATCCTACAATATCTAGACCTTAGAATCACCTTGATATCAATAACATCAAATCAAATAATCACTTAAGTCTAGGTCTACAAATTGAATTTCTATCGATTTAAAAGACATGCATTATTCTTATGGCAAAATATGAACTCATCATACTAGCATTATCAACTAATAAATATTATCATTCATGCTAGTTATCAATAATGCCATAATGAATCCATCTTAAAGTAGAAAAATTGAAAGATAAAATAACTATGTGACTGACTTTAAATTATTTCCATAGGACAAAATGCTTAGGATGTCCATGATCATTCTCCCACATTATGTGTCTCATAATAGTGAGGGCGTAGGATTGTATGCATTAGAAGACCTAACCTCTAAGTCATGTCTTGTCCTTAACCGGGGAAGGTTCCAGTGGAGCCTTGAGAGGCACTAGGGGGAAAGAGTGCTAGGTTGAGCGTTCTCTAGTGTGTGCATATGGGATTAACACCCCAACCTATGGTATGTGTGCAACTCCTCATGCCCATCTGTCACTTAGTAGAGGGCTAGTATGTAGGCATATAGTTAGGGTATTATTATCTAGGACATTCCTACATCTTATATTTTGCATGCACTCTTTATGATTATATTATTCATACATTCTTGTTTTGATCGAACATGCTTATATTGTGTTTTGCATATTTTATCATTTTTGAGCTTTAATGATCTTGTAAAATACAAGTATTTAAAACCAAATAAAAATATAAAAACCTTATTTGAACAAATATAACATGCTTAATGAGTCTTCTAATGATCTCCAAAATGTCTAAAATTTATACACTAAGAAGGCCTTTCTATAATAACTCGAAATCAAAGATAAGTTTTTCAAAAAATGCATGAAATCATCTACTGTCTTAGCGTTAAGTAGTTAACGCTAGGCGTTAGCCTCTAAATGCCAGCATTAGAAATTAATGCCTAGCATTAGCCTTCTATGCAAAATTGCCAATATCATAATGTTGAATAGTATCTGATCTCTATATCTCTTAGTTCAGTCTTCATGTAATCTGATTTACATTATTTGAATTAACATTCTAAAAAATAATTTTACAACCTTTTTATGGAAAAGTATTCAACAATTTTGAGCCTTCTAATCATCTTTAAATTTTCTGAAATTTCTACACCAAGAAGGACTATATGCATATTCACTATTTCAAAGGAAAAACTTTCAAAAATCTCAAAAAACAGAGTTCTGATTGGGCATTAAGTAGTTAACGTCAGGTGTTAGCTCCTTTTTTGCCAAATGGAAATTATGTTTTCTCTACACTATTTATGGTATTTTTCTTTGTTTCTTTTCTCAGTTTTTGAAAGTATTTTGTTATTGATTTGGTTGTTTTATTCGAAAATACAAAAAAAAATTCAAATAATTCAAAATGATCAAAAATATGTTTTTGTTATTTGTTTTGCTGTAAAAATTTACAAAATTATGGTTTGACTATAAGACTTCACAAGAGCAAACATCTTAGTCATTTTTGTTTCAAAGTGGTCAAAAGTGATTAGGCATACACTTAAAGATCTTCTTCAATGTCTAATTTTAATTTCAAATTTTCTAAACATTGTTTTATCTTCATGTTTTGACCTTAATATAAAAAATTGTGTATGATTGCCTAGCATGCCGTTAAGTATGAGTAATGTTTAATGTTAATCAATGATTCATACACTAACTATTTTGGTAATCTACATGTGCTCATAATCTTAATCTTGCATGATTATGTAGTGTAATAGTTTTAACAAATTAAGTTGTATGTCTAAATTACCTACACCTTCATTCAAATAATAAATTTCTTGCACATATAGAAGTGTTATTTCAATATTGTTAGTGTTTGCAACAACAAGTAAATTCGGAGACCTTTGGCCCGCTATTAAAATAATATGAAATAAAATGCCAAAGATAACTCAACCAAGCACTACTCACCCTCCTGATAAGTCTTAATGAGCATTATGAGGTTGAGCACCTTGGAAAGAATTGTAAAGTGTCTTGTGTAAACACATTCATCTTTTATCACTTCTATTTGTACACCGGATCACAAAAAATAAAAAACAATAAAATTGCTTATGTGATCCCCCAAGCAATACTTCGCTCCTTGATAAGTCTTAATGAGCATTGTGTGGGCGAAGCACCTTGGTTGTTGTACTCATTATTTGTGCCGTGAAACTTTATTCTAGTTTTGATGTGTGAAAGTAATTATAAGATTACATCCTTTGCATTGTTGTTACTATTTCATTATATATGTCATGTGTTTTGATTATTTCACTTGTATACTTTTATCAAAACACCTTATGCACACATCATTGATTTTTATAAAACTTCTACTCATGAGAATTGGATCCTAATGCAAATTTACAAAATTCTCTAAAAACTTAAGAAAAAGCACTTGATTGCAAAGCATGATTTCTACAATGTTTTCTTTACTTGAAATTTGAATTGGTTACATTGTAGTTCTAATCTTTTTGAATATGTGGATTCATGCTTGCCTATTTTTTATGAAAATTTTCAAAGTTAAAATGGTCAAATGTGAAGAGTCTAGATATATTGTTGAAATGGTCAAACTATTACAAAAATATAAATCTTAATAACTTTGTTTTATCTTTCCGCATTCCTATTTGACTAGTGGTTTTTACCATGTGTTCTCATGCTTATTTCTAAGGATTTGTCTTTCACTTATGCTTGTCAAACAATATTGCATTTCTTTCAACAAGTAATATTCTTCTTTAAAATTAATTTGAAAAATAAGTGGTAGAATTCTTTTGGTAAAATCATGGAATGTTGTTCTTTCATGCTTATCATATACTTTTTCCGCTGTGCTACTCTCTCCCTTAGCTCAATCATGATTTACTTTATGTTTAAACTAAACTCTTAATCCTCTCTTAGTTATGTCCCATCTTTTATCCTCTTTATTTTTGGTTTGTTTCACTGCACCCTCTTTTGGTAATAACAAAAGGGGGAGAATAAAATGATAAATCGTAATGATTAAAGGAGTAGGATTCACTAGATTAAGGGGGAGCATAAATCTAGTATTTGGGTGCATATACTAAGGGGGAGCACTTATGTAGGGGGGGCACAATTTTAACTCTTATTAATATCTCTATATTGCTTAGTGTCATATATTCTTCTAAGAACACACCCCTCTTAAATATGAATATGATTTATCTCTATTGGATTTGTTATTATCAAAAGGTGGAGATTGTTGGAACACGGTTTTCCGCATCCCTTTGATTTGAGAATAACAAATTCAACTTGTATTTGATCTTGTTTGCCATTGTGTTTTTAGCATGCAGGTTTGAACAAAGATGACACTAGGTTGCTGCAATATTGGTCTGGAACTGCCCACAAGCAGAAAGTATGATTATGGTCTAATGCCAGGCGTTAAGACTTAACGTTGGGTGTTGGCGATCGACGGGATGGCTTGCCGATCGACGGGATGGCTGCCGATTGACGAGAAGAAAGAAAGATAGCTAATGCCCGGCGTTAACTCTTAACGTCGGCGTTAACTTTTGTTCCCGCCAAGATGCAAAATGAATGGAGGGAAGCTGTCATGTTTGCAGAAGCATTTTGGGAATGATTTGACTCAACGCCAGGCGTTAGAGTCAACGTCGGCGTTAAGGTTGCCTAAAATGAATGTTTCCAAAGATACAGAATCTCATTCCTATTTTGAAGATCCGAGCTATCAAAATAATTCCAATCTGGGTCAACGCCAGGCATTAGCGTTAATGTCGGCGTTAGCCTCCTGGCCTATAAATAGATGGAATTCATCTTCCCCAACTACTGATTGAAAAGAGCCCTATTCTAGCACTTTAGAAACTTTGAGAGGGCCGTATTTCCAGACCAACACATCTCCCACTCAATTTCAAAAGGAGGAATCAAAGGAGGCTTGGATTAACATGCTAACTCAACGCGAAGAACGCACGCTTGGACTTCAACATTCTTCAGCGATTCTTCGGCGTCTCCTTCATATTACCTCATAGGGAGTTTTTCATATTTGTCTTTTGTTTTTTACATTTATCTTTGTAATTGGTTCATGAATTTGCCTCGTATTGGCGATTAGGTCTGGGTAGGACTTAGGGAGAAATTTACCTCATGTTGGCGACCAGGTCTAGGGTGTAGTTCTATAGGGTGCTCGAGGCCTTTCTGGGGATAGAAGGGCTAGAGAGGCTTGAGGCCGTATCTGGGGAGAGATCGGCTAAAGCCAATCGGTTCTTAATGAGAAGAGTCGGTATAGAAAACAAAAAGGATTTTTCATTTTTTGCTTTGATTTCTAGCATCATAGAAATCATATTTTGTAATCAATTTTATTAATGATAATCATGTCTTTTTTTGTTTAATAAAATTGATTTCATTTCCAATTTCTATCTCTTTACTTTTGATTCACTCATTCAAATAAAATATCAAAAGTTTTCTATAAAATATTAAAGTTTTCTGAAACCCTTATTCACCCCCCTCTAAGGGCGGCTCAAGATCCAACATTTATTCGCCATGCACTCTAGCTTGGGCCCTTCACACGGAGGAAAGCCTAAGCTTGTTTTCGCCCTAATAAAATATTCTGCGTTGCATTGAATTAATTTTGCATGGGATGTTTAAATTACTTATCTAATTTGGATTCACGCCATCAGATTTGCATAGCATGTAGGGTTAGGTCACTAATTTACCGCCGCCTATAGATTCATCCTGCGTCAATTGGTAACAGAGCTAGGTTACACGCTCTTTTTGATAAGCAGTCAAAGAGTCGATAGGTTTTTCATTATGTCTAGGTATCACAATTACTCCTCCCCTCACTTAGGAGGTCTCGAGTCCACTAGCACCCGCTCTCACAGAGCCCCATCAAGGAGATCTTCACGTTACTATGACGATTATTCTTGATCGCAGCACACCACTTTTAGAGATCGTGTTGACGCACCGACATGAGGCCACTACACTAGAGACGATCAGTATAATGATTGTCGTCATTCATATCCTTGTACACGAGCAGATCATGTTTATCCTTCGGCTCGACTTCGTTATCTTAGGGATGATTATTATGAGAATCGTCATTCCGAGAGAGATCTTGAGAGTCAGTCTTGTACTGCTGCCCCTTCCTTTTACCGTTCATCGAGTCCAGAGTCTTTCAGTTACTGGCTCGTGGATAAGGAGTATTATCTTGATCATTTTGAGTTATTTGGCGAGTGTCATGTCAAGTTTGTGAAACTTAGACTTTTTGATTAGGCGAGGGCTTACTAGTCTAGCGTTAAGAGGAGCCGCGAGCGAGACCATCTTCGTCGCATCACTAGTTGGGTGGACATGAAGCATACTTTGTGTCAGAGGTATCTGCCTTCGTCATATCGGAGTCGCATCCTTAACCAATTATTTTCCCTTCAGCAAGGATCCATGTCTGTCGCTGAGTACAAGGATTGCTTCGATGAGTTAGTTGTGAGGAGTGATATCAGAGAGGACCCAGCCATAACCACTTCCCAATTTCGGTCTGGGCTTCGATCTGACATTTGTACTAAGGTGATTTATCATAGCTCGAAGTCCCTCGAGCAGACATATCAGCTCGCTCTACATTATGAGCAGTCTTTAAGATCCAAAAGAGCTGGTCAATGGGATTCTCACCTTGACCTCCATAGTACAAGTTCCTCCCATGCTGAGGTCACCACGATGCCTACCAGTGTCCTATCCTCCACAACAGAAGTGATACATAATGCAGATTACTCTCACCCCTGAGAGGTTCTTAGCCCACTGAGTGACTTATCTCTTGTTTCTGACCCGTCGCTTGTGATCCCGACTGAGAGAGAACCTGAGCAGCCTATTGAGTCTGTAGTGTTGTGTCCCTCACCCACACCTCTTAATCTGCCATCCACGGGGTTAGTTAGCACCCAAACTACAGACCCACTTCCTGACACCGCACCTACGGATCCATTCTTGAGTGTCGGTCTATGTCGCCCTCCCATTGTCATTGCTCTGAGTCACATCATGACCGAGAGCCCAGAGCCTAGTGTTGATCGCATAGTGTCTATGTCACCCATTCATGGGAACACTACCCCTCACGTTGTTACTAATATGGAGGATCATGACCCTAGTGATGAGTTCTATGATGACCCCCATGTTGAGCCTCCTGATGAGCCACCACATCATGGTGAAGATGAGATTCAGGTGAGTCGCTTGTTTATGAGTTTCGAGTTATTGGCGCCTCTTCCATTATCATCCTTGACCCTGCCCCAGTGGATGGATATTGTGAGGAGCATCCAATATTTAGGGCACCACCTGCTGACACATTGCACTCTCACTGAGTTTTGGGATGCCTTACCACCCTCATAGACCACCCACGTCTGATGACCACCACTACTCACCCACTTCCGGCACCCACCCACCTGGGTACTTGTCTTATTTGGTTCTACCTACGGCGTCGCCGATCGCACTGGGATCCACCACTCATGAGTTGAGCATTGAGAGCTTCATGGAGACTAGATTCCGTCAGTGCATTCCTACTACAGACTTTGGTGACACCAGGGTACTTGCAGCAAATCATGATCGATTCACCCCTGGACTTCGACTTCAGTACGGTTGTCTCAATTTACCATAGATGATAGCTTTTCAGTCGGGGAGAGTCAATCGGAGAGGACACTATTCCATAGACGACACTTGGACGACCTCTGGTGGACCTCTTCGAGTTGTACCTACATTCATCGAGAGAATTCTGATCCCAATTCATCGGGAGGTGAATTCTTTCAAGTCGGGGAGATTGATGCAGGGCAGAGATGAGGATGAGTTTTGGGCCCATTCGGAGCTGATTTGGCGACTTACCATATATGGCGTGCCCGGATCGACGATCAGACTCTGCAGATGTGTTTAGATTTGTGTTGTGAATCGATTTGAAATATTATTTCACTATTTAACATTTTATTTTGATGTATTTAGGTGGCCCCACCTCTAGCCAATCATAGTCGTCGATGGTGGGATGCCATAATCCTCCTTTTATTATAAATAAATGGTTTGTGGGCTGATTGGAGGCATTGCAGAGTTTGGAGAATTATATTCCCGTATTCCCGCGATCCCACCACGGTGCTGATTCCGTGGAACCCTAGGTGACGAGTCCTACGCTTGTATCTCCCTCCACAAGGTTTTCCCTAACCCTAGGCTCCTTCTTCCCCTTTCGAAACCCTCATCTGCAGCCCCTACAACCGCCCAAAACCCAGCCACATTGGCTGTCCAGAAACTCCACTAGCAACCCCTCCCTCTAATAGGCACTACAGAAAATGAAATTTATTGTTCACTAAACTATATTAGTGAACAGTAAACCTCCTATTTCATCCGCCGACCCCAAATCTCCTTCCCAGCTAATCACCACCCTGCGTCTTCCACTTTTCTCAACCGCCGCCCACTTGTCCTCCTCCCAGTCAACCGCCACCTAGCCCCCCCCCCCCCCCCCCCCGCACCCTCTCACTGCCGCCACTTCCCCACTCCCCTACGGCGCCGCCAGCCACCCCCTGTTCACCTACATCAACAACACCTTGTCACCCTAATTTCCCTTGCCGCCAGCCCTTTTCTCTCCGCGGAACCACCTTCCAAAATCCTTCCCCTTCCGGGTCAGACCAGATCTGAGATTTTTCAACCCAAATCCGTCAGTTTATTGTCGCATCTACCCTTCCTCACCCGGATCTCTACCTATGATGCCGGATCTACCCATTTTCGGTCTGATTCCACCATCCATCGCCGAGGATAGCCACCACCATAATTTCCATTTCGCCAGTTCCATCTCAGATCCTCGTACACGAGTCTCCGGCTCATGATTCTTCAGTGCTTGACGAGCCTACTACTTCGTGAGTCTTCGTTGTACTGGATTATTATTCTCAATATTTTTTATTGGGTTGGACATTTTATATTTGCTTGGAGACACATTATCATGGAATTTTGCCCTAGATTATTATTGTGATATGCAGGGTTTATTCGCTGCGCGCTTTAGCTTTGGCCCTCCAAAGGAGGAAAACCTAATCTTGTTTTCGTCCTAATAAAATATTCTACCTTGCTGTGAATTTATTTTGCGTGGGATGTCTAAATTTATTATCTAATTTGGATTCACGCCATCAGATTTGCATAGCATGTAGGGATAGGTCATTGATTTACCGCCGCATATAGATTCGTCCTGAGTCACATGGGCTGTGACATTTTTCAGACTTGCACAGTAATTCTGACAAATATTTCAATGGCAATGGGTGGAAGCTATTCGAAAGGACTGCGTCCAATCTCCAAGTCAGGTCAGGGGTGTTCAAGGGAGATTTACCTAACACTTCCTAAACTATCGTTTAGAGAGGAAGGGATCAGACAAGTGTGTTTTCATTCCGCTCAAGAGGCTATTTAAATACGACAAACACAAGGACACAATTACAAAAGGTCTAAATCTACAGATAATTACAAAAATACCTAAAATATAAATGCAAACCTTTTTTTTTTTTGAAAAATGGATGTAGGTGTGAAGTGGAGAATGTGCCAATCTGCCTAATGTATGGAAAAGATGATCCCTGGGTGAGGCCAATCTTGGGCCTTAAAATCAAAAGTCAGTTACCACATACACCCTACTATGAGATCAGTCCAGCAGGTCACTGCCCCCATGATGAGGTTCCTCAGGTATTCTCATTCATACCCTTCTCTTTCCCTCTTTTATTTTTATTTTTTGGGGTTTATTTTCTTCCTAGTCAAATCATTTTCTTGTAGCATATAAAAGAATATGCAACTTATCTTTTTTGCAATTTCCCTCCACAAGACTGCAATCTTCTCCCTCATCAGGTTATGAATTTTCTGTATATAGTAAAATAATGACTGCAATCTTCTTCTCCCTAATCAGGTTGTGAATTTTCTGTTGCGGGGCTGGATGAGGAGCCTAGAGTCAAAGGAATCATATGTTGCTCTGCCGCTTCTCGAGGAGCCACAGCTCGGTGAAAAGATCTTCTCCAGGGATCTGGAATACATCAGGGAAGAAGGGACTCGGAAGTCGGTCCTATTCATTGGATCTAATGTTTCTTTATGGGATCAAATCATCTCTTTGCTGGGTTCAAACTCCGACAAACTATTGTCCCACGGGCGATAGTATTTCTAATCCATGTAAATCATGCATGTTTATGTATGTTGTATATTAAGCCGTGGCTAATAGTCTTTTAAAAAAAATCGAAAACACTATTAGCCACGCCATAAAGCCGTGGCTAATAGGTAGTAAATTAGTCATGGATCTAGGCCATGGCAAAAGGTCCTAAATGCATATATTGAAATATTTTTGCTACGAGGGCAAACCATGGAGAAAACTCTAGGTATTAGCCACGATATTTTTTGTTTGTGGAAAATACTTTTTGCCACGGCCAACACGTGGCTAGATTCTTTTCTACATGAGACCTTTAGCCACGAATTTTTTTCGTGGCTAGACCGTGGTTAAAGACTTTTAGCCAGGGTTTTAGACCTTTTGCCAGGGCGCAAATTGCCCTGGACAAAACTCTCTTTTCTAGTAGTGATCATCTCTTGAATAAGATCCACTTGACTCCTCGAAGTATGAATCATCCCATGTAGCCGCCTTTAGAACTTTCTTTTTTTGCTTTCCTTTGTTCCTCCTTTCCTTTCGCTCTTTCAGATATTTTGGCCACTGGTTCCGGATTTGTCCGGTCTTTCGGCAGTGGTAGCACTCTGGCAGTGGCCGCTCATCATCATCGTCGCTACCTTTTTCTTTTGTAGAGGATGATCCCTTCCTTTTTGCATCTTTCATGAAATAATAAAGAAAAGAGTTTCTTCTCTCTGGATATTTCATGAATTTCTTGAAATTCTTTACAATGAGGCTTTCTTCATCCTCTTCATCATCATTGGTCTCCTTCTTGAATTTTAGCGCCAAGGCCTTCTTCTTTGGTTCTGCATGGTACTCTGCATGTTCAATTTTGAGTTCCACCTCATGGGTTTTTAGATTCCCAATGAGGCTCTCAATTTTGAGTTGCCTTAGATCATGAGACTCTGATATGGCCATCATCTTTGGATTGAATTTTGGTGGGAGAGATCTGAGAATCTTCCTCACAAGGTATCCGTCCGAGAAGGTCTTTCTGAGGATTTTTGATGCATTTATGATCTTTGTAAATCTTGTGTACATGACGTCGATATCCTCATTTGGTTCCATGCGGAACTTTTCATATTCCGATTCTAGTTGGAAAAGCTTTGAATCATTCACCTGCGAAGTACCTTCATGAGTAATTTCTAATAAATTCCATATATCACATGTAGTCTAACAAGCACAAACACGATTAAATTTAGTTCTATCTAAAACACAAAATAATGTGTTCATTGCTTTAGTATTTTTTTTACATTTAAGTTTATCTTGATCATCCACTCATCTTTGGGTTTTTCAAAAGTAGCTTCTCCTACTACAACTGTAAGAGGAGAATAGCGTTGTTCCATCATTACCCAAACTTTTATATCTAACGTCATTAGAAAGCATGGCATCCTAGTTCTCCAATAGTAATAATTGAACCCAGTAAATAGTTGTTGTCTACTAATTTCTTACCCCTTGTAGAAAGTGAGATCATGGTGCGCCATTATTCCCGGTGGTGAAACTGTTTTGGAATAACCTAGCTCTGATACCACTTGTTGGATCTTAAGGCACCCTTAGAGGGGGTGAATAAAAGTTTTAGAAATCTTTATATTATTAATTAAAACTTTTGATATTTTATAAGAAATCGATTTGATCAAAAGTAAATTGCTAGAATTGAAAACCAAATCAATTTTATTGAACAAATAAAGACATGATTATCCTTGATAAAATTGATTATAAAATAAGATTTCTATAACACTACAAATCGAGGCGAATACGAAAAACTCCTTTTGTTTTCTATACCGACTCTTCTCCCTAAGAATCGGTGGCTTTAGCCGACCTATCCCCAGATATGGCCTCAAGCCGCTCTAGCCTCTCTATCCCCAGAAAGGCCTCGAGCACCCATAGATATAAGTCCTAGACCTAATCGCCAACACACGTGGAAAATTCCCCATAATCCGCATACAGATCTAGTCACCAACAACCGCGGTGAATTCACGAAATAGTCACAAAGATAAAAGGTATTACAAAATATGAAAGACAATTTGAAAAATCCCTATGAAGAAATCTGAAGGAGACGACGAAGAACCGTTGAAGATCATTGAAGTCGAAGCATGAATTTTTCGCATTAAGTTAGCGTTGATCCAATCCTCCTTTGATTCCTTCTCTTGAATTTGAATTGGAAAATATTTGTGGTCTAGAAATACGGCCTTCACAGAGAATTCAGAGTGGTGGATTAAGGCTCCTTAAGTTGTAAAGTTGAAGAGAATGAATGCCACCCTTTTATAGGAGAGGAAGTTAACGCTGGCATTATACCTAACGCCAGGCGTTGACTCAATTTAGAAATGTTTTGATGGCACATATCATCATTCAAGGAAGGAGATATTGCATGTTTGGAAACTTCTCATTTTAGGCAACCCTAACGCTCGCGTTAAGGTTAATGTCTGGCGTTAAGCCAAATCATTCCCAAAATGCTCTTACAATCACGGCAGCTTCCCTCCATAGCATTTTCATACTGGTGAGATCGAGGATCATTGCCAGCATTAGCTCTAACGCATGACCACATCCTTTTCTTTTAGCACATTGAGCTAGTCCAGACCAAAATATAGCATCATAATATCACATTTTTCAATCCTGCGTACTAAAAACACAATGACAAACTTGATCAAATACAAGTAGGATTTGTTATTCTCAAACCAAAGGGATGTGGAAAACTGTGTTCCAACATACAAGACTACTAACGAGCTTAACATTCTTTGTTATAGGCACTGTTGGGTTGAACCAACCATCTATAGCAATGTGATCAATCTTGTCACAGCACCAGCAATCAAATCTGTTGTACCTCCTCTTCTGATTCATCTTTTGAATGAAGTGTAGTTGCTAATGATCAGAAGAGCAGGATGTTTCACAGCAAGCATTTCTAGAGCTGTTACTGTGGCTGTGTATAGATTTGGAGATTGTCTACACAATTACAGGCATCACTTTAGGGACTGGCTTTTGAGGAAAATCTTTTCCCTTCCCTTTTGTTGATTGTATTGTAGAGTCAAGCACAAATGACCCATTATCCTTCATCTGGATCTCCTCATGGGGTGCCTTTAGAGACTTAGTCCAATGTTTGCTCAATTCTTTGAGTTTTGTGGCTTAGTACCACTAGTTGTGCACCGATTGGTGAGGTATCCATAGGTCAGATCTTGGTCAAATGTTTTGGAGAGTAGGAAAAATTTCTGGAAGATGGTTTTAGCTAGGGAGGCATCTTTCTTCTCCTTATTATAGCTAGGTCCTCCTCTAAATGGAGTGGAGAAACTGTCTATAATTAGAAGAACAGTTTTTGGCTTTGAGAAGCTTGTTATAAGCTTTCTTTCTAAAAAAGCTTCTCCTTTACAGCCTTGATAGTTCTTTCCCTTTGAGCTAACAACTTGCTATAAGCTTCATACTTCTTTTGAAGCACAGAAAGCTCATTAGTCAACCTTGTTATTTCAAGGGTTTTCTAATTCATCTAGGATCTAAAAGGCTTAAGAATTTTTATTTCTTCAGCTTAAGCTTTGGACAAGGCTTTGCTCTTCTTTAGTGCTTTTAAAAGAGCACCATACTGGCTGATCAAATCATCATATTGACCTGTTAAATCAAAATCACTCTCATCATTAGCTGATGAGTTTGCTTATGTTTCAGCATCAGTCTCACTATCTGATCCAGAAATTGAAAGAGGAGCTTTGATTTGTACCTTATCATGAGAAGAGTTGTTAGGCTCTTCTTCATCAGTCAAGGCCATCAGTCCATGACTGATCTCTTCTTCTTCAGAATCATTGTCATTGTCTGATAATGATAGAGGTGCCCTTTTACACACCCTTATTGTAAGATAGCAGTTCTCCCATTCTTCTTCAGAGACAACAGTAAGCCCAATATTGGCTTCTTCCTCAAATTTTGAAGAGCTTGAGTCACTATCACTTAAGGTCTTGGGCTTCTTTGCAATGAAGATCTTTTCAGATTTCCTATTTTTATGAGATTTTCTCTCATCTTCTCTTTCTCCTTCCTTTCTTTTATCTGGACAGTCAGCTATGACATATCCTGACCTGTTGCAGCAATAACAAACAACATTAGTAGAAAGATGTGATAGTTTACTAGGTAGTAGTCTAATTCACCAAGAGGGGGGTGAATAGGTTTCTTTGAATTTTCTTAGTTACAACTAGATGTTGTTAGAGATTATATAAAGTAAATGCATAACATAGAAAACACACAACTATTTATAGTGGTTCTCCAAGACAGTGTGTCTATGGGTAGTCCACTTTCCCTCTACACCATTCTAACAGTGTGTTAGACAAGGAAACCTCATCCAAATCTCAGCTCCAAGAGCTTACAACTCAGATCCCTCGGGATCTCTCAGGTTTGCTCCAAACCTAACCTCAGGCTCAACAACCTACCACTCAGAGTGTTCCAACTCCTACAACTCAAAAATCCTCCTGATTTCCTACCTCAGGCCTATCAAGAAGCCCTACCTCAGATCTCCACTGAGATCCTACACCTCAAACTGGGAGTACAGCTCTACAAGCTTAGGCTCAACAACCCTACACACTCAGGCTCAATAGCCCTATGAACTCAGGCTCAATTGCCATACAAACTCAGGTACAAGGCACTACACACTCAGAACAATAATGCTCTTATAGAGGTTATAATGTTTGCTTACAATAGAGGACTGTAAAGATATATCCTTCAAGGCTGGTCTTCTATTGTTGATGCACAGTAGGTGTTGTCTTGAAGTAGGGTTGAATTGTAGTAGCTTCAGTCCTTGATTCTATCTGATCTTCTTCTTCTGTTGATGAAGAAAGATCTACTTGTTCTTCTGGATTGAATCAGGAAGAACTATCTTATCTCAGTTGATTGCTTGTAGCATCAGGAAGCAGACTGAGATAACTGTGGAAGCCGTCAATAGCACAGTAGCTTTCTTTTAGATAGTTTTCCAAACCTTCTATAATGCCCTAACATCTTCTTTTATAATCCCTCCAATCTGCAACAGCTCTGAAGAGTTCCCTGTCACAGCATGGATAGAAATAGAAAATGTTATCTTTGCTTTCCATCCACTTGCGCCAAAAGTAGATCCCGCCAAGCCTTTATTAAAATATGAATCTATCTCAGTGGTTGGGCTGAGACAGGCTTGAGTCACAGGGGCTGATCTATCTACGCCTCAGCGGATCCGCTGAGATAGTTAATCTTCTCAGCGGTTTATGTATAAATGCAACTCAGCTAAGACAGACTCCATCTCAGCGGCTCTAGCTGCATCTCTGCGGTTCAGCTGAGACCATGTTGTTGTCTCCGCGGTTTTTGACAGTGATGTGAAAGACTTATTCCAATGTTTGGAATGACCTAACCCTGCATAGACATGATGTAAAAGAGGGATTATCAAATACAATATGTACTTAGCATTGAGTGTGATGCCTCTTCAAATCTAGGGAACATTGAGGGAAATATTCCCAACATTCTCCCCCTATTTGAAGAAGGCAAAACACTCACCAATGCTAAGGTACATAACCACAATAAACATATCATGGCATATAAAGATATAATAAGATGATAAGTCATGACAACATAACAATAACATTGTTAACAAAATATAGGTAACACAGTAGATATCAATATGAACATCCCTTCAGAATTCAAATACTTTCCTTAAGTATGGTTTGAATGAACTATAGAATAGAATCCATGAAGTATTCAAATTTTGTGTCTACATTCGACGTTGAGTCGAATATATTTGCTCTTATTGACGCACCTCAGATTTCTAATCGAAGCTGCTTTGAAATCTTCCTCAGCTCTGAATTGAACTTTGATTTCGACGTTGCATCGATTACTTATCGATGTTGCATCGATTACTTATTGACATATCCGTCGAATTGTAATGACAATATAACAATTACATTGTTAACAGAATATAGGCACCACAGAAGATATTAAGCATTAATACAGAACATATATTAAGCTTGACTATTATTGGCCTATGATCAATTTCATTAATGATGAAATGTCAATACATCTTTCAGTTCACATTTGATTTAAATGAAGATTTACATACATGTTTTAAATATAGTTCACATTGATTTAAATACACGTTCAACTTCATTAATGATGGAATGTTTTTCTTTCTAGGAAAGAACTAATAAGTTCTTACTAGGATGATTTAATGCGATTCTAGTTTCTTACAGTACAATGAGGGTCAGCTCAGAGTTTGTCTCAGCATTGGTCTCCTCCCCCTTTCTGGCTTCTTTAAATACTTTTTGTTCAATACTTTGGGAAGCAACTGCTACAGACCCAGATTGGGTTTGGAAGGCATTTTTTAAGTCTGATTTCAGTTCATCCTTCATCTTTTCAACCTCTCCAATCATTGTGGTTGTTGTTGACCACACATACTCTTCAATATGGTTGGAGGACTTCTCTATTACCTCATCAGTCTTGCTTACATAATTCTTGACATAGTTCATGTCATTCTCTAAGAGTTCCAAACTCTTGTCCATTGATCTTAGAATAGTATACTGAGCAACTACTGATTTTTCAGCAAAGTCAAACCATTTTGTCATCTGTCAATTGAGGTAAGAAGTTTCTTCCTTTAAGACTTGTATTTCAGATATCACTTCACTCTTGACTGAAGAAATAGAGTTATCAATATATTTCTTTATTGAGGTCATATTACCATCAATGAGTGTACTGAAAGAACATAGGATAAGTTCATTTGAGACTGTAGAGGTGGAGGGTTTTACTTCAGCAATAGGGGATTGTTGTTGTTCAGCTACCACTTGGGGTACATTGATCTCTTTGAGGGCTTGATTATCACACTCATTTAGAGTGGATGGCTCATTTGCATGCTCTTCATGCTCCCCCTCAGCTAGAGCAGGGATCTGTTCCCCCTCAGCCTGATCATTTTTATCAGCACCATTGATGAGTCCGATTTATATAGGGTTTTTCGGACTCATCTGGGCTAGTTTTCTCTCACTTGCACTTCACTTTCTGCACATTATTTCTTATATTGCATTAATACACCGAATTACACAAAGTGCACCTTTTTGGCCCATTGTTGTATAGTTTGTCCTTCCCTTTCATTCCGCTATTTCTATAATATTATTTATTCATGTGAATGCTTGGGATGTGTGTGTCTACCAGTGGTCCTGGCTATTTTCCTGCAGGTACAGGGATTATGTGAACACTCGTTGTGAGATGGGCCATATTTAGCCTAAAAAGCCTCTGCTTGTGCATTTTTGTTTGCGCACGATCAGGCGTACGACCACTGTTCGTGCACATTCCCCCATTTTCCACCCGAGTGGTTCGCACGATCACTGGATTTCTTCTCGCACGAAAACGGGTCATGTGCCACTGATCGTGCACTATTTTGGCATTCTGGATTCTGCTACAGGTTCTTCTCACACGCTCAGTGGCATTTTCTTCTCGCATGACCACTGGTCGTGCGCCACTGATTGTGCGCTTTCAAAATTCTGCTTTCTATAAATATGCATTTTCACAAATTCTTCTGCCCTAATCTACATTTTAGGTCTTCTTCGGCGCTGTTTTTAGGTACCCTTCATATTCCTTCACCCTCCATCATCCAAGAGCCTCCAAGGAGAGGATTCTAGCCCAAAGATCATCAATATCAAGCAAGGAGATCATGCACCAGAGTAGATCGGGTTGTGAGATGAAGAAGACGGGTCATTGGGAGGAAGTGACAGCCCTCCTCTACCCCGGACGTAGTTGTGGACCGAGTTTGGACGCGGATTGACAACCCAGTGATTCCTATCGCGAATCCCAACGAGGCTTCGGACGTGGCCGATTCCTTTACTCCTTTTCCTCTTGATTTTCTATTTAGGGCAAGATTTCTCTAACTTTTGATGATGAACACTATAAACCATGTGTTGTAATGCATATTTCATTTATATGGAATCATCTTGTTTATATGTGTGTATGAGGTGTGCCGACATTCCATTGCCATCATCCCCGCTCCATTCCGCTAGCCTACTCGCCCATTCCACAAGCCTACTCTTCCATTCCGCTTGACTACTCTTCCACTACGAGAGCCTACTCTTCCATTCCGCAAGCCTTCTCTTCCACCGCTTGACTACTCTTCCATTCCATATGCCTACTCGTCCATCCGCCGAGCGAAGTAGTGCATAGCGGCCTGTGTAATCCCCCACATTATGAAGCAGTGCAGACGAGCCGCATTGTTAATTTAGTTTATTTTATTTCATTTTCCACAATCCAATCCATCCCTTCCATTCCATCAGACCTCAAGGACTTCAACCTCAAGTCCTACCTCAAAAGTACACTCCACCTTACTGTGTTCCTTCAAGATCGATACATGGGGATCACTCCCATTTTATATTACTTGAATGATCGGTACACTACTGTATCGTGTCGTAGTCTCGCTCCCGCCTATAGCGGTGTGCTAGATCAAGTTTTTAGCACCGTTATTGGGGAGCACAGTTGTGTGAGTTTTTTGGAGAGGGAAACGAGAGGTAGAAGTTCTTCCATTTGTAAATTGCATCCTTTTTTTTCGTATTCTGTTTTTCCTGCTTTAAATATAGGTTGCTTTAGTAAATTATTATTGGGTGTTGTATTTTGCACAATAGTGTTTTTCTTTCGAGTCTGGTTATTTTCACGCAATGTGGGCCTCATTCAATATTCATTATCGTTGGTGTGGAGATATCTCTCATGCTAGTAATAGATGTCCAAAGGGAGATAGTAGCCTTAACACTCAAGGCCCAGTATATGGAGCACCAACTTTGTCTGGTACTCCATAAGGTGCGCGTAAGTCCTATGGCTATTCATTTGAGCCTTTAATGGCACATTTCTTTACGGCTTCAGCACCTGTTGTGCCAAAGAAGCCAGCAAGGTAGTGCTTGTTTTGTCGGAGCACGGATCATGCCTTGAAGGATTATGCTGCTTATCTTCGCCAATTGGATGAGGATGATGAGTCGGATATCTGAATCATCCTGACTCCTAACTCTAGAAGCACACCTTCTACCTCTAATTACGTTGTTGTGCCATCTTCATGTTTTGAAGGGAATGATGCAGACATGCTTATCAGAGTTATGGCAGATGTATGTTCCGACATAGTTGAGCCTATCTCCCCTATGCATATATCACCATGTATAGAGTCAATACTCTGTGAGGATTCAGTGCTTAACTTTTATCCAAGTACTATTCCTCCCCTATTGTGCATACTACTACATTCGTCTTTGATGACATTATTGAGGATGTTTTGCAGGATAAAGTAGGTGATTTGTGTGTTGTGCCTACTCTGATGGAGGAGGATATGTTCCAAGGTGATGAGGATTCTACCTCACCACCGGTGGAGGAAGTCCAAATCGTGGAGGAGGCCACTGATGATCCTACTGAGCCCTGCAACATTGTCGATTATGCCGACAGTATCCTTTTGCTTCAACCTATCGGGATTGAGACCGGGACCACTCCCCCGATTGATGTTTATTTAAGTTTTTCTTCTCATTTATTTCCGGACTGATGAGTCCCTATTATATACATATTTTCGGACTCATTTAGGCTAGTTTTTTCTGCTTTTGTGCTTCAGTTTCGTTCATATTTCCTCTAGTTATGCTTTTGTTAGAAGTATATAATTGTACCTATTTTTGTGTGCAATTGCGCACTTTGTTGTTGGGGGTAAGGACTTCATGCTCCCCATGGTATTTTCTGTATCCCTGTGCTGCTGGACGTCGATTCCCAGCTTGTGTGTCATGTATGCAGGTGACCTGATCGCCCCGTTTCCCCCAGTGTAATTTCTGTGCATATCGCACGGTCGTGCGTTTTCCTTGACGCACGGTCTGTGCGGTCGTGCGTTTGTGTCTGGGCAGGAAAACGGAGCATCAGAGTTTACTCGTGCGTTTTGACGCACGGGCGGATTCGCCCGTGCATGAATAAAACGCACGGTCGACCTGTGTCTTGCTGATTTCAGAGCATCGGAGTTTACCCGTGCGTCTTAACGCACGGGCGGCGTTGGTCGTGCATGAACAAATCGCACGGGCGGAAGGTATTCTTCCCCTGCATGCCTGCTGAGCTTAAGTATCGCACGGTCAACGCACGGTCGTGCGTCGACCGTGCGCGACCAATTTTCTGACGATTTTCTATAAAAGCTGCAGTTTCGACCTAAACCGGAGAGATCCGTACGCGTCGTACAGCAGTGCGATTCCGCCTTTTCCACCAGGGTTTCGTCCCTTTGGCCTCCTCCTTCATCCTAGGGCTTCAAGAGAGATCTATATGCCATCACCTTCAAGCAAGAGGAAGCTTGCAACCTCCTCCGGATCGTGAGATGAAGAAGACGGGTTCATTGGAGAGTAGTGACAGCTCTCTCTACCCCGGACGTAGTTGCTGACCGAGCTTGGACGCGGGTTGACAACCCAGCAATTTCAACCGTGAATCTTCAACAAGACTTCGGATTCGGTCGATTTCTTGCCTTGTACTTCTCTTATTGTTGTGTATATGTGTAGATCTCACTATTATGATGAAGTAGAGTGCATAAACTTGTTTATATTTCTTGATTTCATGTCTATGTGATTTCAGTTTATGTTTATGTTGCTTGAGGTGCGCCCCATTCCATCATCCATCACGCCGTCCGCGTTCGTTGCCGCACTAGCAATTGCTAGTGGCGTGCGTGTCGAAGAGGTGCTTACGGCCCTCATTCCATTTTCCTACTCATCCATCCGCCCTTACGAAGTAGCGCGCTCAAGGCCTACATAGATTCCATTCCGCCAAGCGAAGCTTTGCATAGCGGCATTGCATAGGAGTAGTGATAGATTTTTCACTTTATTTTCCACAAACCAAATCAACCCCCCCCCCCCCCCCCCCCCGTTTCCACAATCCATCCGCCTTAAAGGACTTCGATCTCAAGTCCTTCCTCGATAGATAGCTCCACCTTATTGTGTTCCCTCGAGATTCGATACTCGGGGATTACTCCTCGTTTTATATTACTTGAACGATCGGTACACTGCCGTTTCGTGTAGCAGTCGAGCTACCGCCTATAGCGGTGTGCGAGATTTGCGCATCAAGTTTTTGGCGCCGTTGCCGGGGATCACAGACGTGTGAGTTTTCTGGAGAGGGAGAATTTGAGATTAAAGCCCTTTCCATTTGTTTATCGCAATTTTGTTTTATTTCTTTTTATTCTGTTTTACTGTTTATATTAGGCTGTTAAGTAAATTTTTGTTGGGTGTATTATTTTGCATAATAGTTTTCTGCATTTTGAATCATTTTATCTTCACAAAATGTGATCTGCATTTAATATTCGTTGCCATTTTTGTTGAGATATCTCTCACGCTAGTGATAGATGTCCAAAGGGAGATAGTAGCCCTAGCACTACCAGCCCAGCATATGGAGCACCGACTTCGTCTGGTACTCCATATGGTGCGCGGAAGTCTTATGGCTATTCTGCCACGCCTTTACCGTCAATCTTCTTTTTGGCATCAGCACACGCTGTGCCAAAGAAGCCCATTAGGCAGTGCTTGTTTTGTCAGAGCATGGATCATGCCCTGAAGGATTGTGCCGAGTATCTTCTCCAATTGGACGAGGATGACGAGCCGGATATCCGGATCGTCCCGACTCCTACCTCTGGAGGCACACCTTCGACATCTGGTTATGTGTCCATATCACCTTCATCTTATGAAGGGTATGATGTGGACACGGTCACCAATGTGTGGCTGATCTGGGCACTGACATGGCTGAGCCCATCTCCCCTGTACACCCATCTCCTAGCATAGATTTGATTCTTTGTGAGGAACCAGTGCTGGACTTTTATCGAAGCACCCTTCCCCCTCCTATTGTGCATTCTAGTACATTTATTTTAGATGACATTGTCGAGGATGTGTCGCAGGATGAGGCCGGCGATCTAAGTGTGCATGCTCCTATGGAGGAGGACAACCTTCTAGGTGAAGAGGAGCTTTCCTCAGCACCGGTGGAGGAAGTCCAAATCCTTAGCTTGGCCACTGACGATCCCGCCGAATCTTGTGGCATTGATGACAATGCCGACATTATTTTACTTTCCCAACCTATTGGGAGTGAGTCCGGGACCACTCCCCCGCTCATTTTTTATTTATGTTCTTCTTCTCTTTTATTTCTTGACCCCCCTTCTGCTATATCTGAGTCTGTGCAGGTTGAGTCTCCACTGGTACATCAGGAGGACTTGGATCTTCCAGCTCAGGTCAATGATGATAGCATCCTCATGTGCGAGGAGGTTGATCCCTCCTCCAATGAGGAAGCTCCATCATTGATCTCTTTCTCCTGCCACCTCCCTGGAGATGACACCTTGCTAGGCAAGGATTTATTTGGTGGTGAGATGAGTGAGGACCAGGCCTCCTCCTCTTCTTACTTCCTATTCCCGCTACCTGTGTTCAGCAGGTATCTTTATTTAGGTAGGGGAATAACTGTTTTATCGCCGTATCGGTACCCGCTACCGACACGGGAATTAGAACAGCTGCCTGTCCACTTCTCTTTCCATACTCCCATTAGCTAAGACCCTCACCTTCCTGAATAAGTCGTGCTGGGATGACAATAACCCCAGTAGTTATCTTAATTTTTCTTGTCTTTTAATTTATCCCCTGCAAAAACTAGCTTATTTTGTGCTATTTTAGTTTTCGTGTGCGGAGACCAACTCTTTGCAGGTATTTTCTATTTGTGAAGGAGGTGGTCGTGATTCTTCGTAGAGTTTCACTACAGGCTTCCAGAATGCTTACTTGCTGAGCATTGGGTACACTCTTCCCCTAACTTTGTTTTAGAATATCTTATGCATAGTTTAAGTTTAGGGGAGATATTTTTGTGTATCCACTCACGTGCACAGTTATTTTGCATGCTAGAAGTTTTGATGATTACTTGGGCTTCTTCTTTTTGTTTTATAAATAAAAGATAACCTTTATATTAAGAGTTTAGAATTGGCGGATATTTTCGAAGAGTCTCGCAAGTACTCCTACTTTGAGAAATTAACCGTTATCCTATCGAAGGATAGAAGTAACGATCTTTTTCTTCTTTCGGAATATTGACAATTACGCTTCGGCTACAATGCCGAATTCTATTGAATTGAATAGTAGAAAAGGAGAGTTTTGCACTAAATGAGTTTGAAAAGCTGTGTTTGAATTTTTAGTCCAAATTAATCATTTGATAAAGGCAAGTATACCTTATCGCAAGTAATACAGGATATTTTTAGAAAATATCGGGATCGTATATTTCCGCGGGTCGTGTTGATTATGCTACTTCGAGGGACGAACTATTATTTTATCGGAATAATATTTTTAGTTGATTTAACTAGAGTTCTAAATGATAAAATGCGAAAGATGATTTAAGCGATTTACTAGAGTTCTAAGTGATGAGAAATATAGCGCGCGACGTCGAATTACCTTGAGACGAAAATAGATTTTTCGTAGAATTAAAAGTGATGACTTTTCAAAATATTAAGATGACTTGGCCGTGGAGGTTCCATAATTATGAACGCTCCTCTCTCGAGGGTACGCCCACCTGAGATTATGAATATTCGACCGAACTCTCGTTCTACAATCGAATGTTCTTAATACTCGCTTTATGTTGCGAACCCCGCTATTGGGTTTTTATTTCCAATTCGGGAGAGTTACCTCGTCCTCTCTCGAGGGTAGAGCGCACTTCTCTTTACCCGTGAGTGATCAGTCCGTACACACGAGCCTCTCGGCTAACTAGGTACGAAAACGGAAATGAAAACCACACATCGATTATGTGGCTCCACTCAACGTGATTCTCGGGTAAACCTTAAGCGTTAATTATTTTAGAAAGAGATGTTTTAATTTTTATAGAAAAACTATTTTTGTGTCCCAATGCTCTTCGACGTCGTGCGCTAAAGGAAATTAGCCACTCATCGGAATGGAGACGGCATTATCGGTTGAAAAATACATGTTTGATAATTAAAGCGGATATAAGCGGATAAAAAGAAATAAAAAGACTTATATAAAAACAGTAATAATATCCGTCCCAACCACCTTAAACAAGTGCTAAAAAGTTCTTAGCCTCTTATTTAAGAAGGGGGTGGTATAGAAATGAAAAGACTTATAAAGGTGCAGAAATAATATCCGTCCCAACCGACTTAAATAAGTGCTAAAGTAAATTAGCCTCTTATTTGAGAAGGGGGTGGTATATAGCAGTTATATAAAGACTGAAATAAAAACTAAGCTACAAAAAAGGAAAATACTATCTCATACACGCACACACTCTAAAAGAAACTGAAAAAGAAAGCGTTTAAAATGAAAGCGATAAAATAAGGCGAAAAAGAAAACGATAAAACTATTTTATGAAAGCTTGTAAATCTAAGCTATGAAAACAGTAAACCTAGATTATGAAAGCAATAAAACTAACTATAAAAGCAATAAAACTAAATTATGAAAGCAATAAAGCTAAACTCATACACGCACACACACTAACATTAATAAAAAGAAGATGATCCAAATGAGAAAAACATCATTTTATTTCTGAAATCAGCATTACAACTAGACTAGGAAGACGAAAAAAAACTACAAACGAACTTAAACTGAAATGCAGAAGAGAAGCTCACAATCACTCAAAAGAACTCACAATACAACAAAAACCACTCAAAATTTGGATGAAAATTACTTCAGCCGAGCCCCTCTATTTATAGGGAAAATTTGAGTTTTACACGCCCTAGGTCACGGGCGTGACTTGAATGTCACGGCCGTGACTTAGGGCGTGACATTTGCTCGGCTGTATTCGCCGCCTTCTGGAAGGTCTGGCCGTCAAACATGGCTGCACACGGGCGTGACTTGGTATGTCACGGGCGTGACTTGGTGAGTCACGGGCGTGACTATGGGTGGCTGATGTCGGCAGCATGGGTGCGGCTTCGAGACGTGATGCGCTTGGCGGCTCACGGGCGTGACTCTGCTGGAACACGGGCGTGACTTGTAGAGTCACGGGCGTGACTTGATCAACTCTTCGAGATTTCACCTGAAAACGGCTGCCAGCTGGAAATTTGGCTTTTAAAATTACACGCCCTTGGTCACGGGCGTGACCTCGGGCGTGACTTGAGCGATTTGTCGGGATTTGATCTGAATTGAGCCGTCCCGTTGATATTTGATCTTTAAAATTACACGCCCTTGGTCACGGGCGTGTCTGAGGGCGTGACCTGTGAAAATTTTGCAAAAAATTGCAAAAACAAAAATAAAACTAAGTTAGAAACCAGAAATAATAAAGAAGCAATTTATTCATTAATTTACATAGAAAATTCACAATATTAATTAAAACTATACTAATACTTATACCAAAAATACATATATTTTATTACTTATCAAATACCCCCATACTTAAGCTTTTGCTATTCCAGGGCAAAAGTAAGAGAGATCTATACGGGATTAACATAAGTTCTAATTTTTGGCTATCGTTTTATTTTAATCATAAGAGACTGAAAAATAAAAATTCGGAGTAATAAGAGTTAAGTCCTAAATTATGCAAATGATTTAAGTAGAAGAAATGTCCTGGCCAAAAGACTTCTTAATTAACCAAATAGCAAACAAAATTGCAATCATTAGTAAACGAGATTAGATCGAAATTATAATAACCTTTGTTTAAAGAAACATAAAGGAAAAATATAAGTTACTAATTATGCTCTCAAATGATTTTTTGAATTAAAACTAGAAACAATAATTTGGTTAAGGGAAAAGGGGGTAAAAAGCCTTGGCAAATAGAAGAGTACTTGGATTAGGGGTGATGAATTGTATCATCTCACCCCTCTTATAAAGTTTCCTTTGACTCCCATCGTTGGTGTACGAGGGACGAGGGAAAATTGACCTTTTTAATTAACCCAATGCCTGTGTTTACGGAATTTGCAATTCTCATTGACATAGGATTTCTTTTAACAAATATTGGGTGCCTATGTTTACGGAATTTTTGTATTCCCATTGACATAAGATCTTTTTTTTTCTTCTTTTTGTGTTTTTGCCATGCTAAATTGGTGTATACAAGGGGTTTTCAAGAGAAATTCTAGAATAATAAAAAAAAGTTTTGAGAGCAACCTTAGTAAGTTGAATATTCCTAGATTCCTGAAGACATAAAGTAGGGATAATTGCAGTCTAAAGTTGTTTTGCTAACATAATACACATGTCTCTATTTTAGCTAGTAGAAGTAGTGCTTGATAACAAAGCCTCTATTTAAATTAAAAACACAAGATATTCTTTAAAACTTAACCCCGAACGTTTAAATCTATCGATCTTAGATAAACAAACAAATAGTAAAACTAGCGATTATGAAAATCCACAAACATATACTCTCGAAACTAAATGCTTTAAGAATAAAAGTAAAGTAGGGTTTATTATTTTTGGAGTTTTTTCTTTTATTTATTTTTTTGTTTTTTTTTTTGTTGTTTTTTTTTTCAACTACAAAAAATACATATTATTTTTTTTTTTTGTTTTTTTGAAAACGGGAAATACACCCCCATACGTAAAACCCAACATTGTCCCCAATGTTGTAATGTAAGTATGAAGAAGAGAAAATAACAATGCAATATATACAAAAGGAAAAAGGAAGCAAAAAGGCTTCCCTGAAGTAAAGCTGGCGGGGTCGGAAGAAACCCTGCAAAAATAGAGAAAAAGCATAATAAAAATATTAGATAAATATGGGGTGCCTCCCACGAGCGCTTTGTTTACCGTCGCGTAGCTTGACGCATTTGGCGTGGTGAGATTATAAATTGGGGAGGGTTAAAGATTCTGTGTGTCCGTCCACCGGATCGCCCGCAAGATATAGTTTTAAACGGTGGCCGTTGACTTTAAAATCGCCTTTTTCGGGGTGAGAGATAAGAACGGTCCCATACGGCCAAACCTCTTTGACTGCAAAGGGGCCGGACCAGCGGGATTTGAGCTTACCCGGAAAAAGACGAAGACGTGAATTATAAAGAAGGACAAGATCGCCCGGCGCGAAAGTTTTTGGAAATTTAATTTTTCGATCGTGGTAGAACTTAGAACGCTCCTTATAAAATTTATTACTCTCATAAGCGTTCGCACAGCCATTCATCGAGTTCATTGAGTTGGAATTTCCTATTCTCGGAGGCTAAGTTCGAATCGAGATTTAAAAATTTTAAGGCCCAAAAAGCGCGGTGTTCTAATTCTACCGGTAAATGGCACGCTTTGCCGTAGACTAATCGATAGGGCGTACAACCGATAGCGGTCTTGTATGCCGTACGATACGCCCATAACGCGTCGTCGAGTTTTGAGGACCAATCCTTCCTATTTAAAGAGACGGTTTTTTCCAGAATGCGTTTTATCTCGCGATTTACTACCTCTACTTGGCCGCTCGTTTGGGGGTGATAGGCGGTGGCGAGCTTATGCGTGACGCCGTATTTAGATAAAATTTTTGAAAACTGGGCATTGCAGAAGTGCGTGCCCCTATCACTTACTATTGCACGGGGCGTGCCAAAGCGAGAAAATAATTTTTTTAGAAAATGGACGACGACTCGCGCATCATTGGTGGGCAGAGCTTTGCGCTTCCGCCCACCTAGATACATAGTCGACCGCCACTAAGATATAGCGATTATTAAAAGAAGGAGGTAGGGGGCCTACAAAGTCTATGCCCCACAAATCGAAAATTTCGCATTCTAAATAAAAATTTTGGGGCATCTCGTCACGACGGGAGATGTTACCCGACCGCTGGCAGCTATCGCATATACTCACAAAAGTGTGAGCATCCTTAAAGAGAGTGGGCCAATAAAAGCCTGACTCTAACGCTTTCCGCGCGGTCCGGTTGGCTTGATAATGCCCTCCAGCCGGCCCCTCATGGCAGTGTCGCAATATTTGCGCACCCTCCTCGCTGGAAACACATCTTCGTATCACTTGGTCTGCGCAGACTCGAAAGAGAAAGGGGTCCTCCCAAAAGTAGTTTTTTAAGTCAGAGAAGAATTTCTTCTTCTGCTGAGTCGAAAAATCTTTTGGAAGGACCCGCGCGACTAAATAGTTCGCGTAATCTGCGAACCAAGGGGTAGAAGAAGTTTTGGTATTATTTATGATTAAAAGGCGCTCCTCAGGAAATCGATCGTCTATTTCGGGTTCGACGAGCGCTTCTGCGACTGGGGTGTTCTAAACGTGAGAGGTGGTCGGCTGCTAAATTTTCAGCCCCCTTCTTATCCCGGATCTCTAAGTCAAATTCCTGTAAAAGGAGGATCCATCGAAGTAAGCGAGGCTTAGCATCAACTTTGGCCAAAAGATATTTCAAGGCGGAGTGATCAGTGAAAACGATTACATGTGAAAGGGTTACGTAGGGTCGGAATTTATCAAAAGCAAAGATGACGGCGAGAAGTTCCTTTACCGTTGTGGTGTAGTTAGCCTGTGCGGCATTGAGTGTGCGAGAAGCGTAATATATTGGATGAAAATATTTATTTACGCGTTGGCCTAAGACAGCTCCTACTGCGATATCGCTCGCGTCGCACATAATCTCAAACGGAAGAGACCAATCTGGCGCCACCAGAATTGGAGAATTGATAAGTTGCTTTTTAATAAAATTAAACGCCTCTACGCAGGCCGTGTCAAAAATGAATGGGGAATCTTTTTCCAGGAGGTGAGTTAGCGGTTTGGTTATTTTTGAAAAATCTTGAATGAACCGCCGATAAAAACCTGCGTGGCCAAGAAAACTTCTAATTGATTTGACGTTCGAAGGAACAGGAAGTTGTTCAATTATAGCGACTTTGGCCTTATCGACCTCCATCCCCTTGGAAGAAATTTTATGGCCGAGGACTAAACCCTCTCGGACCATGAAGTTGCATTTCTCCCAGTTCAAGACTAAGTTCGTCTCCTCGCACCGTTGGAGGACTCTATCTAAATTTTTTAAACAATTTTTAAAAGAGTTTCCAAAGACGGAGAAGTCATCCATGAAGACTTCCATTATGTCTTCTACTAGCTCGCCAAATATTGCCAGCATACATCTTTGGAATGTAGCTGGCGCGTTACAGAGGCCAAACGGCATCCTCCGATATGCGAAGGTGCCGAAAGGGCAAGTAAAAGTCGTTTTTTCTTGGTCCTCGGGTGAAATAGGGATTTGGAAAAATCCCGAGAGACCATCAAGGAAGCAATAAAAAGGGTGACCGGAGAGACGCTCTAAGATTTGATCAATAAACGGTAACGGAAAGTGGTCTTTTCTGGTGGCATCGTTTAGTTTTCTGTAGTCGATGCACACCCTCCAACCCGTAACAGTACGAGTTGGGATTAATTCGTTATTCGTGTTTGCCACGACCGTTATACCGCCCTTTTTCGGGACGACTTGTACGGGGCTTACCCACGTACTGTCGGAAATAGGATAGATAATCCCCGCATCAAGGAGTTTAATAATTTCAGTCTTAACGACTTCCCGCATGTTCGGGTTAAGTCGTCGTTGAGGATGAATTGTTTTGCGGGGGTTTTCTTCGAGAAAAATTTTGTGGGAGCAGAATGAGGGGTTAATTCCCCTGATATCGGAAATTTGCCATGCAATTGCACGGCGATGTTTAGATAAAACTTCAACCAATTCGGATGTTTCTGAATCAGTTAAAGTAGAAGATATTATAACCGGAAGTTTTAAGTTCGCGGCTAGAAAAGCATATTTTAGATGGTCGGGGAGTTGCTTAAGCTCCAAGACCGGAGGTTCTTCGTAGGAAGTGGAGATTTTTAAATCTTTCGAGTCGAAAGGCTCGAAAGGCGAATCTGGCGGTAATTCTTCTAAAGGAGGTTGATTCGCCAGATCCGAATCGTCTATCATTAAGGATAGCAATTCTGAAAGAGAAGAACACTCGTCCACAAACGCGGATTCCAAATTGAAACAGGAATCATCATTCGATAGTGAGTTCCGCATGGAGGGGTTGATATGTAAAGTAACTTCGTCGTCTCCAACTCGAAGGAGGAGGCGACCGTTACTGACATCGATTAACGCACGGGAGGTTGCGAGAAAGGGGCGACCGAGGATGATGGGTACCTCGACGTCCTCCTCTATGTCCAGGATGACAAAGTCTACCGGGAAGATAAACTTGTCAACCTTGACCAGAACATCTTCCGCTACCCCGATTGGGTACTTTACCGAGCGATCCGCGAGTTGGATGCTCATTTTTGTCGGACTCGGGACGCCTAAATTGAGTTTTTTGAAAAGAGAAAAAGGCATCAAATTGATGCTGGCGCCTAAGTCTGCAAGAGCGTACTTTATTAACATATTGCCAATGAGACACGGGATGGAGAACCGTCCCGGGTCGTTTAGTTTTGGCGGCAATTTGTTAAGGAGAACAGCCGAACATTCCGCATTAAGGGAAACACGCGAAACATCCTCGAGTCGCTTTTTATTAGAAAGCAACTCTTTAAGATATTTCGCATATTTCGGCATTTGGGAGAGTGCCTCGCAGAAGGGGACGTTTATTTGAATTTGTTTTAAAATACGCAAAAATTTTTGATAATTTTCGTCCTCCTTCTCTTTATTAATTTTAGACGGGTAAGGAATTCGAGGACTCGAAACATTTGGCACAACCGGAGAAGCTGGAGCAATTAGAATCGAAGAAGAGGGTGGAGGGGTCGGAGGCGAAATGCATACCTTAGGCTCAACCCGCAATGGGGAGACGACCTCCTTGCCGCTTCGAAGGGTTATAGCGTTGGCATTTTCCCTTGGGTTTGGCTCTGTATTCCCTGGTAAAGCTCCGTATGGCCGCTCGGAGACCATCTTTGCAAGTTGTCCAACCTGGTTTTCCAAGCTTTTAATCGATCCGGTAAGATTCCGGATATTTGAATCGTTGGACGCGATGTATTTAGACAAAATATCTTCGAGCGGCGAAGGTTTTGGAGGAGGAGGCTGGAATCCCTGCGGAAATCCTTGCGGAAATCCCTGAGGATTCATATTTGGGGGCCTCTGAGCATTGTTAGGATTGCTCCAGGAGAAATTAGGGTGGCTCCTCCAACCTGGATTATAAGTATTACTATACGGGTTGTTATTAGGGTTGAAGGGGGGCCTAACCGGATTACCGAGGTAATCCACCGATTCTTCGATTACGTTATTATTATTATTATTATTATTATTCCAAGCGGGAGTGGAGGAGGAAACAGTCATCTCCGCCACCTGCTTACTTAGCCGCTCTACCTGTGAGGCTAAGAAAGTAGTGGCGTCCACTTCAAAAAGACCAGCCGGTTTAGTAGGACGCGACCTTGGCACGTTCCATTGGTACGCATTCATGGCCATTTCGTCGATCAGAGCTTGAGCGGTCTCTGGGGTTTTGTTGTTTAACGTTCCCCCGGAAGCCGCATCAATCATCTGCCGTGTAGAAAAATTTAAACCATTATAAAACGTTTGGACCTGTAGCCAAGTTGGTAGCGCGTGATGAGGACACCTACGCAAATATTCCTTAAAACGCTCCCAAGTCTCATAAAGAGACTCGGAATCGAATTGCACAAAGGATGTGATATCCGTGCGTAGTTTTGCGGTTTTTGACGGAGGAAAATACTTAGTTAAGAAAAATTCCGTCAATTGGGCCCACGTGGTTATGGACCCTCTCGGAAGAGAAGTCAACCATGATTTGGCCTTTGACCGTAGCGAAAATGGAAATAAGCGTAAACGAATGGCGTCATCAGTGACGCCATTAATTTTAAAGGTGTCGCATATTTCTAAAAAGTTTGAAAGGTGCTGATTTGGGTCCTCATCTGGCAAACCGTCGAACTGAATCGACTGTTGTACCATTTGAATTATGCTGGATTTTATTTCGAAATTATTATTATTAACTGTCGGGCGAGTAATACTGGATCCTGTATCTTCCAAATTCGGCCGGGCATAATATGCCATGGTCCGGGCCGGGGCCGCATTTGGAATTGGATCGCCCATATTTACAGTATCTCTGATTGACTCTTCGGGGGTTTCGAGTAAGTTTTGATCACGAGATCGGATGCGCTCACGAAGAGTGCGCTCGATTTCGGGGTCAAAAGGAATAGTCGAATCGTCCGAGGAGTTTCCTCGGGTCATAAACTAAAAAACAATATTTTTGGATTTTCTGTTTTATTATTATTATATTTTTTTTTTTTTAATATAAGTTTTTATATTTATATAATTTTTTTTTATTAGTTTTGTAACCTCTTTTTTTTGTGCCTTTTTTTTGTAATATATAGATAAGGAATAAAATTAATAGCAGTTCCTACTTTCAAATAACAACACAAAGGTCCCCGGCAACGGCGCCAAAAACTTGATGATTACTTGGGCTTCTTCTTTTTGTTTTATAAATAAAAGATAACCTTTATATTAAGAGTTTAGAATTGGCGGATATTTTCGAAGAGTCTCGCAAGTACTCCTACTTTGAGAAATTAACCGTTATCCTATCGAAGGATAGAAGTAACGATCTTTTTCTTCTTTCGGAATATTGACAATTACGCTTCGGCTACAATGCCGAATTCTATTGAATTGAATAGTAGAAAAGGAGAGTTTTGCACTAAATGAGTTTGAAAAGCTGTGTTTGAATTTTTAGTCCAAATTAATCATTTGATAAAGGCAAGTATACCTTATCGCAAGTAATACAGGATATTTTTAGAAAATATCGGGATCGTATATTTCCGCGGGTCGTGTTGATTATGCTACTTCGAGGGACGAACTATTATTTTATCGAAATAATATTTTTAGTTGATTTAACTAGAGTTCTAAATGATAAAATGCGAAAGATGATTTAAGCGATTTACTAGAGTTCTAAGTGATGAGAAATATAGCGCGCGACGTCGAATTACCTTGAGACGAAAATAGATTTTTCGTAGAATTAAAAGTGATGACTTTTCAAAATATTAAGATGACTTGGCCGTGGAGGTTCCATAATTATGAACGCTCCTCTCTCGAGGGTACGCCCACCTGAGATTATGAATATTCGACCGAACTCTCGTTCTACAATCGAATGTTCTTAATACTCGCTTTATGTTGCGAACCCCGCTATTGGGTTTTTATTTCCAATTCGGGAGAGTTACCTCGTCCTCTCTCGAGGGTAGAGCGCACTTCTCTTTACCCGTGAGTGATCAGTCCGTACACACGAGCCTCTCGGCTAACTAGGTACGAAAACGGAAATGAAAACCACACATCGATTATGTGGCTCCACTCAACGTGATTCTCGGGTAAACCTTAAGCGTTAATTATTTTAGAAAGAGATGTTTTAATTTTTATAGAAAAACTATTTTTGTGTCCCAATGCTCTTCGACGTCGTGCGCTAAAGGAAATTAGCCACTCATCGGAATGGAGACGGCATTATCGGTTGAAAAATACATGTTTGATAATTAAAGCGGATATAAGCGGATAAAAAGGAAATAAAAAGACTTATATAAAAACAGTAATAATATCCGTCCCAACCACCTTAAACAAGTGCTAAAAAGTTCTTAGCCTCTTATTTAAGAAGGGGGTGGTATAGAAATGAAAAGACTTATAAAGGTGCAGAAATAATATCCGTCCCAACCGACTTAAATAAGTGCTAAAGTAAATTAGCCTCTTATTTGAGAAGGGGGTGGTATATAGCAGTTATATAAAGACTGAAATAAAAACTAAGCTACAAAAAAGGAAAATACTATCTCATACACGCACACACTCTAAAAGAAACTGAAAAAGAAAGCGTTTAAAATGAAAGCGATAAAATAAGGCGAAAAAGAAAACGATAAAACTATTTTATGAAAGCTTGTAAATCTAAGCTATGAAAACAGTAAACCTAGATTATGAAAGCAATAAAACTAACTATAAAAGCAATAAAACTAAATTATGAAAGCAATAAAGCTAAACTCATACACGCACACACACTAACATTAATAAAAAGAAGATGATCCAAATGAGAAAAACATCATTTTATTTCTGAAATCAGCATTACAACTAGACTAGGAAGACGAAAAAAAACTACAAACGAACTTAAACTGAAATGCAGAAGAGAAGCTCACAATCACTCAAAAGAACTCACAATACAACAAAAACCACTCAAAATTTGGATGAAAATTACTTCAGCCGAGCCCCTCTATTTATAGGGAAAATTTGAGTTTTACACGCCCTAGGTCACGGGCGTGACTTGAATGTCACGGCCGTGACTTAGGGCGTGACATTTGCTCGGCTGTATTCGCCGCCTTCTGGAAGGTCTGGCCGTCAAACATGGCTGCACACGGGCGTGACTTGGTATGTCACGGGCGTGACTTGGTGAGTCACGGGCGTGACTATGGGTGGCTGATGTCGGCAGCATGGGTGCGGCTTCGAGACGTGACGCGCTGGCGGCTCACGGGCGTGACTCTGCTGGAACACGGGCGTGACTTGATCAACTCTTCGAGATTTCACCTGAAAACGGCTGCCAGCTGGAAATTTGGCTTTTAAAATTACACGCCCTTGGTCACGGGCGTGACCTCGGGCGTGACTTGAGCGATTTGTCGGGATTTGATCTGAATTGAGCCGTCCCGTTGATATTTGATCTTTAAAATTACACGCCCTTGGTCACGGGCGTGTCTGAGGGCGTGACCTGTGAAAATTTTGCAAAAAATTGCAAAAACAAAAATAAAACTAAGTTAGAAACCAGAAATAATAAAGAAGCAATTTATTCATTAATTTACATAGAAAATTCACAATATTAATTAAAACTATACTAATACTTATACCAAAAATACATATATTTTATTACTTATCAAGTTTCTTTCTCTAAGAATCATTTTTGTTCATTTTGTCTGCACACTTCGCACCCACTTGAGAGCGCACTAACTTGTATGCGTATTTCCGTTCATACTTATTTTGGTAGGAATATGAAATAGGATGTTAGCTTAGGAATTGCAATTCAGAGTATAATGTTGACTCTTGGAGTGCTCTAGTCGCATCCGCATGCTTCCATAAAAATGTGAGTAAAATTAGATTATCTCTATGCTTTTAATTTACAATTAGTATTCTTGCGTAGTTGTTGATTTATCACACTCATTTGGTGAATGTGGCTGAAATTTACGGTAGCACGGTGTTGTGTGTAAGCGAGCGCTAGTTGTGTGTTGCTCGAGTCGGAAGGAAGGTTTACCTTTCTCGTGGGCTAAGAACTTGCCCCAAGCGACTCTTGAAGCATGGGTGAGAGCAGCTCATTTTGTTAAATATGACGTAGGCCTTTGTTTGGCTAGTTTGAGCCTTGTTTTCCTTGACCTATACGCTTACCTTTGCAAGCCAAATTTGTGCCTACCCCTCCTTTGTTTCAGCTCCTCTTTCAGTCACCAAAGCCTGAAGCTTATCCTATTTTCGCAACAAAATAATAAGTTAACTGAACTGAAATTACATTTCATATTTGGATGTGATGCGTGGAACCCTTGTGATGTGAAAGAAAAATTTATATTTTGCTGAACTCCTTTTTTGTAAACCAACCGGGGTTAAAAGAAAAAGAAAATTCTGAAAACAAATAAGTAGAATGAAATGAAATCCCCTTGTGCGTTTTAGAAAATTCAGTTGGTATTTTGCTGGAGCAGGCTATGTGCACACCCAGTTTTCAAGCTAAGTTTGGGGGTGTGTCACACTAGCATCATTTGTGGTCTTGTTTTGGGTTCAGCGTCATCTTGTGACTCAATTGGGTTGCGTAGACATCTTGTTTATCTTTAAATATCATACCGTAACCTAAGCCCCATTATAACCGTAAAGCCCTATTGATTTAATTGTGAGTTTGCTAGCGCCGTGGAGAGAGTGTAACCGGGCAAGCTTATGGTCCTCGTCGTTGATGGATTTCAACGGAGTTATTCCCTAATTCTAGTCTCTAGTAACACCATCCTAAGTGGCTTGTTTACTTTCACACCGGGCATGACCGCATAAATTCTTCACGAATCACCATCTGAGTACATATAAATCTTTATCTCCGCATTTATACTATTATAAATTTGTTAGTATAGTTAGAATCTTCTTCTACAGAATTTTAATGAGCATGTGTATGATACTTCGCATCTTACTCTTTGTAATTTTCTACTCTAGCTGCCTTTTTCATACTCCGCAGGATTTGTTTGCTCGGGACGCGCAAACAGGTAAGTCTGGGGGTGTGATGAGTCCCTATTATATACATATTTTCGGACTCATTTAGGCTAGTTTTTTCTGCTTTTGTGCTTCAGTTTCGTTCATATTTCCTTTAGTTATGCTTTTGTTAGAAGTACATAGTTGTACCTATTTTTGTGTGCAATTGCGCACTTTGTTGTTGGGGGTAAGCACTTCATGCTCCCCATGGTATTTTCTGTATCCCTGTGCTGCTGGACGTGGATTCCCAGCTTGTGTGTCATGTATGCAGGTGACCTGATCGCCCTGTTTCCCCCAATGTAATTTCTGTGCATATCGCACGGTCGTGCGTTTTCCTTGACGCACGGTCTGTGCTGTCGTGCGTTTGTGTCTGGGCAGGAAAACGGAGCATCGGAGTTTACTCGTGTGTTTTGACGCACGGGCGGATTCGCCTGTGCGTGAACAAAACGCACGGTCGACCTGTGTCTTGCTGATTTCAGAGCATCAGAGTTTACCCGTGCGTCTTAGCGCACGGGAGGCGTTGGTCGTGCGTGAACAAATCGCACGGGCGGAAGGTCTTCTTCCCCTGCACGCCTGCTGAGCTTAAGTATCGCACGGTCGACGCACATTCGTGCGTTCGACCGTGCGCGACCAATTTTCTGACGATTTTCTATAAAAGCTGCAGTTTCGACCTAAACCTGAGAGATCCGTACGCGCCATACAGCAGTGCGATTCCGTCTTTTCCACCAGGGTTTCGTCCCTTTGGCCTCCTCCTTCATCCTAGGGATTCAAGAGAGATCTATATGCCATCACCTTCAAGCAAGAGGAAACTTGCAACCTCCTTCGGATCGTGAGACGAAGAAGACGGGTCCATTGGAGAGTAGTGACAGCTCTCTCTACCCCGGACGCAGTTGCTGACTGAGCTTGGATGCGGGTTGACAAACCAGCGATTTCAACCGTGAATCTTCAACAAGACTTCGGATTCGGTCGATTTCTTGCCTTGTACTTCTCTTATTGTTGTGTATATGTGTAGATCTCACTATTATGATGAAGTAGAGTGCATAAACTTGTTTATATTTCTTGATTTCATGTCTATGTGATTTCATTTTTTGTTTATGTTGCTTGAGGTGCGCCCCATTCCATCATCCATCCCGCCGTCACGTTCGTTGCCGCTCTAGCAATTGCTAGTGGCGTGCGTGTCGAAGAGGTGCTTACGACCCTCATTCCATTTGCCTACTCGTCCATCCGCCCTTACGAAGTAGCGCGCTCAAGGCCTACGTAGATTCCATTCCGCCAAGCGAAGCTTTGCATAGTGGCATTGCATAGGAGTAGTGATAGATTTTTCACTTTATTTCCCACAAACCAAATCAACCCCCCCCCCCCCCCCCCGTTTCCACAATCCATCCGCCTTAAAGGACTTCGATCTCAAGTCCTTCCTCGATAGATAGCTCCACCTTACTGTGTTCCCTCGAGATTCGATACTCGGGGATTACTCCTCATTTTATATTACTTGAACGATCGGTACACTGCCGTTGCGTGTAGCAGTCGAGCTACCGTCTATAGCGGTGTGCGATATTTGCGCATCACTGACCCCCCTTCATCATTTGAGCTTGTACAGGTTGAGTCTTCACAGGTACTCAAGGAGGACTTGGAACATTTTGCTCAGGTCAATGATGAGTGTATCCTCTCATGTGAGGAGGTTGATCCCTCCCCCATAGAGGAAACCCTATTCATTGCCCACTCTTCCTGCTGCCTCCATGAAGACGACACCTTGTTGGGCAAGGATATTTTTGGTGAGTTTAGTGAGAATATCTCCTCCTCCACTTACATTCTCTTCCTTCTACCTGTGAAGAGCAGGTATTATTATTTAGGTGGAGGGGTAACTGCCTTATCGTCGAATCAGTACCCGTTACCGACACAGATATTAGAATAGTTACCTGTCCACTTATCGTTCCATACTCCCATCAGCTAGAACTCTTAAAGTTCTGAATAAGTCGTGTTGGGATGACAATAACCCCAGTAGTTATCTTACTTTTTCATGCATTTTTCTTCTATCTAGTTTGTTTAGTTAGTTGTATTTCTTTTTTTAGTTTGACTATTTTCTTTTGTTTTGGAGGAGCTCTCCCCTGCAGGTACTCTTTCTGATGGAGGATGCAGTGGCTTGATTTTGGTTTACACGCATCTTCTGGTATGCTCACTCGCTGAGCATGGGTACTCTCTTCCCCTAGCTTTATTTTGAATTTCATAGTCATATATTGTTTTAGATTGTTTAGTTTAAGTCTGGTGGGAGAGTCATTTTATGTACCCACTCTCGTGCATTATTGCATAGCATGCTAGAAGCTTTTATTTAAGATGTTTTATTCATTTTCTTTGCACACCACATCACACACTTGAGTGTGTACTTAGCTGTTGGCGCATCATGAGTTGAACTCATTCTTTTGTGTGATTTGGGAAAGTCTAGGTGCTTGCTTAAGATTATGTAGTGGAGTAAAATGTTGACTCTGGTGTTCCTAGTCAAGTACTTATGTGAGTATAGAGATTTGTGTAGATTAGATTTCTTTTTATACTTTTAGTTTTATACATTTCTATTAGTGTAAATACTATTTACTCTACTCAAATAGTGAATTTGGTGTGAATCAAAAGGTAGCATAGGGATGTGTGTAAATTATAGTTAGACTAGTATTGTTTGAGTCCAGAGAAAGGAGAATCTTTCTCGGGGGCTAAGAACTTGCCCCAAGCGATACTTGAAGCATGGGCATAGGATAGTTCTTTTGCGTGAGAGTGAAGTAGGCCATTATTTTGGCCCGGTTAAGCTTTTGTATCATGCCTATCGTCTACCCTTGCTATCTCCTTTGAGCCTATCCCGTCCATTTGATTTAGCTCCACTTACACGTCACCAAAGCCTCTAAGCCAATTCTAATCGCACGCCCAAATTATGAGCTCGAGTTTTTACTTTTTGGGGTGGTGATTTTCATAAATTCGTTGTGATAATGTGGATGTGCTCATTTGAAAATTTGCTCAAAGAAAAAGAAAAGAAAAAAAATGAAAAGGAGAAAAAGAAAATATTTTTGCATTGAAAAATGAATGAGAAAAAGACTAAATTGAAAATTATTTGAAATATTGGGAATAGGTGGTGCACATACCCATATTGCAAAAGTCCAATTCTGGGGGTGTGGTACACTTGCATTCGATTTTGGTGTGCGGGTAGTTTTATTAAAGCTTATTTGGGTTTAGGTGTACTAAAGCCTTCAAGTTTATCTTTGTTTACCTCACTATAACCGAAGCCCCATTTAAAACCTAAATTCCTACTAACTCACGTTATGAACCAATCTAGTGTCGTGGAGAGAATGTGACCAGGCGAGCTTATGGTTGCCGACACCGATGGATTTCGATGGAGTTTGTCCCGAATCCCAACTTTGGCAATGCTCATTTCAGCAATTATTTTACTTTCTCCATATGCGTGACCAGATGGTTCACCATAATTCATTTTTTAGTAATAGTAATATTTATTTACTCTATTAGAATTTTATAAACAATTTGTATAATTAGAAATCATTCCTACTATTTTTCTGTGCACGTGAGCATGCGACTTCACATAGTATTCTGTGGCATAGTGTTAGGATAGCTAATGTATTTTCCTTGTTTGCATAGAGTTTGTTTGCTCGGGACGCGCAAATTGGTAAGTCTGGTGGTGTGATGAGTTCGATTTATATTGGGTTTTTTGGACTCATCTGGGCTAATTTTCTCTCACTTGCACTTCACTTTCTGCACATTATTGCTTATATTGCATTGATACACCGGATTACACGAAGTGCACCTTTTTGGCCCATTGTGGTATAGTTTGTCCTTCCCTTTCATTTTGCAATTTTTATAGTCTTATTTATTCATGTGAATGCTCGGGATGTGTGTCTCTACCATTGGTCCTGGCTGTTTTCCTGCAGGTACAGGGATTGTGTGGACACTCAGTGTGGGATGGGCCATATTTAGCCTTAAAAGCCCCTGGTCGTGCGTTTTTTGTTCGCGCACGATCAGGCGCACGACCACTGGTCGTGCGCATTCCCTTATTTTCCACCCGAGCGGTTCGCACGATCACTGGATTTCTTCTCGTACAACCACTAGTCGTGCGCCACTGATCGTGCGCTATTTTGGCATTTTGGATTCTGCTACAGGTTGTTCTCGCACGCTCAATGGCATTTTCTTCTCGCATGACCACTGGTCGTACGCCCCTGATCGTGCGTGTTCAAAATGCTGCTTTCTATAAATACGCATTTTCACAAATCCTTCCGCCCTAATCCGCATTTTAGGTCTTCTTGAGTGCCGTTTTCAGGTACCCTTCATCCTCCTTCACCCTCCATCATCCAAGAGCCTACAAGGAGAGGATTCTAGCCCAAAGATCGTCAATATCAAGCAAGGAGATCATGCAACGAAGTAGATCGGGTCGTGAGACGAAGAAGACAGGTCATTGTGAGGAAGTGACAGTCCTCCTCTACCCCGGACGAAGTTGTGGACCGAGTTTGGATGTGGATTGACAACCCAGTGATTCCTACTGCGAATCCTAATGAGGCTTCGGACGTGGTCGATTCCTTTACTCTTTTCCTCTTGATTTGCTATTTAGGGCAAAATTTCTCTAACTTTTGATGATGAACACTATAAACCATGTGTTGTAATGTATATTTCATTTTTATGGAATCATCTTTTTATGTGTGTATGAGGTGTGCCGACATTCCATTGCCATCATCGCTGTTCCATTCTGCTAGCCTACTCCCCCATTCCGCAAGAGTACTCTTCCATTCTGCTTGACTACTCTTCCACTACGTGAGCCTACTCTTCCATTCCGCTTGACTACTCTTCCACTACGTGAGCCTACTCTTCCATTCCGCAAGCCTTCTCTTCCATACTGCTTGACTACTCTTCCATTCTGCGTGCCTACTCGTCCATCCGCTGAGCAAAGCAGTGCATAGCGGCCTGCGTAATCCCCCACATTATGAAGCGGTGCCGGCGACCCGCATTGTTAATTTAGTTTATTTTATTTCATTTTCCACAATCCAATACAACCCTTCCGTTCCATCCGACCTCAAGGACTTCAATCTCAAGTCCTACCTCAAAAGTAAACTGCACCTTACAGTGTTCCTTCGAGATCGATACTTAGGGATCACTCCCATTTTATATTACTTGAACGATCGGTACACTGCCGTGTCGTGCCGTAGTCTCTCCCGCCTATAGCGGTGTGCTAGATCTGCGCATCAACCATCATTATGCATAGCGGCATCATTATACTCATCATCGTCATCATTATCAACATCTGTCTCCTGGCCTTCTTCTCCAGTTGATCCTTCTTGCTCCCCCTCAGATGAAGCATCTTCAAAGTTTAGGGTTTGAAATCTTATAATTACTCTTGCTCTATTTATAGAGATTTTAGTTTAATTTTAGGTTTGAGATTACCTTTTTTATAATTATTGATTTAGCTTATTACATTAATTGAATTAAAGCCTCTGGATTCTTAATTAGGATTTGTTTTAGTTAAACAGCCTGTCTCAGCAGATCCCCTGAGACTCACTGATAAACCGCTGGGACTGGGTAAATTAACTGTTGAGACGACTTAGCTATCTCAGCGGTTCAGCTGAGACTGTCTCAGCTGAACTCACTGCCTAGTAGTGACCCCTTTTAAATTGGATTGTCTTTGCCCCTAATCATGTCACTAATTGATTTGAATCATTACCATTTTATAGAAAAGCTTAGGAAATATAATAACAAACATGATAGACAATATGAAATGTTGAAGCCTATTCTAAGTTCAACATTCCTAGCTCAATTTTGAATGCATTAAATTTAGCCTCATCCAATAGCTTTGTAAATATAACTGCAACTTGATTATCAGTGGGGATATGTTCAAGACAGATATATTTACATTCTACATGTTCTCTAATAAAATGATACCATATCTCTATATGATAAGTCTTGCTATGAGAAACAGGATTCTTAGTAATAGAGATAGCACTGGTTGAGTCACAAAATAGTGGAGAATTACTTACCTTGAGGTTGTAGTCCTCTAGCTGGTGCTGTATCCACAACAATTGTGCACAGCAGCTCCCTGCAGTAATGTACTCAGACTCAGTTGTGGATATTGCCACACTAGTCTGCTTCTTGCTACTCCAAGAGATCAACCGCCCTCCTAGGAATTGATAAGTTCCAGTTGTACTTTTCCTATCTTCTTTGCATCCTGCAAAATCTGCATTTGAAAAGCCAGTCAGTTCAAAATCATTGTTCTTAGGGTACCAAAGGCCAAGATGTTGGCTGCCTTTAAGGTATCTCAAAATCCTCTTTGCAGCTGAGTAGTGATTCCTTAGGGCATGCTTGGTGCCTAGCACAAACACATGTAACATACATAATGTCTGGTCTACTAGCAGTCTGATACAACAGGGATCCAATAATACACCTGTACATGGATTAATCAATGGGTTTTCCCTTCTCATCCTTTTTCAGGGAAATATTTGACCCCATGGGAGTTTTCATGGTGGAAGCAGATTTCATCCCAAATTTCTTGATAAGCTCCCTAGTGTACATGGTCTGAGAGATGAATATCCCCTCATCAGACTGTTTCACTTGGAGGCCTAAAAAGTACTTGAGCTCTACCATACTGCTCATCTCAAACTCCCCTGCATAAGGTTGGCAAACCTTTTGCAATGGTTATCATCAGTAGACCCAAAGATTATGTCATCAACATAAATTTAAACAAGGAGACACTTGCCCTTTGTTTCCCTAAGAAATAATGAACTATATATCTTTCCCCTCAAGAACTTGTTCATGATGAGAAAGCTAGACAAGGTCTCATACCAAGCCCTAGGGGCTTTCTTTAGACCATATAATGCTTTCCTAAGTAAATAAACATGGGAGGTAGGAGTTGGATGTACAAAACCTGATGGCTATTCCACATATACCTCCTCTTTTAAATCTCCATTTAGGAAGGCTGACTTGACATCCATCTGGTATACCTTGAACCCCTTGTGGGCAGCATATGCAAGGAATATTGCTTCTAACCTTGCAAATGGGGAAAAGGTTTGATCAAAATTAATACCTTCTTCTTGCATGTTTCCCTTGGCTACCAGTCTAGCCTTAATCTTGATGATGATGCCATTCTCATCTTTCTTGTTTCTGTAGTGATGAGTCCCAGTTATATACTCTATTTTGGACTCATCTAGGCTTGTTTTATGCATTTGCACTTCACTTGTTGTTCATTATTGCTTATATTTCGCTTTATCACATTTTCTCGATAAGTGCTCTATTGTTGCTCATTGTGTTATGCAATTGCACTCCTGGTTGTTGGGGGTAAGCATGTGGTGCTCCCCAACCGCTTTTTTTTGTTTCTATATTGATGCTGGAAGGGTATTGCCCAGCTTTGTGGTTATGGTGTATGCAGGTGGTCAGTTTAGCCTTTCTATTTAGATTTCAGGTCTGCACTAAACGCACGGTTGTGCGTTTTACTTGGCGCACGGATGGCTGCGATCGTGCGCCCTCATCTGGGGTAGAAAATGATGATCTGACTTTGTTCGTGCATTTTTACGCACGGGCAGTGGCCCGTGCGCGAAGGAAACGCACGATCGCCTGTTTGGTCTGGTTCCTTGGCATTTGGAATTTGCCCGTGCATTTTTATGCGCGATCGGCTTCGACCATGCGTAAGTAAAATGCATGGACACCGCTGCTTCTTCTGCCATGTTTTCTTTCATTAATTATCGCACGGTTCACGCACGGTCGTGCGTTTGACCGTGCGTGACCAAATTTCTGATTCTTTTCTATAAAAGCCGCATATTTCAACCTAAAAAGCATCGACCGTACAACTCCGCCGCAAGGGGAGTTCCAGCTCCGTTTTTCTCTCCTTCTTCCTCCACCTTTTACCCAAGGCCATCTCCGTCATCCACGAGCTTCAAGGAGAGGATTCCACCTCCATCTTCATCGCCAAGCAAGAGCTCTTCGCAGCATACATGGTCGGATTGTAGTTTACCAGAGAAGATGGGTCCATTGGGAAGAAGTGACAGCCCTCCTCTACCCCGGAAGATAGTTGGGACCGAGCTAGGACGCGGATTGACAACCGGCAATTCCTACCGAGAATCTACAACGAGCCTCCGGATTTAGTCGTATCTCTTGCCTTTTCTCTTATTTTTGTTGATGTAAATGAGTGTAATCCTTATTATTAGATGATGTAGCACATATGAACCTTGATTTGTAGTGTTATTTAATGTCTATGTGAAATTTCTCTTTTGTTTATATGTGTATTTGAGGTGCGCCACCAAATCCATTCCGCCCCCACTCCATTCCACTCCGCAAACCCATCATTCCATTCCGCTTGACTACTCGTCCTTCAGCCTGAGCGAAGTAGTGCGTCCAAGGCCTACGTAGTTTCCATCCGGCCTAGCGAAGCAGTGCGCTCAAGTCCTGCATAAGAGTAGTTTAATTCCTTTTCATTTATTTTCCATAAGCCAAATCAACCCTTTCGCAAATCATCCGCTCGTAAGGACTTCAATCTCAAGTCCTTCATTACAAGTAAACTCCAACTTACTGTGTTCCTTTGAGATTCGATACTCGGGGATCATATTCCCAAATTTATTACTTGAACGATCGGTACACTGCAGTTTCATGTCGCAGCCTCGCTGCCGCCTATAGCGGTGTGCTAGATTTGCGCATCAAGTTTTTGGTGCCGATGCCGGGGAACACAGTCGTGTGAGTTTTCTGGAGAGGGAGAACCTGCGAGAGAAGTTTTTCCATTTGTAAATTGCATTCTTTATTTTATTTTAGTTCTTTTCATTCCTTTTTCTTGTTTTATATTAGGTTGCCTTAGTAAATTATTGTTGGGCTTAGTATTTTGCACAATAGTGACTTTCTGATGAATCTAGTTATCTTCACGCAATGTGGGCTTCATTTAACATTCGTTGTCGTTGGTGCGGAGATACCTCTCATGCTAGTGATAGATGTCCAAAGGGAGATAATAGCCCTAGCACTCAAGGCCCAGTATATAGAGCACCGACTTCATCTGGTACTCCATATGGGGGGCGTAAGTCCTATGGCTATTCTTCTAAGCCTTTACCGACATGCTTCTTTGCAGCTTAAGCACCTGTGGTGCAAATGAAGCAAGCAAGGTGATGCTTGTTTTGTCAAAGCATAGATCACGCCCTGAAGGATTGTGCTGCCTATCTTCGTCAATTGGATGAGGATGTCGAGCCAGATATCCGGATTGTCCAAACTCCTAACGCTGACAGCACACCTTCCACCTCGGATTACATAGTTGTATCACCTTCAAGTTTTAAAGGGAATGATGCATAAACGCTCATTAGAGTTGTGGATGATCTAGGCTCTGACATGGCTGAGCCCATCTCCCCTGTACATAGATCGCCTAGCATAGATTCAATTCTTTGTGAGGAATTGGTGCTTGACTTTTATCCAAGCACTATTCCTCCCCCTGATGTGCATGCCACTACACTCGTCATTGACGACATTTTTGATGATGCCTTGCATGAGGAGGCAAGTGATTTACATATCATACCTATTCCGATGGAGGAGGACAACCTTCTATGTAAAGAGGATCTCGCCTCAACACCGTTGGAGAAAGTCCAAATCTTGGGCAAGGTAATTGTAGATCCTGCCGAACCTTGCTGCATTGTTAACAATGCCGACATTATTTTACTTCCCCAACCTAATAGGAGTGAGATCGGGACCACTCCCCTGATTGATGTTCGTTTAAGTTTTTCTTCTCTTTTATTCCTTGACCCACCTTCTTCTTCTTCTGAGCCTATGCAGGTTGAGTCTTCACAGGTAATGCAGGAGGACTTGGTGCAGTTTGCCCAATTCAATTATGCGCACATCTTCTTGTGTGAGGAGGTTGATTCCCCCTCCACAGAGGACCTGCCATGTATTGTATTCCCCTCCTGCTGCCCCCCTGAAGATGACACCTTGCTGGGCAAGGATATTTATTTTGGTGAAAGTATTGAGGACTCTTCCTCCACTTCTTTCTTTCTCTTCCCTCTACCTGTGATGAGCAGGTATTATTACTATTTAGGTAGAGGAGTAACTGTTCTGTCGCCGTATCGGTACCCGCTACCGAAACGCATATTAGAACAGTTACCTGTTCACTTCTCTTTCCATACTCCCATTAGCTAGAACTGTTTTAATTTTGAATAAGTCGTGCTGGGAGAACAATAACCCCAGTAGTTATCTTACTTGTTTTTGTCTTTTAATTTATCTCTGTCAAAAATTAGTTAGTTATATTTTATTTTAGTTGCTTTTGCGGAGCTCACCCCCTTGCAGGTATTTTCTATTTGTGAAGGCGGTGATCGTGATTCTTCGTATGGCGGCTTTGCCTTGGATTTTCATGCATCTTCTGGTATGCTCAATATCTGAGCATTGGGTACTCTCTTCCCCTAGCTCTTTTCTGAATTTCATAGTTATATATTGTGCGTATTGTCTAGTTTATGTCTAGGGGAGAGTAGTTCTGTTTACCCACTCATGTGCACTATTACATAGCATGTTAGAAGTACTTTTATTTTAGTTTATTGAAAATTGTTGTTTATTCCCTTTGCGCACCACATCACCCACTTGAATGCATACTCATCTGTATGCGTGCTCTGAGTTGAATTTAATTCTTCTGCTTATTTGGTAAAGTCTAGGTGCTGGCTTAGGACTATGTAGCGGAGTAAAATGTTGACTCCAGTATTGCACCTAGTAAAGTGCTCGGTTGCATAGAAATTTGTATAGATTAGACTTCATTTTATATTTATGGATTTAATTTTTTTTTTGGGTGTAAATGTTGTTTACTCTACTCAAATGGTGACTCCGGTGTGAATCAAACGGTAGCATAAGGATGTGTGTAAACGATCGCTAGACTCGTATTGCATGAGTTGGGAGAAAGGAGAATCTTTCTCAGTGGCTAGAACTTGCCCCAAGCGGCTCTTGAAGTATGGGTATATGGTTAGTCAATCGCGTGAATGTGATATAGGCCATCATTTTGGCCCGATTGAGCCTTTGTTCCCATTCCTATCGCTCTATCCTCATTAGCCCAGTTGTGCCTTCCCGTTCTTTGATTCAGCCCCACTTTTATCTCACCAAAGCCTAAAAGCCAATCCTAGTCGCACACCCGAATTTGAGCTTTAGTTGTTTATTATTTTCATGATTGGGGTGTTGATGTTGTGATATTTTTGTGAAAATGTGGATGCGCTTCATTGCTCATCTTGCTGAAAATATTTTGAAAAAAAAATGAGAAAAAGAAAAGAAAAATAAGAAGTGTTTAATTGATTATTTTTATAGATTTATGATTGGGAGTAGGTGGTGCACACACCCATGTAGTCAAGTCCAAGTCCGGGGCTGTGGTGTACCCGCGTTTCTTTTTTTGGAATTTGAGGATAGTTTTCTGTGCTAGCTCATTTGGGTTTAGTGCTTGAGCCGTCATTTTTATCATTGTATACCTCACCTAAACCCAAGCCTCATCTAAAACCTAAAGTCCTATTGATTCACGCATTTGAGTCAAACCTGTGTCGTGGAGAGAGTGCGAACGGGCAAGCTTATGGTCACCGGCATTGATGAATTTCAATGGAGTTTGTCCTGCACTCCAATCTTGAGCAATGCTCATCTCAGCGCTTAGTTTACTTTCTCTGTGTGTGTGTGACCGGATGATTCACCGTGGTTAACCTTTTTGGGTATTCGTAATATACTTTTACTCTTTTAGAAATCTATAAACTGTTTGTGTAATGAGAAATCTTCTCTATTATTTTCTTATGCACGCGAGCATGCGACTTCGCATGGTACTCTGTTTTGTAATTTTAAGCCATCTACTTTTCTTTCACCATTTTCTTAGAATTTGTTTCCTCGGGACGTGCAAACAGGTAAGTCTGGGGGTGTGATGAGTCCCAGTTATATACTCTTTTTCGGACTCATCTGGGCTTGTTTTTATGCATTTGCACTTCACTTGTTGTTCATTATTGGTTATATTTAGCTTGATCACATTTTCTCGATAAGTGCTCTGTTGTTGCCCATTGTGTTGTGCAATTGCACTCCTGGTTGTTGTGGGTAAGCACGTGGTGCTCCCCAACCCATTTTTTTGTTTCTATATTGATGATGGAAGGGTATTGCCCAGCTTTGTGGTTGTGGTGTATGCAGGTGGTAAGTTCAGCCTTTCTATTCAGATTTCAGGTCTGCACTAAATGCACGGTCGTGCGTTTTACTTGGTGCACGGACGGCTGCGATTATGCGCCCTCATCTAGGGTAGAAAATGATGATCTGACTTTGTTCGTGCATTTTTATGCACGGGTAGTGGCCCGTGCGCGAAGGAAATGCATGATCGCCTGTTTGGTCTGGTTCTTTGGCATTCGGAATTTGCCCGTGCGTTTTACGCATGATCGGCTTCGACCATGTGTAAGTAAAACGCACGGGCGCCGCTGCTTCTTCTGCCAGGTTTTCTTTCATTAATTATCGCACGGTTCATGCACGGTCGTGTGTTTGACTGTGCGTGACCAAATTTCTGATTCTTTTCTATAAAAGCCACAAATTTCAACCTAAAAAACATCGACCGTACAGCTCTGCCTTTTTCCGCCGCAAAGGGAGTTCCAGCTCTGTTTTTCTCTACTTCTTCCTCCACCTTTTGCCCAAGGCCATCTCTGTCATCCACAAGATTCAAGGAGAGGATTCCACCTCCATCTTCATCGCCAAGCAAGAGCTCTGCGCAGCAGACGTGGCCGGATTGTAGTTTACTGGAGAAGACGGGTCCATTGGGAGGAAGTGACAGCCCTCCTCTACCCCGGAAGATAGTTGGGACCGAGCTAGGACGCGGATTGACAACCCGGCGATTCCTACCGAGAATCTACAACGAGCCTCCGGATTTGGTCGTATCTCTTGCCTTTTCTCTTATTTGTGTTGATGTAAATAAGTGTACCTTATTATTAGATGATATAGCACATATGAACCTTGATTTGTAGTGTTATTTCATGTCTATGTGAAATTTCTCTTTTGTTTATATGTGTATTTGAGGTGCGCCACCAAATCCATTCCGCCCCCACTCTATTCCACTCCGCAAACCCGTCATTCCATTCCGCTTGACTACTCGTCCATCCGCCCGAGCAAAGTAGTGTGTCCAAGGCCTACGTAGTTTCCATCCCGCCTAGCGAAGCAGTGCGCTCAAGGCCTGCATAGGAGTAGTTTAATTCCTTTTCTTTTATTTTCCATAAGCCAAATCAACCCTTTCGCAAATCATCCGCTCGTAAGGACTTCAATCTCAAGTCCTTCCTTAAAAGTAAACTCCACCTTACTGTGTTCCTTTGAGATTCAATACTCGGGGATCATATTCCCAAATTTATTACTTGAATGATTGGTACACTGCTATTTCGTGCCGCAGTCTCGCTACTGCCTATAGCGGTGTGCTAGATTTACGCATCAAGTTTTTGGCATTTGCGCATCATGTAGAACCATTTGGTGCCAATTATGTTGTGTCCTTGAGGTTTTGGCACCAACTTCCATACCTTGCACCTTTTGAATTGATGAAGCTCTTCTTGCATTGCTTGAATCCAAAAGGTATCTTTATTTGCTTCCTTAAACTTCTTAGGCTCTACCTGAGATAGAAAGCTCGGGAATAGAGCTTCATTATGATCCCTGCTTCTTGTGATCACCCCTTGGTTCTCATCTCCAATTATCTGGTTTCTTGGATGATCCCTCAGATTCCTGGTTGCTGCAGGCAATCAATCAACATTATGCAGCTCTTCTTCTGGAGTAGCTGGTTCTTCAGCATCCTACTGATCTACATCTTCAGGAACAATAGCCTCTTAATAAATTCTGCTGGTGCTGGGTATGTCTTGGATAGATATTTCTTGCATCTTTTTGTCATTACAGGACAAAACAGGAGAACTGGACCAGTCCTTATAAAGTAGGCTAGTCTCATCAAAAACAACATGCATAGATTCCTCAACAACATGAGTCTTTTTGTTGTATACTCTATAGGCTCTACTATGTGAGCTATATCCAACAAGAACACCAACATTGCATTTTTCAGCAAACTTTGTTAGTTGGGATTTTCCATTATTTAAAATATAGCATTTGCAACCAAAGATTTTAAAATATGAAATTATTGGTTGTTTGCCTTTCAGAATCTCATAGGGGGTTATTCCATAGGCCTTATTGATGGAAACTCTATTGAGAACATAACAAGCAGTATTGACTACCTCAGCCCAGAAATATTCTAGGAGTGAGGAGTCACTAAGAAATGTTCTCCCATCTTCTATCAAGGTCCTATTCCTCCTCTCAACCACACCATTTTGTTGTGGAGTCCTTGGGGAGGAAAACTCTTGGGTGATACCAATTTCTTGAGAAAACTTTGTCATGGCCCCATATTGAAATTTTGTACCATGGTCAGTTCTAGTTTTGACCACAGTACATTGTAATTCATTCTGGATTGCTTTACATAGTTTATGAAGATATCTAAAGTATCAGATTTCTTCTTAAGGAAGAATACCTATGTATATATTAAGTGATCATCAACAATTACTAAAGTATACAACTTCCCACCTAGGCTCTGAGTGGGCAAAGGACCAAACAATTCCATATGCAACAGATATAGATATCTTTCAGTGTCTTTAGAGCCAATGCTTTTAAAGGTGGCCCTAGTTTGCTTGCCCATTTGGCATGCATGACAAGGACCACTTTTAACACATTTCAAATTAGGACTATTCCTAACAAGGTTTTTAGAAAATCGTTTATACATTGTCTTGTAGTTAATGTGGGCAAGTCTCTTGTTCCAATGAACACAAAGAGATTCACTTTCATTAGCTATAAGACATATAGGAGATAAAGAATTATTGCAAATAAAATCTAAGCAATAAACATTCCCACTCCTTGTGCCTGAGAGAATGATATCTAAGTCAATTGACTTTTTGATCAAGCACTTGTCATTGTGGAATTCAATGACATAACCCAAGTCACATAGTTGACTTATGCTTACAAGGTTGTGTTGCAACCCTTCAACATAAGCTACCCTTGTTATTGAGACTATGCCATTGGTGATCATACCATATCCTTTGGTGACTCCTTTTCAGAACCTCCAAAGATAACTTTAGGTCCATTCTTCACAGGAGTGTAATCCTGTAGAAGACTCCTTGTTCCTGTCATATGCCTTGAGCACCCACTGTCCAAGTACCATATTTTCCTTAGGCTGGTACTAGAACTATCCTGCAAAATGCAATTCATTTTCCCTTAGGAGCCCAATTATTTTTGGTTCCTAGGTTCCTGTTAGCATAAACAGCCACTCTTCCACTCACTGCAACCTTTGAAGGAAAGCTTCTCTTTGCATTAGGCACACTAGTGTTGTGCGAGCAATCTATGGCAAAGTTTCCCACTTTACCACAGCACCAACATTCATGGATGTTGTACCTTCTTTTCTAAACATTCTTTGAGGTGGAAGCATCAAAATGCTTTTGTTTAGAGGGGAAGGTAGCTGCATTCTTCCTATTCCTATTAGCAATAACCTGGCTGGCTGACTATCTATAGTTAGTCTTAGCAGACTCTATCTGAGTGACATCAGCTGGTTTTAGCTTGGCAGCTAAGCAAGAGTTGATGGCATCAGATGCTGTGTTGATGGACTTGATTATACGCTTGACAACATCCATGTGTTTTGCTAAGTGGGATTTAGAAGAACTAGCTTCCTTATCCTTGAATGAAGGGCTGAAGTACCCAATACAAATGCTCCATGATGGGCCATTTGAATTTCTTCATGGGGAGCCTTCAAAGCACTCATCCCTATGCCCTTTCTTCTGCTATAGTAAGGAGTATTTTCCTTCCTATAGGAACTTCCATTCTTACAGTGACCATACATGTTGTCCTGGTTATACCTGTTAGAGGGAAGTAACGCCTTTTGAAAGGTGGTATGAGTCTTAGCTTTAGCCTAGCCCTTTCCTCCATTCTCAGCACCTACTACTACCTTATTGAAACCTAGCCCTCTCCTATTAGTTTGGGAGGATAAGGTGTCAATAATGGGCAGAATAGATTTGGGTTTGGAGGATTGGGCCACCAAGCTCTTCTCTTTGAGGAGCTTCTCCTCAAGCTCTACTCATCTGAGCCATCTGGGTTGATGACTCAGTACAATCAGGCTTACCCTGCTGAATGGAAGCAATCTCTAGAGCTTGCTTCTTGCTCTTTTTCAGAGCTTCCAAAAGAGCACCATACATGTCAATCAATTGATTGACATCCACTTCAGAATCTGAACCACTTTCATCATTAGATGAGCATGCTTCAGATTTTGGAATTGACTCATAATCAGAAGAAGGAATGGAATGAGTTGATACCTGATTAGGATAATCCTGATTTTCTTCATCATCTGATATGCTCATTAAGCCATAACATTCTCTATCATCTTCATTCTCCTCAATATCACTATCTATGTGTGACACAGTGGCCCTGATGCCAACCTTAGCAGCTTGATAATCTTCATCCTCTTCAGCTGCAAATAGCCCAATGTAGGCTTCCTCTTCTTCTTCTTCAGAATCTGAGGATGAAGACTCAGATTCACTCCAGCTTTTCTCCTTCTTTGCTATAAAGAATTTTTCACCTTTCCTTCCTTTATGGTGATGAGGCTTCTTATCACCTCTTTCCTTTCTTTTGACTGGACAGTCAACAATGACATGTCCAGGCTTGCTACAGCAATAACATATAACATTATTTGAAATATGTTTAACATGTTTAGGGTCATACCTATCACCCTTGGGGTGTTGCCTTTCTGATCTGCTGTGTTCCTTCTTGGGATGTGAGGAGGAGGAAGGTCTGTTCTTCCATTGCTTCCTCCTCATCAGCTTCTTGAAGTGCCTTGATAAGGAAGCAAACTCCTCATCTGATAATTTGCTGTCAGATGTGTTGGGCTCAGAATTTTCTGAGTCAGCAGCCTATCTTGGTGGAGAAGGCTTTCTTTCTTTGCTCTTCTTAGAGCTTTCAGCTTTGAAATCCACAACTCTCTCCCTTACCTGAGGCCTGGTGGATGTGCCCTCCTCCTTCCTTGCAGACAGGTGCATCTTATATGAGAGCATCTTTCCAAATAGTGTATGGGGAGGAGTCTCACCCAGCTTTGCCACTTATCAGATGACACATATCTGTGAATCCCAATCTCTAGTTAGAGATCTTAGGAATTTATCATTCAACTCATAATGGTTGAAAACCCTTTCATAGGTCCTCAGCTCATTCACCACTCTAAAGAACCTTTCATACAGTCAGCTATGCATTTCAGGCTGTGTTGCCTGAAGGCTTCATATTCCTGGTTGAGGAGGGATTTCCTATCATCCCTCACTTCTTCAGTTCCTTCCATATACACTATAAGTGTATCCCATATTCTCTTGGCTGTCTCACAGTGCACCAAGTTCAGGAAGGTGGAATCATCAATAACATTTACTATTAAGTTTTGAGCTCTTTTTTCCATGGTGGCTAGAGCCATTTCAGTGGTGGACATTTCAGCATAAGTCTTGGCCACTTGCCTTATTGGATTTATGGTGGAGGCCTTTGTGAAGATAAAATTACCCTCCTTTACAGTAATGTATATCCTAGGCTCAGAGGCTTTCATGAACAGCCTTACCCTTTGCTTCTATATGCCAAAGGTCTCCTTTCTGCATATGGGCAACTTTATAGATCCCATCTCCTTCTGACCTCCAGTGGTAGTCATTGGATTCAGACTAGACTACTCCTTGAAGGATATGTTCAGACTGTTAAGTCCTTATTGACCAACCTCCCTATGATACCACTTGATTGTTTACTAGGTAGTAGTCTAATTCACCTAGAGGGGGGTGAATAGGTTTCTTTGAATTTTCATAGTTACAACTAGTTGTTATTAGAGATTGTATAAAGTAAATGCACAACATAGAAAACACATAGCTGTTTATAGTGGTTCCCCAAGACAGTGTGTCTATGGGTAGTCCACTTTCCCTCTACACCTTTCTAACATTGTGTTAGACAAGGCAACCTCCTCCAAATCTCAGCTCCAAGAGCCTATAACTCAGATCCCTCAGGATCTCTCAAGTTTGCGCCAAACCTAACCTCAGGCTCAACATCCCTACCTCAGTCTCAACAGCCCTACCGCTCAGAGTGCTCCAACTCCTACAACTCATAAATCCTCATGATTTCCTACCTCAGGCAAATCAAGAAGCCCTACCTCAGTTCTCCACAAAGATCCTACACCTCAAGCTGGGAGTACAGCTCTACAAGCTCAGGCTCAACATCCCTACACACTCAGGCTCAACAGCCCTACAAACTCAGGCTCAACAACCCTACACACTCAGAACAATAATGTTCTTTTAGAGGTTATAATGTTTGCTTACAATAGAGGACTGTAAAGATATATCCTTTAGTGTTGGTCTTCTGTCGTTGATGCACAGCAGGTGTTGTCTTGAAGCGGGGCTGAATGTCAATAGCTTCAGTCCTTGCTTCTATCTGATCTTCTTCTTTAGTAGATGAAGAAAGATCTACTTGTTCTTCTGGATTGAATCAGGAAGAACTATCTTATCTCACTTGATTGCTTGTAGCTTCAGGAAGCAGGCTGAGATAACTATGGAAGCCGTCAATAGCACAGTAAATTTCTTTTAGAATATTTTCCACACCTTCTATAATGCCCTAACATCTTCTCTTATACTCCCTCCAATCTGCAACGGCTCTGAAGAGTGCCATGTCACAACATGAATAGAAATAGAATATGTTATCTTTGTGATGAGTCCTCATCATATACGCTTTTATGGACTCATCCGGGCCGTTATTTAGACATTTCACTGCACTTTAGCCCTATTATAGTTCATATTGATAATTCTAGGCTAGGAGCACTCTTTGGCCCACTTTGGTGTGTTTTTCATGTTTATTGTCATTAGTAGTATTCATGTGCTGTTAAGTGCCACTTTCAGTGGCTAGATCTGTGTTTGTGCTGGAATAGGAGGCGTGCAAGTGTTTCCGGTGCACTGCTGCACAGGAACACTGCGCACGATCACAGGTTCTATTGCGCACGACCACCGGTCGTGCGCCACTGATCGTGTGCACTTGATCCTTTTTATGAGTTCTGTTTGGTGCAGTGCGCACGATCACCTACGCCAGTGCGCACGACCACCGGTCGTGCGCTGCTGCTCGTGCGCACTCATCATTAAAATTCTGAGTTCTGTTTACTGTAGTGCGCACGACCGTAAACCCCAGTGCGCACGACCACCAGTCGTGCGCCACTGTCCGTGCGTGCTTAACATTAATTTCATAAGTTCTGTTTCATCTATTGCGCACGACCACCGACGCTAGTGCGCACGACCATCGGTCGTGCGCCACTGGTCGTGCGAACATTTTATTTTATAATTTCTGTCTTTGCAGGTTCCGTCCAGGCAGCGCGCACGCTCACCGAATTCTAGTGCGCACGACCACTGGTCGTGCGCCACTGACCGTGCGCGCTGTTTAATTCCAGCGCCTATAAAAGCCCTGCTCGCGATTTAGGTCGGGACGCTCGCCGTTTTTCCCCCCTACTCCGCCGTTTTCGCCATTTTCAGAGGGCTTTCACACCCTAGGCCTCCTCCATCATCCAAGGGCTTAAAGGAAGGGATCCTACACTCATCTTCACCGCCAAGCAAGGAGTTCTTTGCATTTGACGTGGCCGGGTGGTAAATCGCTGGAGAAGACGGGTCCATTGGGAGGTGTGACAGCCCTCCTCTACCCCGGACGCAGTTGGGACCGAGCTAGGACGTGGATTGACAACCCAACGATTCCTACCGTGAATCTACAACGAGACTCCGGATTCGGTCGTATCTCTTGCCTCTTTCTTCCTCCTTTTGGTGATGAAATGTTTGTAATCTCTTTATTTAGATGATGTGCACTATGAATCTTATCGATTAATGTTTATTTCATGTTTATGGAATCATTTTATTCATATGTGTGAATGAGGAGCGCCACCATCCATTTTCCCATCCCACCACCGTGTCCGGTGCCGCACTAGCAATTGCTAGAGGCGTGCTTGGTGAAGAGGTGCTTGCGACCCTCAATCCGTAAGCCTACTCGCCCATCCGCCTACCGAAGCGTGGCATCGCGGCCCGTATTCCATTCGCCTAACGAAGCAGCGCGCTCAAGGCCTGCATAGTTCGACTCCGTTAGCCTACTCGTCCATCCGCCCTTTCGACGCAGCGCGCTCAAGGCCTGCCTAGTCTCCATCCCGCCAAGCGAAGCTTTGCATAGCGGCATTGCATAGGAGTAGTTGATAGCTTTTATTTTGTTTTCCAAAAGCCAACCCAACTCCTCCGCATTCCATCCACGTTAAGGACTTCAATCTCAAGTCCTTCCTCGAAACCTAACTCCACCTTACTGTGTTCCTCAAGAGACCGACACTCAGGGATTTATTCCCAACATTTATTACTTGAACGATCGGTACACTGCCGTTTCGTGCCGCAGTCGAGCTACCGCCTATAGCGGTGTGTGAGATTTGCGCCATCAAGTTTTTGGCGCCGTTGCCGGGGAACACAGTCGTGTGAGTTTTCTGGAGAGGGAGAATCTGAGAGAGAAGCCCTTTTCATTTGTAAATTGCATTTTTTTTTATTTTTATTTCTGTCTTTTTATTCCTTTTTCTTGATTTTATCAGGTTGCTTTAGTAATTTTTGTTAGGAGAAGTATTTTGCACATTTTGTTTGAAGCGTTTTATCTTCACATTATGTGGGCACAATTCAATTTCCGTTGCCGTTGGTGTGGAGCTACCTCCCACTCTAGTGTTGAATGTCATACGGAGAATAGTAGGCATAATTCTTATAGCCCAGCATATGTAGCACCGACTTCGTCTGGTACTCCACATGGTGCGCGTAAGTCTTATGGCTACTCTGCTGAGCCTTTACCGTCATACTTCTTTTCGGCTCCATCCCCCGCTGTGCCAAAGAAGCCCGTTAGGCAGTGCCAGTTTTGTCGGAGCACAGATCATGCCCTGAAGGATTGTGCTGCTTTTCGTCGCCAATTGGACGAGGATGACGAACCGGATATCCGGATCGTCCCAACTCCTAACTCTGGCGGCACACCTTCAACATCCGGTTATGTGTCTTTGTCACCTTCACATCTTGAAGGGTATGGCATGGACACGGTCACCGGATGTGCGGGTGATCTATGCACCGACATTGCTGAGCCCATTCTCCCAGTGCATCCACCACCTCTAGTGGATTCGATTCTTCGTGAGGAATCGGTGCTCGACTTTTATCCGAGCACTATTCCTCTTCCTGATGTGCATACTACACTTGTCTCAGACGACATTGTTGATGATGTGTCGCAGGAGGAGGCGGTTGATCTGAGTGTTGTGCCTATTCCTATGGAGGAGGACAACCTTCTAGGTGAAGAGGAGTTTTCCTCAGCACCGGTGGAGGAAGTCCAAATCCTAAGCCTGGCCACCGTTGATCCCGCCGACTCTTGTAGCATTGATGACAATGCTAACATTATTCTACTTCCCCAACCTGATGGGAGTGAGACCGGGACCACTCCCCCGATTGTTGATTATTTATGTTCTTCGTCTTCTTTATTTCTTGATCCCCCTTCTTCATCCGAGCCTGTGCAGGTTGAGTCTTCACAGGTATCCCAGGAGGACTTGGAGCTTTTTGCTCAAGTCAATGATGAGAGCATCCTCTCATGTGAGGAGGTTTATTCCCCCTCCGTAGAGGAAGCTCCACTCATTGCCTTTTCCCCCTGCTGCCTCCCTGTTGACGATACCTTGCTAGGCAAGGAGGTGTTTTGTGAGATGAGTGAGGACCAGGCCTCCTCCTCTTCTTACTTTCTTTTCCCTCTACCTGTGTCAAGCAGGTATTATTTATATTCAGGTAGAGGCGTGACTGTTCTTTCGCCGTATCGGTACCCGTTACCGACACGCATATTAGAGCAGTTACCTGTGCACTTCTCCTTTCATAGGCCCATTAGTTAGAACCTTTCTGTTTTTGAATAAGTCGTGCTGGGATGACAGTAACCCCAGTAGTTATCTTTATTTTTCCTGAAATTTTATTTTGTCTGGTTTAGTTGAGTTTTTGTTTTGGCTATGAATGTCTCGCTGTGTGTGCTGACTCCTGGTTGTGCGTAAATTGAACGGTGGATGGTGTTTTTACTGAAATTTTGGCTGCTGAAAAATTTCTAATGCGCACGATCATTGGTCGTGCGCACTACTTATCGCGCACGACCACTGGTCGTGCGATCGGCCCAGATTTTTTTTTATAAAAAGCCGTCCGCCCGAGCCTTTCACGCACGATCTAGGGCTTTCGTTTTCTGTCGCCCGTGCGCCGCTTCTGCTCGCTCTCCGCCGATCGTGCGCCTCCTTCCCTTCCGGTGAGCCCATTTCCTATTTCTCCTCCTTCCTTTGCCCTCCTACCACCATGAGCTCCCGTGATCGCCAAAAGGTCTACCATCGCTCCGGCCGCACTTCCGCCTCTCCCGCTCAGATCCTCGCTAGGATGGCTACCTTTTCCAAAGATTCGCACACGAGGCGATTCAACTCTCTTAAGGAGAAGCCGTTCCTATCGCAACGTCTAGTGGATTGGAATGAGTTGAACTCTATCGGCGATGATGGAGAGTTGGGGGCAGCCGTCCTCCAACGTTATTCTTTCGATCACTGGAGTGGGGTGCTTGGGTGCGATGATCTCGGCTACCGGGAGCTTACTTTGGAGTTTCTTTCTACATTTGAGTGGGATGTGTTGCCCTCCGGTCAACGTCCGGGAAAATGCTCTTTCCGAATTTTGGGCAAGGTTTTTACTCTTTCTTTATCCGAGTTGGCGGTGCACGCTGGATTTTATACTGAAGCCGAGGCGGCGACGATCTCTTTTCTGGATTTGGATGTCTCCTTCCCTGATGGAGTCACTCCGCGTGCCGCGTGGTGTGCCCTCACGGGTCGCGATGAAGAATATGTGGCCAGAAAAAGCAAATCCACATGGATCGTCGCGCCTGCTCTCCGATACCTGCAGCACGTCCTTAGCCACTCTCTGGTCGCCCGTGCCCTGAGTCAGAATGTAGTGGGGTGGCAAGATCTGATCGCCCTCTATAGTATGGAATTTCGGCAGCCCTTGCATCTCGGCTACATGTTGGCCTTCTTCTTCCATCACGAGGCTACCTACGGTCTCACAGGTGCCATTGGTGGTGCCTACTATGTCACCCGCATTGCCAAAAGCTTGGGGGTCTGGAGTCATCTGCCTCCGATGGTGCAGGTGACTGCACCCTCATTCATCACGCGGGCCACCATGGTGAGTTTCCATCTATTACGGGTCGTGGGGAAGAAGAATAGCAGACGCTTTGTGGTCGTGATGCCTGGAGATGCGCCTAGGGAGAGGCACGGCGACGAGGAGCACGGAGAACCGGTTGAGCCGCCGAATACTCACCGCGAGGTAGTCCTCCCACAGCCGCGGAGTAATTCATCTCAGCATGGGCGGAGAGCCAAGGAGGAGGGCAGTTCGTCAAGAGCGCCGGAGGTGCCAAGTTTCGATAGGCGCCTCTCCGATTTGGAGGCAAACCAGTACTGGCTTACGGATTTCGTTTATCAGCAAGCGCTGCGGGGAGGCCTAAATATTCCTCCACCTCCGGGTCGGGCCGCATCATCTTCCCGACGGTCGCCGCCCGTTGTGGTTATTGATAGCGACAGCGACGACGAGTGACCCCTTTTCCCCGTGTGCGAGCCAGTTTTAGCCTTGTTGTATCTTTTCTGCTTTTGTTTCTTTATTTTCTTTAAAGTCGATCGAACTTTTTTGCTTTTATTTGATGTAATAATGATATTCTGCTTCTGGATGCTCTTCTGGGCATCGTATTATGCTTTTAGTTCAATTTTTCTTCTTTGTGATGTGTGCGAGTGCTCAATACTAATTGCAGGAATAGGTTCACCCCCATGGGTGATACCCCGATTTCTTGACTTTTAGTGCTCTCATATGTTTAGTTCTGTTTTTACTATTTTTGCTGTTTTTAGTGTTTCACTTGCAGGTAGGTTTTGTGTTCGATGGCGGTTGTTGCGGACTGGCTTGCTTATAAACGCCAATCTTCTGGTATGCTCACGTGCTGAGCAGTGGGTAACTTCTTCCCTAGCTTTCAATTCTGATTTTTACTGTCATATCATTATTTTGTATGGTTTAGATTAAGTCTGGGGGAGAGCCGTTATATTGTCACCCACTGCACACGCTCATCTCATTTGCATACTAGAAGTACCTTAATTTCAGTTATTTATTATTGTTCATCTTCGCACACCACTTCTCCCACTTGAGTGCGCACTTATCTTTTGTGTTGTTCCGTTTAAACTAGTTGGTTGGAATGTGAAATAGGTTATTAGCGTAGGAATTATTATTTGGAGCGTGATGTTGACTCATGCAGTGTTCTAGTCACTTCGCATGCTATGGTAGAATTTGAGTAGAACTAGATTTTCTTTATGCATCTAATTTATGTTTAATATTTCTGTGTAAATTTAGATTTAATGTACTCAAGTGGTGAATTCGAATGAAATCGACGATAACCTGGTATTGTGTGTGTACGATCACTAGGCGTGTTTTGCTCGAGTCGGGAGGAAGGTTTATCTTTCTCGTGGGCTAAGAACTTGCCCCAAGCGACTCTTGAAGCATGGGTGAGAGCTACTTGTTGAGTCAAGCATGATGTAGGCCACCCTTTGGCTAGTTTGAGCTTTGTTATTCCATGACCATTTCATTCACCTTTGCAAGCCTATTTTGTGCCTACCAATCCTTTGTTCAGCTCCTCTTCATCCACCAAAGCCTGAAGCCTATCCCTCACCCGCAACCAATTTGTTCTTAAATGCGCTCATATTTCTCAATTTGTGTGGTGTGTGGTATCATTGTGTTATGAAGGGAAAATAATGTCTATCCGCTGATTTTAAACCAACCGGAGGATTGATAAATAAAGTAAAGTATGTTAAAAAGAAGAAAAAAAAAATGTGTATTGAAAAACAAAGAGTCCTCCCGAGCTAAAAACAGAAAATCTGTTGGTATTTGTGAAGTAGGCCGTGTGCACACCTGGTTATCATGATAAGTCTGGGGGTGTGTCACACGAGCGTAGTTGATTGGTCTTGTGAGGTGCAGCGTTCCGTTGGCTCAAATGGGTTGCGTAGCCATCATGTTTATCTTTGACTATCATTCCGTAACCTAAGCCTCATTTTAATCCTATAAGCCCTACTGATTTGACTTGCGAGTTTGCTAGCGCCGTGGAGAGAGTGTGACCGGGCAAGCGTATGGTTCACGACGTTGATGGATTTCAGCGGAGTTATTCCGAAGTCCCGATCTTTTGCAACACCCGCCTCAGTGTCTCGTCGCTTTCATACCGGGCATGATCGTCAAATTCTTCATAATTCACCAACTGAGTACAATTAAATCTTTACTTACGCTTTAATACTTACGTAAATTAGTTAGCATAGTTAGAATCTTTTTCGACTAGAATTTCTACTCGCATGCGTTTGTTACTTCGCACCGTACTCCCTTATGTAATTCTCTATGTTAATTATTGTTTTCACCTTCCGCCGGATTCGTTTGCTCGGGACGCACAAACAGTTAAGTCTGGGGGTGTGATGAGTCCTCATCATATACGCTTTTATGGACTCATCCGGGCCGTTATTTAGACATTTCACTGCACTTTAGCCCTATTATAGTTCATATTGATAATTCTAGGCTAGGAGCACTCTTTGGCCCACTTTGGTGTGTTTTTCATGTTTATTGTCATTAGTAGTATTCATGTGCTGTTAAGTGCCACTTTCAGTGGCTAGATCTGTGTTTGTGCTGGAATAGGAGGCGTGCAAGTGTTTCCGGTGCACTGCTGCACAGGAACACTGCGCACGATCACAGGTTCTATTGCGCACGACCACCGGTCGTGCGCCACTGATCGTGTGCACTTGATCCTTTTTATGAGTTCTGTTTGGTGCAGTGCGCACGATCACCTACGCCAGTGCGCACGACCACCGGTCGTGCGCTGCTGCTCGTGCGCACTCATCATTAAAATTCTGAGTTCTGTTTACTGTAGTGCGCACGACCGTAAACCCCAGTGCGCACGACCACCAGTCGTGCGCCACTGTCCGTGCGTGCTTAACATTAATTTCATAAGTTCTGTTTCATCTATTGCGCACGACCACCGACGCTAGTGCGCACGACCATCGGTCGTGCGCCACTGGTCGTGCGAACATTTTATTTTATAATTTCTGTCTTTGCAGGTTCCGTCCAGGCAGAGCGCACGCTCACCGAATTCTAGTGCGCACGACCACTGGTCGTGCGCCACTGACCGTGCGCGCTGTTTAATTCCAGCGCCTATAAAAGCCCTGCTCGCGATTTAGGTCGGGACGCTCGCCGTTTTTCCCCCCGACTCCGCCGTTTTCGCCATTTTCAGAGGGCTTTCACACCCTAGGCCTCCTCCATCATCCAAGGGCTTAAAGGAAGGGATCCTACACTCATCTTCACCGCCAAGCAAGGAGTTCTTTGCATTTGACGTGGCCGGGTGGTAAATCGCTGGAGAAGACGGGTCCATTGGGAGGTGTGACAGCCCTCCTCTACCCCGGACGCAGTTGGGACCGAGCTAGGACGTGGATTGACAACCCAACGATTCCTACCGTGAATCTACAACGAGACTCCGGATTCGGTCGTATCTCTTGCCTCTTTCTTCCTCCTTTTGGTGATGAAATGTTTGTAATCTCTTTATTTAGATGATGTGCACTATGAATCTTATCGATTAATGTTTATTTCATGTTTATGGAATCATTTTATTCATATGTGTGAATGAGGAGCGCCACCATCCATTTTCCCATCCCACCACCGTGTCCGGTGCCGCACTAGCAATTGCTAGAGGCGTGCTTGGTGAAGAGGTGCTTGCGACCCTCAATCCGTAAGCCTACTCGCCCATCCGCCTACCGAAGCGTGGCATCGCGGCCCGTATTCCATTCGCCTAACGAAGCAGCGCGCTCAAGGCCTGCATAGTTCGACTCCGTTAGCCTACTCGTCCATCCGCCCTTTCGACGCAGCGCGCTCAAGGCCTGCCTAGTCTCCATCCCGCCAAGCGAAGCTTTGCATAGCGGCATTGCATAGGAGTAGTTGATAGCTTTTATTTTGTTTTCCAAAAGCCAACCCAACTCCTCCGCATTCCATCCACGTTAAGGACTTCAATCTCAAGTCCTTCCTCGAAACCTAACTCCACCTTACTGTGTTCCTCAAGAGACCGACACTCAGGGATTTATTCCCAACATTTATTACTTGAACGATCGGTACACTGCCGTTTCGTGCCGCAGTCGAGCTACCGCCTATAGCGGTGTGTGAGATTTGCGCCATCACTTTGCTTTCCAGCCACTTGCGCCAAAAGTAGATCCCACCAGGCCTTTATTTAAATATGAATCTGTCTTAGTGGTTGGGCTGAGACAGGCTTGAGTCACAGCGGTTGAATCTGTCTGCATCTCAGTGGATCTGCTGAGATAGTTAGTCTTCTCAGCAGTTTCTGTTTAAATGCAGCTCAGCTGAGACAGACTCCTTCTCAGCGGCTCTGGCTGCGTATCAGCGGTTCAGTTGAGACCATGATGTTGTCTCAGCGGTTTTTGATAGTGATGTCAAAGACTTATTCCAATGTTTGGAATGACCTAACCCTGCATAGACATGATGTAAAAGAGGTCTTATCAAATACAATATGTACTTAGCATTGAGTGTGATGCCTCTTCAAATCTAGGGAACATTGAGGGCAATATTCCCAACAAGCTGTTTATTCTGTTTAGAAGCATACATGTCCCTTTTGGGATTGTGATTTGCTTCATCATAGTTATTGTATTGTTTCTTGGAGCTGGAGGAGGATGAAGGTTTGTTATTCCACTGCCTTCTCTTGATCTGCAGCTTCTTGAAGTGTTTGGAGAATAAGGACAGTTCTCCTTCCGATAAATCTGAACCTGTTGTGCTGGTCTCAGATTCTTCTGCTTCTTTGTTTCTTTCCCTGAGAGCTGGAGAGTCCTCTCTACTTCTCCTGGAGCTTCAGCCTTGAAATCCATAGACTTTTCTCTAGAATGAGATCTGAAAGACTCTTCTTCTTCCTTCCTGGTGTTTAGCTGTAGATCATGGAAAGCATCTTTCCATACAGATTTTGGGGATGGATGTTGGCCAGATTCCCCATCTCCCTTTATAGCATAGATCTTGATGCCCCACTATTTGTTGAGGGACCTCAAGAACTTATTATTCAGATCATAATTGGAGAACTCTCTCTCTCAAAGTTCTTCAGTTCATTTACTATCTTGAAGAACTTCTCATAGCATTCAGCAATAGAGTCCTTCTTCTCCTGTCTGAAAACCTCATATTCTTGATTGAGGAGAGATTTTCTGTCATCTCTCATTTCTTCAGTTCCTTCCATGTATACTATCAATGAATCTCACATTTCCTTAGCAGGCAATGAATCAAGTTCTGGAATATGGAATCATATATGACACTAACTATAATATTCTTGGCTCTTTTGTCCATAGTGGCCAAAAAAATTTCATCCTTTGTTATCTCAGAGTATTTCCTTGCAACTTGTATGATAGAATCTATATTGGAGACTTTCATGGAGGTGAAAGGTCCTTCCTCCACTGTTATGAATATTCTGGGGTCATATGCTTACATGAACAATTTAACTCTCTCCTTCCACATTCCAAAGTTCTCTTTTCTGCATATAGGCAGCTTCATAGAACTAAGCTCTTTATAGTTCTCTCCAGAAATCATGGTGAATAGACTTATTCCTTTGTTGAGAATGTTGTTCAAGCTGTTAGGCTATCTTTGAACAACCTTGCTTTGATACCACTTGTAAATTGAGGGATGTCTAATCACCTAGAGGGGGTGGATACGTGTTTGATTGTTTTTGGGATATTAAACGTTTAAGAAAATAAACTACAGAAAATCAAGCACATCACATATTGCGCATGTATTTTATAGTGGTTCCCCAATTTTAGTACTTCCACTTTCCCCTTCCACCAATCTAGCAGTGTACTAGAGTTGGCTAACTTCTCCAAAACTCAGATCAATCAAATCTTACAACTCAGTGTCCACGACTCTTACATCTCAGGAATAAATCCTTATTCCCTGCCTTAGATCCAATCCCTGGATCTTACAGCTCAAATTCAAGACTAAATCCTACCTCAGGAACTATGCAAAGTACCCTACCTCAGATCCTTAGCAAGGATCCTACAAATCAGATCAGAAAGATCCTACACTCAGATTTCCTTGGAAATCCTGCAAGTGAATATGTAAAACAATATTCTTATAAACAAAACTTAGACTCATAAATATTATCTTGTAAAGCTGGTGTCTTCTTGAAGCCTGTAGTGGAAATGACTTCTTCACAGATCTTATTACAATGGATGTTGAATCTCAGAATCGGCAAGAAGATTGAATATTTTTTTCAGAATAATGTAATGATCGGCTTCAAAGTGTTTCTTCTTTTTCTTGAGCTCTGTAAACGAAAACGAATGTTGACGGCGACGAGCTCTTATCTTCGGAAATTATTATGGAAATAAATTCCAATCTTACGATTAAAATCCATCTCAACCCTTTTATAGGGACCTTTAATAATGGTCTCTTCCTCGGACATCCTTTATGTCAGTTATCAGCTTTTCATAAAGCTCTGCTTTTATTGACTCAATCTGTGGCGACAATCAGTGACGTGATGCTAAAATCATGCTTTAATTAAAATTCTGCTCTTTCCACCATTCGACTAGATGTCTAATCGAATTTAGTTCTTCCCATCTGTTGGGAATCTTGCCCTCGTGATTCCTGATTTGAAGAAGTCACCAAGTCAAGAAAACTTCACTTTGTATTTGATCATATCTCTAGTTCATAATCTCAGGAAAATATAAGTACGATGTCCTCGAAAATGATCAGACACATCGTTGAAACAATATATAAGAAGAGCACAATGATCATATTGGTTATCGCTAAAAAGAAGCCTTGACATCGATAAAGCTAAGTAAAGACAAATGTCATCGAAAAGACGGCATGTAATTGAAAAGGCCAAGTGAAGACAGTGTCGACAACATTGTCGAAAAGAAGCCTTGTCGCTGAAAAGGTTAAGCAAGACTGATGACAACTGGATCGTTGAAAAGAATACGTGACGTCGAGAACATTGAAGCAGTTGCTGAAGAACAGTTTGTCGACATGATATCGAACATATCGTCGAGAAGATAAAGTGGTTACAATGATATCAAGCAATCAAGTAGATTACATCGACATAAGTCAGATGACCTCATGTTGTCATAAGCTCGAGTACAGAAGAGATTTCCAGTGTCGTCGAGATAGTATCCTTGTCGTCGTAACAATAGAAATATCATCGAGACAGATTCGAATGTTACCAAGCGTACTGTCAGCAATTAATGTCGCCGCCTGATTGTCCAATCAGCGCCTGCTCTTAAGGTATGGGCGTCTGTCAGAAAAGGACATTATAGGAGACCGTTAAGCAGCCTCTCCATCCTATAAAAGGGAACAATGATGCCCTAAAGAAAAGAGAGAATAGAGGAACGAAAAAGTATCCCGTCGAGTAATACAACAGTAAAAGTTGCAGAGAAGAATCAAGAAAAAGAAGAGGAGAACAAAAATGCTCATCCAGTGTTCTCCTAGTTGCAGTCAAGTCTCATCGACTGCTAAGAATCGTTCAAGAAAGGAAGCCAGTCAACACCAGGCAAAGCAAGAAAACTTGAAGAAGATCTGTACAACAATCGCCTACATCTGAAGCATCTTCTTCAAGACAAGAAGCTGATCTCCATCAGGCAGTAAAGTTTATATTGTATATCTGTCTTATAAGTCTTGCGGGCCAAAATTGTTTGATCTGGTTTCAGATCTAAGTGTCGAGCTTGAGGGCTTGAGATCTGTGAGGCTTGAGGGCTAGGGCAGAGGGACTTGCGGGTCCAAACTTGTCGAGCATGCGGGCTCAGGGACAGTGAAGGGGCTTGCAGGCCTAGGCTACAGGAACTTGAGGGTTCAAGGCACAAGACTTGTGGGTCTATGCTATGTAGGGCTTGCGGGCCTTAGTGTCGAGCTTGCGGGCTCGGGTGAAGTGAAGGAGCTTGTGGGCCTAGGCTGCAGGGACTTGTGGGTCCAAACTTGTCGAGCTTGCAGGCTCAGGTGCAGTGAAGGGGCTTGCGGGCCTAGGCTGCAGGGACTTGCGGGTCTGAGTTGTAAGGCTTGCGGGCCAGAGACATTGGTGGAATTTTCCGAGCCTAGCACACTGCTAGGTAGGCATAGAGGGAAAGAGGACTACTCAAGACACCCTGTCTTGAGGAACCTTTATAAGTCTTCGTGTGTTTTTTTGTGTTGTGCTCTCTCGAATTCTAAATCTATTGTCCAGAAAACAAGAACACCAAAAAGGGGATAAAAACAATTTGAAAAACCTATTCACCCCCCCCCCCCTAGGTAATAAGTCGACACCCACAATAACTAACAAGTGGTATCAAAGCGAGTTTGTTCAAATAAAGCTTAATCGCTTGAACAGATCTGCTTGTGGGAGTCTACTTACTACAGCTATGGAGTCAAGGCTAGCTACCTGCTCCAGGGTGAACTTTGCCCTATGGAAGGTGAGGGCAGAGAAACTAATGGATGTTGTAGATCCCAGAATGTTCCTGACCACTCAAGAAGGGTCGTATATTGTGGCCAAGGAATCGTCTGAAATGACTGAAGATGACTACACCCCAGTCAGTTTGACAAGGAGGCAAAGAACATTCTAGCTGATGCAGTTGATACTTTCACCTTCCATCAAAGTGTTCACTGCACTACAGCCAAGGAGATGTGGAGCTCATTAGCAATCCTCATGGAAGGATCACCAGGAGTAAGAGGCATTGTAGCTGAGAAGAGGAACAAAACCTTAAATGACAGTAACTCCAGTTGTTCAGATTCAGAAGAAGAAACACATTTTGGACTAACTGTCCTATCTAAGTCAGAGGGAGAAATTCAGAATGAGGACCCCTCTGAACAAGTGTGTATAAGAGCACCTCTCTCTCAAACAGACTCAGAATCAGAGACAAGCACATCAGGGAATGATGACATGTCTCTGCAACATGAAGCTCTTCAGGGGGCTCTCAACCAGAGCAGGATGCTCTGCAAAAAGCAAGCTGAAGAGATCCTGGCTCTTCAAACCAGAATTTCTGACCTCACTGAGAAGGCTGAGAAGCTAACTCTTGAGAATGCAGATTTCTGCCAAATCCAAAGGGATTATAATGCTAGCTCCAACCTTGACCTAATGACCAAGTTTGGAAAGACCTTTAAGGCCCTGATTGATAGTAGGGAGCTATGCCTCTCCCTAACTAAAGAGGTTGTGCTCCTAAAGAAGGATAGAGACTAGCTCAATCAACTGAGATCCAAAGATAAGTTAGTCAGAAGTGTGCAGGAGAATCCCCTTTCTAGCAGAAAGCCTATAGAAAGCACCTTCAAACCAAGAATCTCACCACTCCAAATTAAAGATTGTTGTCCCACCCAAAGAAGAGAGCAAGGATGCCTCAAGGATAAAAGCTCCACAAGAGGAGCAAAGCATGTGCTGAAGATGCATCATGAAAGAATCATCATGAGGGAACAGAAGCTCAGTGAATCAAGAAGAATGAAGGAATCCTTAAAAAAGATTAACTTCAGAGAAAGATTTGCGACTGACAAGAGCCAACATCACGTCTCTAACCAATACAATTCAGTACCCTTCAGATACTCTTCTGACCACTCACAGAGGAGTCATGCTCCCACCGTCAGCAGGAGGAGAAGATACAACAAGTTTGATTGTTGGTGTTGTGGCAAGACTGGCCACTTTGCTGGTGATTGTTGGTTCAATCTAGCTGCTCCAAGGGTAACAAATACTAAACTCGCAAGCTTCCCTACTCACGACCGTATTGCGCATTCAGGAGCAGTAAGATCAAATATGTTCTTTAAAATTAACAATAAACCAGGACCCAAAGCAACTTGGGTTCCTAAGGGTCTTTGATCTTATTTTGCAGGGAGTCCAACGGCCTATCAGAAGCAAATCTGAGGCCTTGGACAAGTCATTGTTCTTGTCAATATGTTAGGACAGCAGACTCAGTCACTAACAATCTTATTGCAGATTCTCCTATTGAAAAACGAAGAAGGACATCAGTAGGACTTCAAACCATGGATGACCAACACATACCTGAAGTAGTATTAGGCGTGATGCTAAAGAAGTCAACTGGGAAGGGACGAAGATTGCCTAAGACAGACAAGCAAAGAAGAATCTTGACGTCGACACAGTAAGCTATTTCGACAACATAATACCTGTCGCTACGACAAAAGAGGTACCATCAAGGTTGGGTGAGATCACATAAAGCGCTAGTAAATTGATAAATCAGAGCCGCCTGACGCGAGATCTGTCAGCTCATCGATAAAATCAAAAAGGTACGCAACCCCTCACCTTCCTTCACTATAAATAGAATGATTTCCTAGAACAAAAATACGCATTCATCTGCCCGACTACTTCTTCCACAAACCCCCTCTTCATCTCCGACGTATCGCCTCCTCAGCCCCAATGACCCCCATGAAAGAGGAAGACAGCAGCCCCAATCTAGGGAGTGGTCGTGTTGAGGGGGATCCCCTGAAAGAAAACCCAAAACCTGGGGAAGAACAGATTGAGGGGGAAACTCATCAGGAGAGGTCGTTCTAAGAAGAATCGGCGGAGATGTCCTCATCTCATACTGGACCACTCTACCACTCGATATCGATCTTACTCTTTGCTCAAAGAGAGCGAATGGAAACTTGTATACAGAAGACCGTGAATAGACTTACTAATGAGGTGAAGGCAGAAATAAAATCGATAAAGAAGGACGTCTACCTTCTGAACACCCAACATGCTGACTTCACCAGTCTCATTCTGAATAGGATTGCTACCCACGAGAAAACCCTGGATGCTCGTCTTTTGGAGGTAAGAGACTTTGTAGATGTTGGTAATCAGGAAACTCTGGAACAGTTGTTCAAGCTATAGGACTCCGTGACTGAAGAAATCAAAAAGGGGGAGAAGGAGATTACGGAGGAGATCAAGGAGGAGATTAAGGAAAGTATAAATGCTTGCTCGCATCAAGTGATGTGGGTAACCAATCAAATAAAGCAAGCAATGCAAATACCTCCATCCATATATGCACTAACTGAATCATCCATCAGCACTGATTCAAAAGCATATGGAGCTGAATCTGACGAATCAGCAACATCCAGAAAGAGAAAGAAAACCTCCAGCACAGACTACAGGAAGAAGAGACTAAGTGAGGTTGAGCTGGACCTAGAATCAAGCAGGTGGAGCCCTCGTTCAAGTGAAATCATCACAGAATCGTGGATAGCATTTGGACACTCTCAAGTAGACCATGAAAGGATATACTCCTCGATAGAATGGAATCAGCACCTGAAAGAACTGGAAGCAAGGAAACAACATAAGATGGTTTTCCCCCACGGTCCTCCTCCGCCTCCGAAGAAGATACCGAAGCCCATTCACTTCTACAAGAGACAAAAGAAGAAGGAAGCAAAAGGAGCCAGCTGCAGCAAGCCCTAAGGAGACATCTCTTTTAAAGATGAAATGGCGTAGATGACTAGTATTAATTTTAATCCAAGAACAATCAATCTTTTTGTATGAATAGTTATATATGAACAATCTACTTATATGAATATTCATATATAGGAATGCTTATTAGGCATATATTTGTGATTATATTGCTGCATCCTTCTCTTTTTGTGTGCGGTATTCATGATTGTGTAATTACTGTTATACCCAGTTATTGCTTGCAGATAAATGATATTGTGCCTAATACCTTATGTGCTTAATTAGCAAAATGTCGTACAAATATACATGTGTCTGTGCTAGACATCAGATGTTGATTATGCAGGTGCAAGGAAGACAGGAAGAGTACCTCAGGAACATGCAAATTCCTTAGAGGAAGACTGACCTCTCAATACTGATCCCTCATATGTCTGTTAGAAATACTTACAGGGGACGTGCTAAAGAAGTCTGACAAGAAATACAACCAATTGCCAAATTCAGAATGGTATCGAATAATGATCACAACGATACACTCAACGGTATCGATGACATGATACAAAGCTCACGACGACAACAAAAGTCATCGACACAAGATGAAACACTTGAATGAACAGTGTCTCAGCGAGGGGGAGCTTGGATACGTGTCTACCTGAAAATAATCTGTAGTAAAGAAGTCGGAAAGGGGGAGAATGATTTCATTATGTACAAGACAAGATGCTCAAGAAGACCTCAAAGATAGGGGGAGCAAAAGAGGGACAGACATACGAATCAAGGGGGAGCTACAAGCTTGATGTACTCATAAATTCAGCAAAAGATAAGTCAACTCTTACATGCTCATACCTATTATTTAAGATCATCATGTTTATTGATAAGTGAATGTAGTCCTGAATTAGGATTCTGACCTCTTCAAATAGTGGGAGATTGTTGGGAATCTTGCCCTCATGATTCCTGATTTGAAGAAGTCACCAAGTCAAGAAAATGTCACTTTGTATTTGATCACATCTCTAGTTCATAATCTCAGGAAAACATAAGTACGATGTCATCGAAAAGGATCAGACATATCGTTGAAACAATATATAAGAAGAGCACAATGATCATATTGGTTATCGCTGAAAAGAAGCCTTGACATCGATAAAGCTAAGTAAAGACAAATGTCATCGAAAAGATGGCATGTCGTTGAAAAGGCCAAGTGAAGATAGTGTTGACAGCATCGTCGAAAAGAAGCCTTGTCGCTGAAAAGGTTAAGCAAGACTGATGACAACTGGATCGTTGAAAAGAAGACGTGACGTCGAGAACATTGAAGCAGTTGCTGAAGAATAGTTTGTCGACATGATATCGAACATATCATCGAGAAGATAAAGTGGTTGCAATGATATCGAGCAATCAAGTATATTACATCAACATCAGTCAGATGACCTCATGTTGTCATAAGCTCGAGTACAGAAGAGATGTCCAGTGTCGTCGAGAATTATCCTTGTCGTTGTAACAATAGAAATATCGTCGAGACAGATTCGAATGTTATCAAGAGCGCTGTCAGCAATTAATGTCGCCGTCTGATTGTCCAATCAGCGCGTGCTCTTAAGGTATGGGCATCTGTCAGAGTAGGACATTATAGGAGACCGTTAAGCGGCCTCTCCGTCCTATAAAAGGGAACAATGATTCCCTAAAGAAAAGAGAGAATAGAGGAACGAAAAAGTATCCCGCCGAGTAATACAACAGTAAAAGCTGCGGAGAAGAATCAAGAAAAAGAAGAGGAGAACAAAAACGCTCATCCAGTGTTCTCCTAGTTGCAGTCAAGTCCCATCGACTGCTAAGAATCGTTCAATAAAGGAAGCCAGTCAACACCAGGAAAAGCAAGAAAACTTGAAGAAGATCTGTGCTACTAACGCCTACATCTGAAGCATCTTCTTCAAGACAAGAAGCCGATCTCCATCAGGATGTAATGTTTATATTGTATATCTGTCTTGTAAGTCTTGCGGGCCAAAATTGCTAGATCTGGTTTCATATCTAAGTGTCGAGCTTGAGGGCTTGAGATCTGTGAGGCTTGAGGGCTAGGGCAGAGGGACTTGCAGGTCCAAACTTGTCGAGCTTGCGGGCCGGGGGCAGTGATGGGGCTTGTGGGCCTAGGTTGCAGGAACTTGAGGGTTCAAGGCACAAGACTTGCGGGTCTGTGCTGTGTAGGGATTGCAGGCCTGAGTGTCGAGCTTGTGGGCTCGGGTGTAGTGAAGGGGCTTGCGGGCCTAGGCTGCAGGGACTTGCGAGTCCAAACTTGTCGAGCTTGCAGGCTCCGGTGCAGTGAAGGGGCTTGCGGGCCTAGGCTGCAGGCACTTGCAGGTCCGAGTTGTAAGGCTTGCGGTCCAGAGACATTCGCGGAGTTTGCCTAGCCTAGCACACGCTGCTAGGTAGGCACAGAGGGAAAGAGGACTACTCAAGACACCCTATCTTGAGGATCCTCTATAAGTCTTCATGTGTTTTCTGTGTTGTGCTCTCTAAAATTCTAAATCTATTGTCCAGAAAACAAGAACACCAAAAAGAAGATAAAAACAATTTGAAAAACCTATTCACCCCCCCCCCCCCCCCCCCCTCTAGGTGATAAGACGACACCACCAATAACTAACACCATCAAATTTGCACTGTGTACCTTTAGTTCAATTATTCTACATGAATTGTCTACATGAATCGTCTTAATGTGTCTCCTTATAGCCTTCAAGATGATATGTCACAGCTTTGATCTTCTGGTCAAATTTTCTACACAAATCGTCTTGATCTCTCTTCCACAAGATGATATTTCATTACTTTATCCTTCTATTCGAACTCTCTACGTGAATCGACTTGATACCTCTGCTTAGTCTTCAAGGAGATATATCATTACTTCAACCTTCTAGTCGAATCGTCTTCATGAGTCGACTTGATATTTCTTCATAATCTTCAAGACGATATTTCATTATTTGTGCCTGTAAGACCCCTTTTTTTCTTTTTCAAACCCAGGGTCTTATGTCCAGAACCTCTGTTTTGCGGTGGCACCTTCACTCGGGAGGGATGCCACTACAAAACACCGATCCTGTCGGCAATATCGATCACAGAAAAAGTAAAGTACAACAAGCTTTAAAGAAGACAAGTCCACCTCACATAAATAGTAAGTCATCATAAAGAGATGTCCACATAAACATAACTGAAATAAAAGATAGAAATAATAAGGGCTCATGCCCGATACATCAAATCCTCACTACATAAACACTCGCGGAAGCATAAAATACTAAAACTAAACGATGCTCACGGATCCTGCCAATGGTGCTCCCGTACTAGACTGCCCCGTATCCATCTACACTGGCCTCTGGTGATGTAGCATCTCCTCGGTCACCTAAAATGATAAGGTCCACCGACCATCAGTCAAACTTGACTCAGCCAATCCCCCACCTCTCCCCCGGTGACTCCTAGGCACCGAGCGGGAGGAGTGAAGCGGAGGACAACAAGGGGGGTAAACAATAGCAGATGATGGGGATATAATCTAACGGGAAAGTTTACCACTATGCAATATATATCAAACTACAGTAGTAGGCAAATTAAAGTAGAACAAGTAGAGCAATCATATAAAGGTAAGTAAGGAAAAGTAACTATTGATTTATTGGAATGCCCACACAAACCTATAGACCAAGGGGTCGTTTAGCAAGGCCTATCGTATAAGAAGTCCCATAACCGACTTATACGATAGGGGTAGGGGTTGAAATGCGATGTAGATGCTATATTATGCAAGGTATGCAGTTAAATGTTATGTTCAGACAAGTGCAACTCATACACTACGACTCTATGCGCACAGACCTTTAGTTTCCCCTTTTTGGAGCTAGCAAAACTCCCAGGATACTCCCGTAGTGGCAAACAGAAGTGGTGGGTTGGGCCTCGCCCACCTCTAGGTTGGTATTTGCACTACCTAACCTAGACCTAACGTACACCTCAATGATAAGAACACAACAACAGAGCTACTGCGTACTCTTGCTGGTTAGACCACCAGACTTGTTTTGGTAAAGGGTTATCCTCACTTACCGAGCCCAAGTATTAATTTCGGTGCAACGACCATCAACACTAAGGACCCACCACCTTATGCACATGCAAATATGTTTACTCCTATCCCCGAGCCATAAGCTCTCCAGGCTAACCCGTCCGGCACAACAAACATGGTTGAGTCACAACTCACCAGACTAATAAGTCTATTACTACCACCACCGAGCCTACCGCTTGTAAGACCAAACTGACTAAGCACCCATGACAATGGAGTGTGAGTGAGTATATTAATTAGTTAATCTTGTATAACATCTTAACACTATAGTTTATGGTTAACCCTGGACTTCCCGAGGATTACCCTGTAAGGGGCTCGCTACGGTACTAGGAACTATACTGGGATGACATCTCAAGGTTCCCTTTCTCATGGAATTTAATGTTATTGGTGTCTGCCCATAAGAATACCCATCTTATCATTTCTCTTGTATTAACCCTCGGTGGTTTATGACATGCTAGGGGAAAGACGATCTTTCGTCAATCCCGAGCACGACCTTACCCTTTGCCCACCTAGCACTCTAATCTCCTAAACTCCTTTTGGTGAACTCATCCTCTTCAGCCTGACGATGCACACCATCTACATGCCACTTCCACTTGACAGGCCCATAAATACCCAAGTTTCATATTTTTACTATACGCAGACCAAACTAACTATATGAAGCTTATAAGTAGAGGTACTCCAAATATTCACCCACATGACACAAGATTTTTACTGGAGGGTTACCATGGTATTTTAAGACTAAATCCAGAGAATCAAATTTTTCCTCAACATTTTAGCATTTATTTAAATTTTTCCAATATTTCTCAAGTATGAATATGAACATGAAGTGTAAGGTATTCTTATGACATGACTCTCATAAAATTCAGATAAATCTATAATGCCAAAATAACAGTAAATACAGAGTGTCACAATTTTATAATCAGGAATTGTCCTCTAATTATAATATTGAATATTTAACTAAAATTAGAAATTAAAGAAGCAACCTCCAACAATATCTGTCCAAAAATTATGGTAATATAACCAAACATTTATATTGATCAGAAAAGTTCTCAGGCCAAATTTTAGAATTTATAAAGACATATTAACCACTTAAATAAATATTCCAAAGAAATCCTAATATGAGCATGTTGTGAAGTGTCCTGCTGATAACTATATCCAAAAGTTATATAAAAATTGACAGAGCTTCCAAGTGCTCTGAAATGTCCTTTCACCAAGTTGCACATTTTTCCAGAGAGTTTTGGAGCCTCAAATATTTTTCTTAAGATTAAGATAAAATAGGTGCCTTGAGAATGAAGTACTGGTTAAATCATTTAATAAATTACACAAAAAATACCAGAGGTCCATAATATGATTTTAAAGGCAATACCAAGGTTTCATCATCATCCAAGAACATTTGAGCATGTAAATACCCCTTATAAGAAATTTCCCTAAAGGGGTTATGACCTAATTTAGGGGAAATAAGTACTCCTAAAATTCTCTCAAAATTCCCTAGAGCATAATCACACCCCATGAACATATGTCCTAAATTCCATGTCCATTCTAGGGCTTTTGACCACATGGCCTTCACAAGGTTCTATATGCACCCCAAGGGGTAAAACTAGGGTCTTAGGGCATATCCACCTCTACACCACCCCATCTTACTCATGAAGGTGTTTTAGGTGATCCAAAACCAGTGGCCAAGGTTTCAACTCATGGTGATGAGTTTTGACCACCATACCCCAAGATAAACACCATGCCCTAATTTTGACCTAATATGACCTAACTCGGGTTGACAAATTACACAACCAAATCAGTCCCAATTGGGCTGAGATTTTTACCAAGGTCATAAAATAACCTTAAGGAGCACCCACCAAAAATTTGAGGGCATTAGAGGTCATTTAACACAATAATTAATTAATGTGTGAATTATGAAATTATTACAAAAACCTTAGAAAAAGTGTATCCTAAAATTTCCATCTTTGGGTATGATGTGTGGGTAGGTGTAACTAGCCCAGGATTTAAATATCAAGGCCATACCATTTACCAATAAAAAGATATGCAAGAAAGAGTGTCTGCCCTACCCTAGGGACCAGTTCCACCAAATTGGCTCTACAGGGAGCTACATTTTCCCTCTTGACCTGAAACAAATTTTCACTTAATCTACACACCAAGGGCTATAATATTGGTGTTGTGCACTTTTTCATTTGAGGGGCTCTACTATTTTTAATAATTATAACAAGGTACAACATAAAGTGTGACAATAATACACATATTATAAAAATCAAATAAAAAGATCTGAGCATAGATCTTGGCGCAATCAGACGGTGGCTGGCCTTCTTCTTCCTTCAGTCAAAGGCTGAGATGATCTCGGCCTGGGTGATCTTCCTCCTCCCTTTCCCGGCCACCTGAGCGTCGCCCTGGCTCGCCAATTCCACCACCACCTTCGTGGAGGTGATTGGCCGGCCGGAGGTGGCCGGAGTGAGGGGTTTTTGTGGGGGAAAAAGCTTGCTAAATGCAGCTTATCAGGAGCTTGATTCGAGCCCGATTTGGCTCGAATCAATCCCCAAAATAGATGGGGATCTAGCATTAGGGGAGAGAGGGAGGATCGAACCTGTGTGGGGGATTGGTGGCGCGAATTCCGGCGAGTTGCCATGGCCGGAGGGTGAGATTTTGGTGCCATACCGATTTTGCACTGGAAGGGCTCGAATTCTTCAGGAGAGAGGGGGGTTTCACTCTTTTCTGATCCCTGAGGGTGTTAAGGAGGTCAATTGGGGGAGGGGAGGAGCATTGGCATCAATTGCCATTAATGGCCATTAGTGGAGGTTTCGGCCACCTCTAATTCTCCCCTAATCCATCCCCCCTGACCATAGAAACTCCAGAATTTGCTTGTAACTGAATGGGGGAGGTGAATGTTCATCAATTGGGGAGGGATTGAAGGATCAATTGCATTCAATCTCCATGAATGCTCTCTTTCTCTCTCCAATTTGGGGGAAACCTCCATTTTCTCTCTCCTGATCACCAATTACAGAAATTGAGTGGTGATTTCAGTAATTACCAGGCCCACTAGGAGGTGTGCCACTTTAGTTGGGCCTAGCCCAGATGGATTGGATTCAATTTGGGCAAATTAGGTTATTTTGACCTAATTTGAGGCAAGTTTGACTTTGGTCAAATTGACCAATTGGGTTGACCACAATTAATGGATAGTGACCCCTTGTACTCCCTCAAGGGTTATGAAGGTCTAGGTAATGCCAATTTGGCAATGTGAGGGTGAATTGCCCCTTAGTAGGGCACTTTTGACCAAATTAGGGCTAGGGTTGACTTGGGGTAAATTGGTCAAATTGGAGGTCCCATGATGGGGCTTTTGGTCCATTAGGTTCCTAATATCCCTATAATGGTAGGGGAAAGGTCAATTTGGCATGGTGGAGGCCAGTTGACCCTAATTGAGTTAGTTTGACCAATTAGGGTTAAGGTTGACTTTACTCAAATTGGCCTCTTAGGTTGACCCAATGGGTCCCTGGGGATCCAAGGAGACCCCTAATGGGTTAGGTATGATATTGTGGGGTCAAGGTTCAAGGTGGGGCCCTAAAGTCCAAACTTAGGCTTGGTATTTGAAAATTGCTATTTGCAGACCACTTGGGTTTTCTCCTTCTCACCTAAGTTCTCATGGTCTTGAGCTCTTCCCATGGTTTTGTCATAACCTATTCATGACAAAACCAACTTAGGGGTCTAGTTGTTTGGGGGATGTTACAAATCCCAATACATAAAAATAAAAATTTCGTCCTCCAAATTCAGGTTAAGCCTGCGGGGTTTCTACTACAAAGAAGTAAATGTAACATCCTAGGAAAATTAATTATACCTGTCGAAAAGAGCTCCGGGTACTTTTACTGCATCAAGTCCAGTGGCTCCCAAGTATGCTCCTCTTGCCCATGATTCCTCCATAGGACCTTGACTAGCGGAACCTTCTTGCGTCGCAAGACTCGCAACTCCGTGTCGTCTATCCGAACCGGCTCAAGGTGAACCGACCGATCAGTAGCTACTGGACCCTCCGTAGTAGATATCTGCTGCTCTGGCCGTAGTAGAGCCCTCCTAATTGAGGAGATGTGGAAAACGTCATGTAGTCCCTCCAACTCTGGTGGTAGCTCTAGTCTGTAAGCAAAGGGACCGATCCACTCCAGGATCCTGCAAGGCCCCATATATCTCGAACTGAGCTTTTTTCTGCTCGCGAACCCGCGAGACTCCATGCATCGGACGTATCTTCAAGAAGACCCGATCTCCCACCCAGAACTCTACCATACGATGACATGCATCATAATACTTGGCCTGCCTGCTCTGGGCCTCCAGCATCCTGTCTCGAATCAGCCTCACCTGAGCCTCCATGTCTTCCACGAACTATGAGCAGAGTGACTTGGGATCCTCATCCTGGATCCAATACAAAGGAGTCCTGCACCTCCGTCCGTATAAAGCCTCATATGGTGCCATGCCTATATTGGCCTGGTGTCTGTTGTTGTACGAGAACTCGACTAACGGTAATAGCTTCTCCCATGGTTCCCCGCAGTCCATAACACATAGACGCGCATCATAATACTTGGCCGCTTGTCGACTTCACCTTCGGGGAACCTCCATGTCCCTGAGGTCAGGAAAGTGATGAAGGGGTCCATCCATGACGCCCGCTGATCCACCTCCATTAGCTCTCCCTCCTCGATGGAGGGTTGGAAGAGTTCTAACACTATACCCCCAACTTGGGGACCAAACTTGGCTAGGAGATCCGCCTGGGTGCTTTCTTCCCTGGGCACGTGTTTGATGGAAAAGGTCCGGAACTGTCCCACCACCCCTTTGACCTTCTCCAAGTACCGTTGGAGAGTTGGCTCCATGACCTCGAACTCTCCCTTGACCTGGCAAGTAACCACCATGGAGTCCGTCGAGACCTCCACGTCTTGTACTCCTAGCTCCCGAGCCAAGCGAAGGCCCGTTATCACCGCTTCGTATTCTGCATGGTTGTTGGTGAGAGGGAAGTGAAAGTGGATCGCTTGTTCTATCCTTGTCCCTTGAGGACTCACCAGGACTACTCCCCCCCCCCAAAAGAGTGTTTTCCCGACGCGCCATCCACTGACATTTTCCAAGCCACCGGATCGGGTAGCTCAGACTCCTCCACTTCAGTCACATAGTCGTCCAGGAAGTCTGCCACCGCCTGCGCCTTTATGGACACCCTGGGTACATAGGAGATATTGAATTCACTTAGCTCCACCGACCACTTAGCCAACCTCCCCGAGTGTTCTACTCCCTCCATGATGTTGCGGAGCGGGTGGTCGGTCACTACTTGTATGGAGTGTGCCTGGAAGTAGGGTCGAAGATTTCGGGCCGACACCACCAGAGAGAAGGCCAACTTTTCTAAGATGGGATACCTAAGCTCAGCCTTCCTCAATACCCTACTTACATAATAGATTGGCAGCTGTTTCTTCCCCTCTTCTTGGACCAACACGGAGCTTACGGCTTCCAACCCCACCCCCAGGTATAGGGATAGACCCTCCCCTTGTCTCGACCCTTGCAATAGTGGGGCCTTAGTCAGTTGTTCTTTTAACGCTTGGTATGCCTTCTCACACTCGGAGGTCCATTCGAATTTTTGATTACCCCGCAGCACCTTGAAGAAAGAGGAGCATTTCTCCCCAGCCTTCGAGAGAAACCTACTTAACCCGGCCAGTTTCCCTGTCAAGCGTTGGACTTCCTTAGCATTTATTGGGGGTGCCAGTTCAAGGATCGCTTTGACCTTGTCTGGGTTAGGCTCCACCCCGGCCGGGGTGAGCAGGTGCCCCAAGAACTTCTCTCGGCTGGCTCCGAAGACACACTTCAGAGGGTTGAGCTTCATTTTGAATTTTCGCAAAGTCCCGAAAGTCTCCTCGAGGTCCCGGAGGTGGGACTCGAGGTCTCGGCTCTTGACCATGAGGTCATCAACATAGACCTCTAGGTTCCTCCTTTTCTGCTCACGGAAGACCCTGTCCATCATTCTTAGATATATGGCCCCTACGTTCTTGAGCTCGAAGGGCATCATTTTGTAACAGTAGCATCTATACCCCGTGATGAACGAGACATCCTTGATGTCGGGGGGATGCATGCGAATTTGATGATAACCTGAAAAAGCATCTAAGAAAGACATCATATGGAAATCGACGGCTGAGTCAACCAGCGCGTCGATCCTAGGCAGGGGGTAACAATCTTTCAGGCATGATTTATTAAGTAAAGAGAAATCGATACACATTCGCCATTTACCTCCATCTTTCTTTACCATGACGACATTGGAGACCCAGCCTGGGTACTGGATCTCCGATACAAAACCTGCCTTCAGGAGCTTACCCACCTCCTCGCAGATGGGTCCTTCCAGCTTATCCGTCGTGGCCCTCTTCCTCTGACGGATGGGACGGGTGCTGGGCTCGAGATTGAGGTGGTGACAAGCCACATACGCATCAATCCCGGGCATCTCTGTGGCACTCCAAGCAAAGACGTCCACGTTCTTCTGAACGCAGGCGAGGATCTCCGCCTGCTCCTCCGGGCTGAGTTCTCCGCTAACCCGGACCTTCTCCACCACCCCCAGACGGGTGGTGACTTCTATCTCCATGACCTCGTCCACGGCCTCCAGCCGGGACTGCTCACCCCAAGACTTATCCTCCTCTCCACCGCAAGAGAGCTCTTGGGCTCCTTCCTCTTCCTCCTCCTTTATCAACATCAGCTCCCTCGCCCCTCCCCTCTGGGCCTCCTCTTCTTCTTCTCCTCCTTCTCCTTTCTCCGCCCTGGGTTTCTTAGCGACCCCTTCCTGGGCACAAACTTCTCCTTCTTCCACCCTCTTCTCTTCTTTCTCTTCTCCTGTTGCCATCAGCTCCTCCGCCCCTCCTTCCTGGGCCTCCTCTTCTTTTTCTCCCTCATCTCCCCCTTCTTCCGCCCAGGGTCCCTCAGGAACCCCTCCCCGGGCATGGACTTCTCCTTCTTCCATCCTCTCCTCTTCTTCCCCCTCATCCCTGGCCTAGGCCGCCTCCTCCATCACTTGGTCCCACTCTTTGGATTCCTCCATTCAGGAGATGGTGTTGACAGCTGTTACATAGCACTGTCTTGCCACCTTAGGATCTCCTCGGACTCGGACCTGGATCCCTTCTGTGTTGAACTTGAGACATTGGTGGAAGGTGGAGGGAACGCATCGAAATGCGCTGATGAGAGGCCGTTCGAAGATGGCGCTGTAGCTACTGGGGGCATCCACGATCACGAAGCGGCAGTTCCGGGACTGCCCTCCGAGGGTCACATGGAGCCCCACTCCACCCTCCACCTCCTTTCTCTCCCCTGAAAAGCCGAACAGGGGGCCATCTGAGGCTATCACCCTCCGGGCCTCTACCTTCATCTCGTCGAACGCTTTCTTGAAGATGACGTTGACGGAACTCCCATTGTCTACCAAGATCCGTGAGACAGTGAATTTCTCGATGGCAGTCTGGATGACTAGCGCATCGCAGAACGGATCTTCATGACCCGGCGTATCTCTCTGAGAGAAAGTGATCTTCTCTGTCGGGGATGGGGCTTGGGATGTCGAAGCTACGCTCCGACGATGCATAACGTGGAGGCTCGCCTTTCGGGTCGCCTCAATCCCTACCCCCCCCCTGGATCACCCCGATCCCCCCTCGGGTTCCTACATCCACCCGGTCCTCACATCTTTCTTCCTCATCCTTCTGGGCTAGGACTTCTTCAATCCTCACCGGGCGCTGCTGTGGCTGCGGTGCTGGAACCCTGGCTCCCCTCATCTCCAGAAATTTTGGGCAGGTGGCCGTTGCGTGACCTTCCTCCTGGTGGAAGTCACAGTATGGCAACGTCACCCCCTTTCCTCCACCTCTTGCTCCTCTGTTCCTCCTAGCACCGGCTCCTCCTGCTCCTGATGCCCTTCCCCTTCCTGCTCTTCCTCTCCTGATCTCCATTGCTTGTTGAGGCGGGGGAGGAGGTGGCCTCGGGCCTTGCCTCCACCCCAGCTGATGAGGTCTCCCTTGTCCTCCCTAGAAGTTGCCTCCTCCCTGGTGGAACCCCCTTCCTGGGCCCTGCATCCCACCACCTTGCTGCCTCCACCCCAACTCCGGGGCCCTGACTTCCTCCCTTCTCCTTGCCTCCGGTTGCCTGCTCTCTGGCTCGCTTAGCCTTGCCAACCTCCTTGTGAACTCGGGGTTTGCTGCCTCCCCGTCCACCTCCTCCGCCGCTCTCTCCATCAACTCCTCGTAGGATAGAGGGGCCCTCCTCTTGAGGTCCATCTTGAAGAATCCCTCTCGCAGCCCCACCGTGAAGGCCAACTGGAGAGTATGCCCGGGCACCTCTTGAATGAGGAGGACCTCTTCCCTGAACCGCTCCAGATACTGAGCTAGGGACTCCCCCTGCTTCTGCTTGATACTGAAAAGGGACTCTGGATCCTTCTTCCTCTTCTTCAAAGTAGAAAAGCGCAGTAAGAAACCCCTGCGCAAGTCATCAAAGGCATAAATTGACCCCGAGGGCAACTGGTAAAACCAGTCCCTCGCCTTCTCCTTCAGGGTGGTGGTGAAGAGTCGGCACTTGAAGGCGTCCGACATAGGTCTAATCGAGACCATATCTTCAAACCACTACAAGTGGGGAATGGGATCGCTATTGCCGACATACAGCGTCATAGCTGGCTCCCTAAACCCCTCAGGGAGTGGTGCTGAGAGCACCAACTCACAGAAAGGGCTTCCCCCATTCACCCTCTGGACTTGTTCCACCCTTCCTGCGAGATCTCCTGCCGACATCGCCCATGCCGTCCTCGGATTCGCCGAAAACATGGTTTTTGGTACCCCTTCTGCCGAGATCGCCCTTGCCGGGATCTCGCTCGCCCCTGCAGGACTGGGGAAAAGTTCTCAGCCAGCGAGATCTCGCCCAGCCACCTGGGCTGTCGTCTCCTTTCCTGCTCGCTGACCTGGGGCGTTCTCGCCAACCACCTAGCGCCGCGATGATGGCGCTTTGAAAAGCCCCCAACATATCTCTTTTGAGTTCCGCCAACATCTCCACTGTCACAGGCATTCCTATGGGTGGCGAGCCTCCGAATCCTGCGTCTCGCTCATCCTCGCCCGCCATGCCTCCTCCTTAAGACTTTCTTGAACTAGCTGCACTCCACGCTCACCGCACCAAGAATGTTGAAACCAGAAACTGGTCTCTGTGGAGCTTGGGGCCCCCAACGGGTTGGGGGGCTACTAGCACTTACTTGTCTCTCGGGGGAAATAGGTTGGAGTATCGGAACTTGACACAGACCCTTAGTCTCAGCAGGGAGGACCCACCACACACCCGAAAGATCGTTAGATTGCTTCCCCTCCAAAGCCAAAGCTGAGGCCTGGGCACCTTGGAGAGCTCTGGGGAGTCTCAGCAAGGATGTCCTGAGGAGAGAGAAGCCAAAAAACTGGAGTCCACTCCAAAGGTGCCCTTTGGGTCTTATTTATAGTTTTCCTGAATTGGTTTGCGGACATCGGAATTCCGCCTCTTGATTTTGCTATATGCACCCCAATTTGGCCTGCCAACAGCCAAACTCCGCTGTTCTGAGAGGCTATAGGCAGACCATCAGGAGCAGAAGGGTAATTCCAGCTTCCAGACCCCTGGAAGAGGGGTCTGCGAGAACTGCTTCTTTCTCGATCTCGACAAGCCTTATGCGAGGACCCCGCTTGCCTCTGCGAGGTCTGGCTGGTCCGGCGATCCCTCCTTGATTAATCCTGCCGAGATCCTGGGTCTCGCTCAACCTGGAGAACGCTGCTTGTTCGCCGAGCGCTGAGATGGTGAGACCCCGCCTACTGAGGCCATTTCGGCGAGATCCAAGATTCACCAATCGATCTCGCCCCGATCCAACTGCCGAGGTCTTGCGTAAAGGTTCATTAGGCGATCTCGCCTAAGCTAACCCAAAGGTCGAGATCTCGCTCAAAGCCTTCTGCGAGGTCTTTATGACGAGCCAGGCGAACCCCGGGTTGTACAGGCTCATTTTAAAGAATGTCTGCGTAGGTGTCCTCATCACGCGCTACTGATGCGCAAATCTCGCACACCGCTATAGGCGGTAGCTAGACTACGGAACGAAACGGCAGTGTACCGATCGTTCAAGTAATATAAAACGAGGAGTAATCCCCGAGTATCGAATCTCGAAGGAACACAGTAAGGTGGAGTTAACGTTCAAGGAAGGACTTGAGATCGAAGTCCTTTAAGTCGGAAGGGTGCGAAAGGGGAATGATTTGGTTTTGGAAAATAAAAGAAAACAACTTAAACTACTCCTATGCAGGCCTTTAGCGCACTGCTTCGCTAGGCGGGATGAAAACTAGGCAGGCCTTGTACGCGTTGCTTCACAAGGGCGGATGGACGAGTAGGCAAATGGAATCGAACTGTGCAGGCCTTGAGCGCACTGCTTCGTTAGGCGGATGGATTACACGGGCCGCTATGCCACGCTTCACTAGGCGGATGGACGAGAAGGCTTGCGGATGGAATGGTTCGCACCGACGGAGTCAGAATGGATTACACGGGCCGTTAGCACCGCTTAGCTTGGCGGATGGATGAGTAGTCTTACGGAATGAGGGTCGCAAGCACCTCTTCGACAAGCACGCCACTAGCAATTGCTAGTGCGGCACATGAACGTGATGGCGGGATGGAGGATGGAATGGGGCGCTCCTCAAATCACATAAACCACAAAGATAACCACAAAACTATGGAAGATTACACTAATGATATTTAGGGTTTATGGACATCATTCAAATAGAAACATACAACCACACACATCAAATAGAATTAGCAAAAATAACAAGGAGGAGGTAAGATTACAACCGAAGCACGAAGACTCGTCGGAGATTCACGGCCGGAATCTAGGGTTGTCAATCCTCGTCTGGGCTCGGTCTTCAACTGTCGTCCGGGGTAGAAGAGGGCTGTCACTACCTCCCAATGGACCTGTCTTCTTCGTCAATAGCCTTCAGCTACGATCTTGTCGGAGAACTCCAAGGATATAGTGCAAAATCCGTTGAAATGGAGCTTGGAAGCTTCTGAATGATGGAGGAGGCCGAGAGGATACTCTGGCTCGATATTGGCGTGAAGAATATGTCTGGAGCACCTCCAGATGGTGGGCGGCGATGGAGGGGCAAAATCGGGGCTCTGGAGAGAGAAAATGGCGGACTGGAATGAACTCCCTGACCTAAATCGCGAGCAGGGCTATAAATAGGCGCTGGAATAAACCGTGCGCACGACCAGTGGCGCACGATCAAGTGATCGTGCGCACTGAAAGCTGGTGATCGTGCGCACTGTGCCCGAAATCCTGCAAAACAAAACTGCAGAAAAAATATAAAGCGCACGATCGTGCGTAGCACACGCACGACAAAAATCCGAAGCTGTTTTTGGGCAGCAAATGAACGCGCACGATCAGAGGGGCACAATCAACTGATCGCGCGTGAAGGAAACGCACGATCAGTGGCATTTCAGGCATAAATTGCCCCTAAACACACTCCGAACGTCGCACGACACCAGAACCAACATGAAAATGTCCAGAACCACAGGAAAACAAGGGATCACACCAAAAATGGGCATACATGTGCACCAAGAGTGGAATAATAGACGGCTATTAAATATAAATGAAAACAAGCCTAAAGTGTGGTGCAAAGACTAGAAAATTGGCCCAAATGAGTCCGAAAATATGTATATAATTGGGACTCATCACACCCCCAGACTTACCTGTTTGCGCGTCCCGAGCAAACAACTCTCGGCGGACGGGAAAAACAAGGGTTAGAAAGGTGATTAAGGCTAGGAGTAATATGCGAAATCAAATAATCATGTGCATAAAGCTCTCGTAGAAGAAATTTCTACTATGCAATGTAATTTACAAATATCTAAAATAGTAAATAAGAGATTAGTTTACTCAAAAGCTGAACCAAGTGAGATCTGCCAGTCACGTGTAGGGAGAATGTAGAGACGCGCTCAGACGAGTATTTCGACAAATACGGGATACGGAACTAACTCCACCGAAATCCATCGGTGTCGGGAGCCATAAGCTCGCACTTTCGCACTCTCTCCACAGCATTAGGTAAAACTACACACAAGTCAATGGGGCTTTCGGGTAAATATGTGGCTTAGGTTGCGGTAGGATATACAATGATAGACTCGGAGGCTAACGCACCTAACACATTTGAGCAATACACTTTGTAAACCCCGGCAACACCTAAAGCTGATGTGTTCATCGCCAACACCCAATATAAAGTAATTCCTATCAAACAATTCAGAACTTCTAAATTAGAATATAAAGAACTCGGAATTTTTTTTCTTTTGGAGTGCTAATCTTTTCAATTTTAGCTCACTAATACTTTATATTTTATTTTATTTTTTTCTTCAACTTAGCCAATAACACCACGTCACAATAATTAGTTATACTATAAAGCTCAAAACACGTGCATATACAGGTTTGGTGATCTTGGCTTAAGCGAGAGCGGTGGAGCTAAATAGAAAAGGTGGGATAGGCTCAAAATTGGTTAGCAAGGATGAATTTCTGGTTTTGGCTCAAAGCTCAAACGGTCCAAAGAATGGCCTACATCATGCTAATGCGTTAGAACTACCCGGTGCCTATGTTTCGAAAGTCGCTAGGGGCGAGTTCTTAGCCACCGAGAAAGATAACTCTTTCTCCCAACTCGAGAAATACGAATCTAGCGTTCAATACCAACTCACCTACACTACCGGTAGATCGGCACAGGTTCATGCTTTGAGTAAAATAAAACTCTAATTACTAGATTAGATAAGAATAAAGATACAAAGCATGAAAATAGAAATAGCTTTTACGCAAAATTCTATGCAAAACATGAGTATTCGATTAGAACACTACTGGAGTCGACATCGTACTCCAAACCACAACTCCTAGCTAACACAATTGACTTCCTGGCTCCATTCCAAAAGGAAATTTGGCACGGTAGCACTCGCAAGTAAGTGCGTGCATAAAGGGTGCAGTGGTGTATGCTATAATATGACATAAATAAAAATATACTTCTGGTATGCAAAAACGTGTACACGTGTAGTGAACAATCGGTACACTCCTCCCCTAGACTTGAATTGGTCAATCACATGAATTATGATAATGAGAATAATGAAATGCTAAGGAAGAGGGTACATATGCTCAGATATGAGCATACCAGAAGATTGGCGTTAATACTGCGATGGAAGTCCAAGTCCTCCACCAAAAGAAATTGTCGCACACCTGCAGGCAAAAGAGTCCACGTAAAAAAAATATATATATAAAATTAAACTATTAGCGGGTTAGCAACAAAAACTTGGGTTGTCTCCCAGCAGCGCTTTTGTTTACCGTCCTTAAGCTGGACTTAATACCTGTATTAAGTAGTTTTAATAATAGTCTAAGCATAGAGCAAAAGATAGTAAATCCTAAATATTACATGCATCAAAATGATCAACTATATGTTGATTTAAAATAGTAACTTGAAATAAAAGAAATGGGTTCGAAGACCCAACAGCAGCAGTCAAGAGGATCAGGAACTTTCCATCTCCATATTTCATCTTTCTTCATCCTCTTCCTCTCCTCCAACCTGCGGTCATGGATGAAGTAACGCTTTCCACCCTGCACCCAGTCTTTCAAGGAAAAAGCAGGCAATGATGATGAAGTGGAAAAGACGATTGAATTCATCATTGCCAACTGCTTTCCCTGCCAAGACTGCCTCTCAAAATTACCCAAGAATGGGTCTATAAATTCAAGCGCCTGTAGAGGGATAAATGAAATATCACATTAATGCAAGAGGGGAAGCAGGAAGGATGAACTTATCAGTATAATCACTAAAAGAAAGAGGATTAGGAAATAAAATAGATGAAGAACTAAAAGAATCAAACAAAGGAGGAGTGATCCCGGTTTCAATCCTGGCAGGATCCAAGCACAGATCACTGTCGGTATCATATGATTCGTAATGAGGGGAACCCAGGAGCTCGGGGTCCTCGGTGGTGAGCTAGATGTCCCATCCAAGAAGTAAGTAAATACCTCCTCCTCGGAAAGAGAATCCTCCTCATCCCACCGCGGTGCGTCATCGTGTTCAAAGGTATCACACTCCCCATCAGAGAGAATGAAACCCTCGTCCCACTTTGGCGCAACCTCAGGCGCCGAATAAACCACCCGCACAACATCATCAGCCGACTCACTAAAGATAGGAGTAGAAGAATTTTGAAAGGAATGCGGAGGAACCGGACTGCTCTCATGATCAGAAAATAAATGAGCAGTCTCCTCCGCGAAAATATCCACAGACGCCTCCCCGCAAGAAGAACCAAAATCTACACACCATACTGGTGCATCCATGAGTTCCCAATCCTGTCCCTGTTGACTATCGAATGAGTGTGCATTGTCACTCAAGGGAAGCTCATAAAAGGGGATTGAGGGACCCATGAAAGAGTTGTACGCGGCGAGAGATTCCTCAGTAATCTCCAAGGGCAAAGATTGAGCAAGATGTGTGATGTCAGTGTAGGGGCCAGGCAACACTCTGGTGGGCCTGTCCGCTGTAGTCTCCCATAAATGAGGGGATGCTGCGTACACGTCCTCAGAGGGGGAAGGATCGCACAGACGAGGGCAATCCTTCACCATATGGCCTAAACCTTGACATAGCAAGCACCTAATACAATGCTCAGCGTTTAAAGCAGCCATGGCGTCGATGTATCGACGCAAAGTGTCATAGAGGCGACACTCGGCTTCAGAATACATCACAGAAATATGTGGATAAAACAAAAATCAACAATTCCTTGCAAAATAAAACTACACGCAACCAGAATTAAATGAACACCTAATATAGAAAAGCCGAAACTAGATAAAGGAAGAAATGAAATAGAAATATCAAATTTTAACACTAAAATAAACAAAAGAAATGGTATAAACAAATGGAGAAGAGCTACAATCTCTCGACTCCCTCTCCAGCAACTCACACGTCTATGTTCTCCGGCAGCGGCGCCAAAAACTTGATGCGCAAATCTCGCACACCGCTATAGGCGGTAGCTAAACTGCTGCACGAAATGGCAGTGTACCGATCGTTCAAGTAATATAAAATGAGGAGTAATCCCCGAGTATCGAATCTCGAAGGAACACAGTAAGGTGGAGTTAGCGTTCGAGGAAGGACTTTAGATCGAAGTCCTTTAAGTCGGAAGGGTGCGAAAGGGGAATGATTTGGTTTTGGAAAATAAAAGAAAACAACTTAAACTACTCCTATGCAGGCCTTGAGCGCACTGCTTCGCTAGGCGGGATGAAAACTAGGCAGGCCTTGTACGCGCTGCTTCACAAGGGCAGATGGACGAGTAGGCAAACCGAATCGAATTGTGCAGGCCTTGAGCGCACTACTTCGTTAGGCGGATGGATTACACGGGCCGCTATGCCACGCTTCACTAGGCGGATGGACGAGAAGGCTTGCGGATGGAATGGTTCGCACCGACGGAGTCGGAATGGATTACACGGGCCGTTAGCACCGCTTAGCTTGGCGGATGGACGAGTAGTCTTACGGAATGAGGGTCACAAGCACCTCTTCGACAAGCACGCCACTAGCAATTGCTAGTGCGGCACATGAACGTGATGGCGGGATGGAAGATGGAATGGGGCGCTCCTCAAATCACATAAACCACAAAGATAACCACAAAACTATGGAAGATTACACTAATGATATTTAGGGTTTATGGACATCATTCATATAGAAACATACAACCACACACATCAAATAGAATCAGCAAAAATAACAAGGAGGAGGTAAGATTACAACCAAAGCACGAAGACTCGTCGGAGATTCACGGCCGGAATCTAGGGTTGTCAATCCTCGTCCGGGCTAGGTCTTCATCTATCGTCCGGGGTAGAAGAGGGCTGTCACTACCTCCCAATGGACCCGTCTCATTCGTCAATAGCCTTCAGCTACGATCTTGCCGGAGAACTCCAAGGATATAGTGCAAAATCCGTTGAAATGGAGCTTGGAAGTTTCTGAATGATGGAGGAGGCCGAGAGGATACTCCGGCTCGAGATTGGCATGAAGAATATGTCCGAAGTACCTCCAGATGGTGGGCGGCGATGGAGGGGCAAAATTGGGGCTCTGGAGAGAGAAAACGGCGGACTGGAATGAACTCCCTGACCTAAATCGTGAGCAGGGCTATAAATAGGCGCTGGAATAAACCGTGCGCACGACCAGTGGCGCACGATCAAGTGATCGTGCGCACTGAAAGCTGGTGATCGTGCGCACTGTGCCCGAAATCCTGCAAAACAAAACTGCAGAAAAAATATAAAGCGCACGACCGAGCGCACGATCGTGCGTAGCACACACACGACCAAAATCTGAAGCTGTTTTTGGGCAGCAAATGAACGCGCACGATCAGAGACGCACGATCAACTGATCGTGCGTGAAGGAAACACACGATCAGTGGCATTTCAGGCAGAAATTGCCCCTAAACACACTCCGAACGTCGCACGACACCAAAACCTGCATGAAAATGTCCAGAACCACAGGAAAACAAGGGATCACACCAAAAATGGTCATACATGTGCACCAAGAGTGGAATAATAGATGGCTATTAAATATAAATGAAAACAAGCCTAAAGTGTGGTGCAAAGACTAGAAAATCGGCCCAAATGAGTCCGAAAATATGTATATAATTGGGACTCATCAGCTACCATCTTAGCTACAGGTACAAACGTTCTATAACGGCTTGAATTTCTCAATGAGACAGATGATCGACGTAGCCGTCTGGGGAACGTTAAACAACAAAACCCCGGAGGCCGCTCAAACTCTGTTCGAAGAAATGGCCATGAATGCATACCAGTAGAACGTGCCAAGGTCGCATCCTCCTAAACTGGCTGGTCTTTTTGAAGTGGATACCACAACTTACTTAGCCTCGCAGGTAGAGCGGCTAAGCAAGCAAGTGGCGGAGATGACTGCTTCCTCCTCCACTCCCGCGTAGGCAAATGCTAGTAATAATAATATTATTATTAATAATATTATTAATAATACTAATAATAATAATAATAATAACTTAATCGAAGAGACGGTGGATTACCTCGGTAATCTAGTTCGGCCTCCCTTCAACCCTAATAATAATCCTTATAGCAATAATTTTAATCCGGGTTGGAGGAACCACCCTAATTTCTCCTGGAGTAATCCAAATAATGCGCAGCGGCCCCCAAATGCAAATCCGCAAAGATTTCTGCACGGATTCCACCAGGGATATCCGCCGCCTCCTCCAAAACCTTCTCTGCTCAAGGAGATTTTCGCTAAATATGTCGCGTCCAACAAAACAAATATCCGGAATATTACCGGATCGCTAAAAAATTTTGAAATGCAGGTTGGACAGCTTGCGAAAATAATCTCCGAGCGGCCTCCTGGAGCTCTGCCAGAGAATACCGAGCCGAATCCTCGTGAAAATGCTCATGTTATAACCCTTCGAAGCGTCAAGGAGGTCGTCTCCCCATAGCGGGTTGAGCCTACAATATGCATTTCGCCTCCGACCCCTCCACCCTCTTCTTCGATTTTGTTAGCTCCGAATTTTCCAATTGCGCCAGGCGTTTCGAGCCCGCAAATTCCTTATCCCTCAAAAATTAACAAAGAGAAGGAGGATGAACATTATAAAAAAATTTAAGTATATTAAAACAAATTCAAATTAACGTCCCCTTCTGCGAGGCACTCTCCCAAATGCCAAAATACGCGAAATACCTAAAAGAGCTTCTTTATAATAAAAAGAAACTCGAGGGTATTTTGCGTGTTTCCTTAAATGTGGAATGCTCGACAGTCCTTCTTAACAAATTGCCACCAAAATTGAATGACCCGGGAAGGTTTTCCATCCCATGCCTTTTTGGCAATTTGTTAATCAAATACGCCCTAGCGGACCTAGGAGCGAGTATCAATTTGATGCCTTTCTCCCTCTTTAAAAAATTAGATTTGGGTGTTCCTACCCCAACTAAAATGAGCATCCAACTCGCGGATCGCTCGATAAAGTATCCTATCGGGGTTGTGGAGGACATTTTGGTCAAGGTTGACAAGTTTATCTTCCCGGTAGACTTCGTCATCCTCGACATCAAGGAGGACGCCGAGGTACCAATTATCCTCGGTCTCCCATTCCTCGCGACCTCCCGAGCATTAATTGATGTGAGTAACGGTCGCCTCCTCCTTCGGGTCGGAGACGGCGAAGTTACCCTTCACATTAATCCTTCGATGCGAAACTCTTTATCGAACGACATTTCCTGTTTTAATTTGGAATCCGTGTTTGAGGATGAGTGTTCTTCGCTTTTTCAATTATTTTCTTTAACCGAAGCCGAATCGGATCTGGCGAATCTCCCTACTTTAGATGAATTGCCGCCAGATTCGCCTTTCGAGCCTTTTAATTCAAATGATTTAAAAATCACCACCTCTTACGAAGAACCCCCGGTCCTGGAGCTCAAACAACTCCCAGACCATTTAAAGTACGCTTTTCTCGCATCAAATTCAAAACATCATGTTATCATTTCTTCCACTTTAACGGATTCGGAAACTTCCGAATTGGTGGAAGTTCTGTCTAAACATCGTCGTGCAATTGCATGGCAGATTTCCGATATCCGGGGGATTAACCCCTCTTTTTGCACGCACAAAATTTTTTAGAATATAATTCCCGCAAAACTATCCAGCCTCCGCGACGGCTTAACCCGAACATGCGGTACGTCGTTAAGGGTGAAGTAATTAAACTTCTAGATGCGGGGATTATCTATCCAATATCGGACAGTATGTGGGTTAGCCCCATACATGTCGTGCTAAAAAAGGGCGGTTTAATGGTAGTGGCCAACAAAACAACGAATTAATCCCAAACCGTACTGTTACGGGTTGGCTGGTGTGCATCGACTACCGAAAGTTAAATGATGCCACCCAGAAGGACCACTTTCCGTTGCCGTTTATCGATCAGATTCTAGAGCGACTTTCGGTTCATCCATATTATTGTTTTCTCGACGGTCTTTCGGGATTTTTCCAAATCCCAATTTCCCCCGAAGACCAGGAGAAAACGACTTTCACATGCCCTTTCGGCACCTTCGCATACTGAAGGATGCCTTTCGGCCTCTACAATGTGCCAGCTACATTCCAAAGATGTATGATGGCGATCTTTGGAGAGCTCGTAGAGGACATAATGGAAGTCTTTATGGATGACTTCTCCGTATTCGAAAGCTCCTTTTCAAACTGCTTATATAATCTAGATCGAGTCCTCCAACGATGCGAAGACACGAACCTGGTTTTAAACTGGGAAAAGGGTAATTTTATGGTTCGGGAAGGTTTAGTTCTCGGCCACAAAATTTCCGCTAGAGGGATGGAGGTACACAAGGCTAAGGTCAAAATCATCGAAAAACTTCCCGCACCTTCAAACATAAAATCAATTAGGAGTTTTCTTGGCCACGCGGGTTTTTACCGGCGGTTCATTCAAAATTTTTCCAAAATAACAAAACCGCTAAGCCACCTCCTGGAGAAGGAATCTCCTTTTATTTTTGATTCCGCTTGCGTAGAGGCATTTAATATTATAAAAGAAAAACTTATCAATTCTCCCATTCTGGTGGCGCCAGATTGGTCCCTTCCGTTCGAAATTATGTGCGATGCGAGCGATATAGCGGTGGGAGCCGTACTAGGCCAACGTGTTAATAATTATTTTCATCCCATCTACTATGCTTCTCGAACGCTCACATCCGCACAGGCTAATTACACAACGATGGAAATGGAACTTCTCGCCGTCGTCTTTTCAATCGATAAGTTTAGGCCCTACGTAACACTTTCAAAAATTATTATTTTTACCGACCACTCCGGCCTAAAATATTTATTATCAAAAATAGACACCAAGCCCCGCTTGCTTCGATGGATCCTCCTTTTACAGGAATTCGACTTAGAGATCCGGGACAAGAAGGGGGCTGAGAATTTAGCGGCCGACTACCTCTCTCGTTTAGACCGCCCCGATGCGGAAGCGCTCGTAGAACTAGACATAGACGATAGATTTCCCAAGGAGCGCCTCCTTACTATTTCTAATTTAAATAAAACTTCTCCCTCGCCTTGGTTCGCGGATTGCACCAACTATTTAGTTGCGCGGGTCCTTCCAAAACACTTTTCAAAACAGCAAAAGAAAAAATTCTTTTCTGATTTGAAAAATTACTTTTGGGAGGACCCCTTTCTCTTTCGCATCTGCGCGGACCAAGTGATACGGAGATGTGTTTCTTGTGAGGAGGGTGCGCAAATATTGCAACACTGCCATGAGGGGGCGGCCGGGGGGCATTATCAAGCCAACCGGACCGTGCGGAAAGCGCTAGAGGCGGGGTTTTATTGGCCCACTCTCTTTAAAGATGCTCACGAGTATGTGAGCAAATGTGATAGCTGCCAGCGGTCGGGTAACATCTCTCGTCATGACGAGATGCCCCAAAATTTTTATTTAGAATGCGAAATCTTCAATTTATGGGGCATAGACTTCATAGGCCCCCTACCTCCTTCTTATACTAATCGTTATATTTTAGTGGAGGTCGACTACGTATCTCGGTGGGCGGAAGCGCAAGCTCTCCCCACTAACGATGCAAGAGTCGTCGTCAAATTTCTAAAAAAATTATTTTCTCTCTTTGGTACGCCCCGTACGATAGTGAGTGATAGGGGTACGCACTTCTGCAATGCTCAATTTGCAAAAATCTTAGTTAAATACGGCGTCACGCATAAGCTCGACACCGCCTATCACCCCCAAACAAGCGGCCAAGTAGAGGTAGTTAATCGAGAGATGAAGCGTATTTTAGAAAAAACCGTTTCGACTAATAGGAAGGATTGGGCATTAAAACTAGACGACACGTTGTGGGCATATCGTATGGCATACAAGACCGCCATCGGTTGTACTCCCTATCGATTAGTCTATGGCAAGGCGTGCCACCTGCCCGTAGAGATAGAGCACCGCGCTTTTTGGGCTTTAAAACTTTTAAACCTCGATCCGAACTTAGCGGCCGAATCCAGAAAATTCCATTTAAATGAGCTCGATGAATGGCGTGCAAACGCTTACGAGAGCAATAAATTTTATAAAGAATGCTCCAAGTTCTATCACGATCGAAAAATTAAATTTCCAAAAACATTTGCGCCGGGCGATCTTGTCCTTCTTTTTAATTCACGCCTTCGCCTTTTTCCGGGTAAGCTAAAATCTAGGTGGTCCGGCCCCTTTGAAGTCAAAGAGGTCTGGCCATATGGCACCATTCTTATTTCCCACCCCGAAAAAGGCGAGTTCAAAGTCATCGGTCACCGTTTAAAACTTTATATGGCGGGCGATTCAGTGGACGGTAAACTCGAATCTTTACCCCTCCCCACTATCTAAAAAATGCTAAACTAGTCAAGCTACGTGACGGTAAACAAAGCGCTCGTGGGAGGCGCCCCATATTTATCTAATATTTTTACCTTTTTTATGTCTACTTTATTTTTGCAGCATTTCTTACTTTTTCTTTTTTACAGTTTGCATTTTCTTTCCTCCTTCCTCATACTTAAATTACAATATTGGGGACAATGTTGAGTTTTAAGTATGGGGTTGTCTTTTTCCGTTCTTCAAAAACTTTGTAAATACTTAGAAAAATCAAAAAAAATTCTAAAACCCCCAAAAAATCAAAAAAATATTTCATACGTTGTAAATACTTAGAAAAATAAAAAAAAATCTAAAAAAAACCAAAAAATCAAAAAAATATTTCATACTTTGTAAATACTTAGAAAAATAAAAAAAAATCTAAAAAACCCCAAAAATCAAAAAATTATTATTTCATACTTTGTAAATACTTAGAAAAATCCAAAAAATTCTAAAAACCCCAAAACCAAAAATTTATTAAAAATATAATTTGTTTCATATCTTAAATAACTTAGAAAATCCCTAAAAACAAACAAATCAAAAATATAGTAACCCCTACTTAGCTTTTTGTTATTTTCAAAATTAGTTTGAGTTTATTTATAAGCATTTTTCATTATTTTTTATTCACCAAAACATTTATTTGTATCATAGTTCGTAAAATTTAGATCTAAGGAATTTTAGTTTTAAGGAACACATTGTGATTCTAATTTAATTTGAGATAAAACTTTTTAGCACTACTTCAAGTTTAACCAAAGTAGCTTCTTTTTGTATTATTGGCAGACCGTCTTTAGACTTTAATTATTCCTACTTCAAACTTGTGAAGCTTTAGGAATGTTCTAAACCTTCTAAAACTTGCTCTCAAATTTTTTTTCTTAATTTATAAATTCTAGAAATTTCTAAACCCCTTACCTATTATTCAAATTCCTTGGTAATCTCATTTAAAAGAAATCCCGTGTCAATGGGAATAAGATTTCATTCCGTAAACATAGGGTACCCAATTAATTAAAGAAAAAGATCTTATGTCAATGGAAACAAGATTTCGTTCCGTAAACATAGGCATTGGGTTTTTGTGAAGAGAAAAATATATATATTTGGGAATAAGATTTCATTCCCTTCTCCTTCCAAGCAAGAAAATTGAGTGGGGTGAGTGGATAAAATTCATCACCCCCAAATCAAAATTCTCTTCTCCTACTATGTTTCCCCTACCCCTTAGCCACTACAAATGAAAACTAGATATAAATTCAAAAATTTTGAGAGAGCAGAATTAGTAAGTTTTAATTATTCTTAAAAAACTTTCTTTTAAAAGTTAAAGTTCTTATAATTATATTCTAATCATAGTGCTAAATGATTTCAATTATTTAGGTCCCTACTTAGCTAACTTCAGAAGTCTTGTTGGCTAAAACTTTTTCGCTCTTTTTAAATCATTATAACAATGTAGGACTTACCTCTTTAAATTTCCTAAATTTATTTCAAGCTTACTAAATGATTAAATAAAATTTTGGTAAATTAAAAATTCTATTAAATGTGTTGAAACCAATAACCCGGTTTCAGCATTCGAAAGGGGGTTGCGACTAACCCTTACTTGACCTAAGCCTAGACCCTTGACCGATCACTAAGAACTAAGGGACTTGCCCCTTGATGATCACCGAAGTCCAAAGACAGACCCCTTAAGCTGCAGCGTGGAGGTCCCACCACACACCCGGAAGCTCACTCGGAACTTCCCCTCCCAAGCCAATGCTGAGCCTGGGCACCTTGGAGGGCACTAAGAACCACCTCACCGTCAACTGAAGGATGACAGGGGAGGGGGGTTGTGCTCACAAGACACACGCGAGGGGGGGTAGAGACCAACCCTTCCCAAGGTGCCCATGGGGGTCTATTTATAGATTTCCCAAAATTGGGCTGCGGATAGCCGAAATTCCACTATCCGCAGCTCGACCATGACCATGAACGGACAATGCATGAGGGGCGAGTGGGGCTCGAGGTGCCCACTCCCCCCCCCCCCCCCCCCCTCGCAGGAGGTCCTACCCACCCACCCCAAGGGGGTCGGGCGAGTGGGAGGGTTCCCCCACTCGCCCGAAGGGGGCCGACGAGTGGGAGGGTCCTCCCACTCGCCCAAAGGGGCCCGGTCGAGTGGGAGGGCTCCTCCCACTCGCCCGAAGGGGGCCGGCGAGTGGGAGGGCTCCTCCCACTCACCCGAAGGGGGCCGGCGAGTGGGAGGGTCCCTTCCACTCGCCCAAAGGGGCCCGGTCGAGTGGGAGGGCTCCTCCCACTCACCCGAAGTGGGCCGGCGAGTGGGAGGGCCCCTCCCACTCACCCAAAGGGGGCCGGGCGAGTGGTAGGGCTCCTCCCACTCGCCCAAAGGGAGCCGGGGGAGCGGGTGCTCCCTCCGCTTCCCCCGCCGCCTCTTTTTGCCTCGATTGGTTTCGACCGTCTCTGAGCGGTCGTTCTACTCGTCTCGGCCACCTTCACTATCCTGGCCTCATCCGCATCGGGTCGCACCGACTCGGAAAATATGAGGGTTATACACAATCCCCGCTCTTTTCGAGCTTGTCTCAAGCTCGGAAAGAAAGTCCAACCCACCCATTTGACGAGTAGGTGGGACCTAGGGGGAATCTTTGGAGGGTCCCACCTGATGGCTTATAAAAGCCCATGAAGGGGGAGGCGAGAAGAGCACCATCCATGAGAGCTCCCCCTACTCATCCCCCCCCCCCCCCTCGAATGAGATGGATCCACCTCGGGACATCAAGGCTCGCTTCAAGGCCCTTTCTGGGAGGGGTCAGACTAACCTGGCGGAGCTTAGAGCTCTGATTCGTGGCCCTTCACTCTCCCCTACCCGGCCAGCAGTGCGATCACCGCGGAAGAAACCACGCCCCGAGTCGGTGAACGAGGTGGCGTCGTCATCCTCACACGGGATGACCAACCTTGTCCAAGGTCTGGGACTAGATGCGGTATCAATTCTCTCCTCATCTCTGCTCATCGCCTGCGGTCATGACGTGAAAATTATGATGCGTTTTTTAACTGTCCCTAGCTTCTTGCGGACGACGCCGAAGGGACCCTGAGCATGGTGGAGATGACGGGTGCAGATGCTCGGGTGAGCTCTGTCACCCTTGTCCAAGAACCTGCCGCCTTCTCGACTGATCATGACGAACCTTCGTCACGAGGTAAGGGGCTTGAGAACTCACAAGGTAGCATTACTTTGAGGTCCTTAGAAAAACCGACTGTATGAGCATCTAACACGGACCTTTTTGCTGGAGGGGACAGGACCTCGACCGGTCAATCAAGCCGGAGGGAGGTCTCAGCGACACTTCGACCTCCTACTGTGGTTTAGGAGCCCATCGAGGACCAATCCAATGTCCTCGAGCGCCTGGATCACCTGGCCGACACAGTTCGAAGGCAGGAGATCCTCATCCAGTAGCTGCGAGAGGGGAGGTTATCTTCCGGACCTGATCCCCTTGCCCGCGTCTGCGCATTGGAGCAGCAGATGGAAAGGCTGGAGGCCGATCTCAACCTGCTTCGGGGAGAGGACTGACTCGCGTCCGGAGGGATGGCGACACCTTTCGAGAGCAACCTGCATCGGTTGGAGGCCACCGAATGCACGGTGAATGAGGAGGTTGCCATGGCGAAGGCCTGCTTCGAGTTCACGCATGGGGAGGTCCCCTTTACCCGGGAGCAGGGCTACTGGAAGTGGACGGCGCGCTAGTTTTCTCCTTTAGGGGATCTATGATCTGCCATGTAATAATAAGGGTTAGCCCGTTATGGCGATCCAACCTGCTTCGTGGCCGGACTATTTGCCTTGTTGTGTTTCTGCTATGCTTATTTTAATAACCTTGCTGATTCCTACCTCGTTTAGGTTCCTGTTCTTTTACTAGCTAACATGCTAGGGTGAACGTCATGATGCTGAAGCAACTGACTAGCGGACGGGAGGTAGGGGCTCCGAATGGATGATCTCGAGACGAAGCGGGTGGGTGGTGTCAAGGGGAGGTATAGGTGAAGGGACCTCTCGGTCCGCGTCCTTATACCAGGTGAGAGGACCGCAAGGCCCTCCCACCTCTACTGGGCATTTGGACCATGAGGCCCACTCCCGTGCACCGGGCGAGTGGACCTCAGGGTCCACTCGTCTGTGCTCGGGGCGAGTGGGCCTTGCGTCCACTCGCCCGGGGCGAGTGGACCATACGGTCCACTCCCCCTCCTTGCCCCCGGGCCCGTGGTCCACTCGCCTTCTCTTTTAACTCCCCCTATAAATACATCCCCCTCTTCCTCTTCTAGGCCCTCACATCCACCCCTTCCCTTGCCTTACCTTCTTTTTGGAGTCAGCTTTATCTCTTCCTAACATCCTTGCGATATGGCACCTAACCGCCCCCCTGTCACGGGGAATGGCCGGGAACAAAGCGCGGCCAACTTCTCAGGGTGCTCCTTTACAGTGGGAAAGGTGTCTAAGGAGGACCTCCTAGCCTTCAAGAGCTCCTACCTTCCTGAGGGATGGTCATGCCAACGCCCGTCGGTGGGTGAGACCATCAACTCCTTCTATGGGGACTGGCTCGCGTTCCACCTCCCTCATTTTGAGGCCGGGCTACGACTTCCCTTGTGGCCAAAGGTGAAGGAGTTCCTGGACTACTTTGGCGTAGTCCCTGCTCAAGTCAACTCGAACGTGATCTCGATGTTGACGACCTACGCATGCTACCTGCGGGAGGAGAGAGTAGAGTTTGACCTGAGCGTGTTCCGCAAGGTCTTCATATTCCGAGCAACCACCGATGGGGTTTGCTTCCTAACCGACACACATGTGAAAGTGTGTAAGACCTCCAACAAGGTCCACCACTGGAACGATTCCTTTGTGTTCGTTCAGGGTGACCTGGGCGGCATCCCTTTTTTTCCCACACAGAGACCTGAGAAGGTCTGCAAAGCCCCCTCGCTACGTGGGGAGGCTGCTGAGCTGCACCGCTTCCTTGCGGGTGCGAGTTTTGAGGTTGAGCACCTTCGGAGGAACATCGACCGGCTCACCTACGTGGAGTCGGGGACAGGTACTTGGACCTCACTAACTCCCCTCCTCTATTGTTCACTTCTACCTATGGCTGCTTATTCAATTTTAACTTGTGCAGGTGAACGATCTCTTCCTCGACACCCTCCCTTTGTGGGGGGGGGGGAGTTCCTCCTTCGCCTGTGGGCTTGTCAAGGAGGTTGCAGCTGCCTCTGCCTCGGCTCCGAAGGTGTCCGGGTCGAGGCAAAGGAGGGACAAGGAATTGGTGGCAGAAGAGGGTGTGCCCTCCTCCCCACCGAAGGGACCGAGGATGCGGCGGGGAAAGGTCGTCTGCCGAAGGGACTCCAGGGTGCCACCTAGGGAGAGTGGGGAACTGAGTGACCCCAACGCGTTGGCAAACCATCCCAACTTTGAGATGGGGGAGAAAGCCACGGTCCCTCTCGGCGAAACCATCATCCATTGGGATGAAACGATGAACCGGGTCTCCCTCACCTCTCATCGGCCTTTGTGGATTGAGGGGGACATCATCGACGACGCGGCATATAACTTCTCCTTTGGCATCTACGGCCGGGAGGATGCTGCCTCCTACAAGGAGATGTCCATGCATGACCTTGCATTCGCAAGCTCTCAGGCCCAGCTCCGCACAACCAAGCTCTCCCACATGGTCGCCCGTCGAGGTCTTAGACTCTCAAATAGGTGGAGGTGGGCTGATGCGTCAAAGCTGGCTGCAGAAGAGAAGGCTGTTGACCTCGCGGCTCGCTTGGTCACGGCCGAGAGACTCTTAGAGGAGTCGTCTGGAGGCTTGGTTCGTGCCTACCTTGATGATTTTTCCCCTTCCCAATCCCTTTATATGCATAGGTTCTAATCCAACAGCTTTGTTGACCTGCAGGGACCTGGCGCTGCCGACTCGCTCAGGATACGATGCGAGGAGTCAGACCAGGAGGTGCACGACCTTAGGGCTCAGCTTGCTGAAGACTAAAGGCAGCTAAAGGAGAGAAGGAGAGAGATAAGCAGACCTTCGAGGGCATCGACGTCTGCCCCACCTTGCCCTTTTGAAGCCGAGAGCACGCGGAGGAGGATCGTGACGTTAACGGCCCAGGCCTTGGTGAGCCGCCTTCACGAGGTGGATGCTCTTCGAGATAGCTGGAAGGGAGTCTCTGTCGATGACATTCTGCATGAGTTCTTCCCTTCCCCTACGCGACCTGACTCGCCTTCCTGCAATGGTGGTTATTCCCCCTGAACGTGAGGGTGGCCAGGGACTTCTTCTCTTCTTTTGCTCCTCGTAGGAACCATGTATCTCCTGTACACCTTTTTCTTTTAATCCTGCGTGCACCAATAGGGGTGAAGCAACAGTTTATGTAATACATATTGCAAATGGACTAGCTATCATTTTAACGAATCTCTTAGCTTGTTCTTTTTTCTCTTTTTTTTTCTTTACCGCGTGGGGATTCGATACCTTCTTGAACCGATCACCGAGTAGCTAGTCGACCTGACGAGCCTCCCCACCTGTCGGCATGACTGAGCCCGGCAAATGGTCCCTAGTCAAGGACCTTAACTATTTTAGGCTGAGTACTCATCCACATCCTAGGTGCTTTGCTTACCTGGAGATAGGGGAACTCAACGCCCTCCTAATCCAATTGGAGGCGGACGTACACACTCGCGTCCTAGGTGCTTTGCTTACCTGGAGACAGGGGAACTCAACGCCCTCCCAATCTAATTGGAGGCGGAAGTACCCACTCGCGTCCTAGGTGCTTTGCTTACCTGGAGACAGGGGAACTCAACGCCCTCCCAATCCAATTGGAGGAGGAAGTACCCACCCGTGTCCTAGGTGCTTTACTTACCTGGAGATAGGGGAACTCAACGCCCTCCCAAATCAGTTGTTGAACCGCAAGTCGACCTGACGACCCCCCCATCTGCTGGCATGACCAATCCTGGCGGAGGGTCTCTAGTCAGGGATCTTGAACTGGGATATTTCCCCATAACCCATTTTTCATTCATAGTTTACCTGTTACAACTTCCTTACGCTACGCCCTCCGGGCACCTCATTACACCTTGCCCTTCTCTGGGCACTTCACTACATCTCGCACCTCTCTGGGCACTTCATAACATCTCGCCCCTCTCTGGGCACTTCATTACATCTCGCCCCTCTCTGGGCACTTCACTACATCTCGCCCATCCCGGGCTCACTCGGTCGCGCGCTCCTTGGCCATCTCCGCCATTGCTTCTTCCATTTCTTCTACTTCCTGCATCCATCCGATCGCATTGACTGCAGTGACATAGCACTGACGCGCCTCCCGGGGATCTCCCCTGACTCTTATCTGGACCTCTCCGGAGTTGTACTTCAGACATTGATGGTAGGAGGACGGCACGCACTTGTACGCACTGATGAGGGGACGCCTGAAGATAGCGTTGTAACTGCTCGGCGCATCCATGATGATGAACTGACAGTTCTTTGAAGTTCCCCCTAGGGTGACGAGGAGTTCGACTCCTCCCTCTACCTCCTTCCTTTCCCCGGAGAATCTGAAGAGCGGCCCATCTGATGCCAGCACTCGCCTTGCCTCGACCTTCATCCCCTCGAAGGCCTTCTTGAACACCACGTTCACTGAGCTCCCGTTGTCGACTAGGATCCGGGAGACCGTGAAGTTCTCGATCACCGCCTTGATGACAAGTGCATCGCAGAAAGGGTCCTCATGGGCCGGCAGGTCCTGGGCCGAGAAGGTGATCTTCTCGCCCGAAGGTGGGGGTCGGGAGGTCGAAGCGATGCTCCGGCGGTATATGGCGTGGAGGCTCCCCTTTCGGGTGGCCTCTTTGCCCGCTCCTCCATGGATGACCCCGATCCCTCCCAGGGCCCAACGACCCTCTCCCCGCATGGGTCATCCTCCTCCTTGCTCTTCCCCTTCTCTCCTGCCCGCGGACCTTCCAGGCACAACTGCTTCCCCCTGCTGGGGCTCTCCCTCCTTCTCTCATCTCGAGGAACTCCGGGCAAGCTGCGGTCGCGTGACCTTCTTGCTGGTGGAAGTCACAATACAGCAGCGCCAGCTCGTTCCCCTGCTTCTCCCAACGTCCCCTCTTCTTCCCCCCTTTCTTCCGGCCAATGGCCATGGCTTGCAGGGGCTGGACTTGTAGCGGTCCCGAGTTCTGTTGCCACCCTGCCGGGTGGAACCGCTCATGCCTCTCCTGAGAACCTCCTCCTCCCTGGAAGTGTCCCCTTCCTTGGCCTTAAGGGGGCGCTACCTGTGACATCCAAGCTGGTCGGGCGGTTGTTGGTTGTGACCTCCAGCCTTGCTCCTGTCCAATGGGGGGCCCCTGGTGTCCCTGACTCCTCACTTCCTCCTTCCTTCTTCCTCCATGCTCTCTCCTCTCCTCCTCTGCTACCTGGGATAACCTCGCCATGAACTCCTGGTTGGTGGCCTCGCACTCGATTTCCCGATCAGCACGCTTCATCAGCTCTTCGAAAGACAGGGGAGGGTCCCGAGTTAGACTCATCCTGAACAGCCCCTACTGCATCCCAAGGGTGAAGGCTAGCTGCAGGGTGTGCCCGGGCACCTCGACGACAAGGAGGACCTCCCCCTAGAACCTATCCATGTAGTTAGCCAGCGTCTCCCCTAGCTTCTGCCTGACTGCGAACAAGGCCTCCACCCCCTTCTTCCTCTTCTTCGAGGTAGAGAACCTTAACAAGAAACATCGATGCAATTCCTCGAAGCGGTAGATGGTCCCCACCGGGAGCTGGTGGAACCAATCCCTCGCCTGTCCCTGGAACGTGACGGCAAAGAGCCTGCACTTGAAGGCATCTGACATTTGCCTGATCGAGGACATGTCCTCGAACCACTGAAGATGCTGGAGAGGATCGCTATCCCCCTCGTAGTAGGGCATGGCGGGCTCGCGAAACCCATCTGGAATTGGGGCTGACATGACCAGCTCACAGAAAGGGCTTCTCCACTCCCCTTGGTTGGGTGGAGGCGTTCCTATCATCTCCCCGCCGGGGCAGCTGGTCCAGGGCGAGCTGTTGAAGAGCACTCACGCCTGGAGGCTTAAACCCTCCTCTGAGGCTGGCTCCCTCCCTTGCTGACTGGTTCTTCCTACTTCCATCAGGGATATTGATGTGATCATAGGTGCAGGTGGTGTCGAGCACTCACCGCGAGCGGAGGGTGCGACCTGCAGGAGCTCCAGGATCCTTTTGATGAACTCATCGAAGTCACTCTTCTTCACATACTCGCAAGCAGGAGGCGGGTCTACCAACTCATCGCTTCCAGCCATGAGACCTAGCTCAGAGCTTTTCGAACTACTCGCTTCCACGCTCACCGCACCAGAATGTTGAAACCAGTAACCCGGTTTCAGCGTTCGAAAGGGGGTTGCGACTAACCCTTACTTGACCTAAGCCTTGACCCTTGACCGGTCACTAAGAACTGAGGGACTTTCCCCTTGATGATCACTGGATTCTAAAGATAGACCCCTTAAGCTGCAGCGTGGAGGTCCCACCACACACCCGGAAGCCCACTCGAAACTTCCCCTCCCAAGTCAATGCTGAGTCTGGGCACCTTGGAGGGCACTAAGAACCACCTCACCGTCAACTGAAGGATGACAGGGGAGGGGGGTGCTTGCTCACAAGACACACACGAGGGGGGGGGGGGGGGGTAGAGACCAACCCTTCCCAAGGTGCCCATGGGGGTCTATTTATAGATTTCCCAAAATTGGGCTGCGGATAGCCGAAATTCCACTATCCGCAGCTCGACCATGACCATGACTGGACAACGCAGGAGGGGGGGCGAGTGGGGCTCGAGGTGCCCACTCCCCCCTCGCAGGAGGTCCTACCCGCCCCCCCAAGGGGGCCGGGCGAGTGGGAGGGTTCCCCCCACTCGCTCGAAGGGGGCCGGCGAGTGGGAGGGTCCTCCCACTCGCCCAAAGTGGCCCGGGCGAGTGGGAGGGCTCCTCCCACTCGCCTGAAGGGGGCCGGCGAGTGGGAGGGTCCCTCCCACTCGCCCAAAGGGGCCCAGGCGAGTGGGAGGGATCCTCCCACTCGCCCGAAGGGGGCTGGCGAGAGGGAGGGCCCCTCCCACTAGCCCAAAGGGGGTCGGGCGAGTGGGAGGGCTCCTCCCACTCGCCCAAAGGGAGCCGGGGGAGCGGGTGCTCCCTCCGCTTCCCCCGCCGCCTCTTTTTGACGTTCTCTTAGTATCAAATATTATATATATAAATATATTATATATACATCTGCATGCGTTCGTCGATCTCTCCCCCAGATCTGCGTTCGATGATCTCCGAACCGCTGAGACGAGCGTTTGACGAGCTCTCCCCCAGATCGACTTTCGTCGAGCTCTCCCCTCCCCTGCCAGCAAGCTGTTATCCGCACACCACCAGTGATCAAGTCAAGCTTGCCCATCTCCTCTAGTCAAACGGCCAGCTAGCTTCTTTCTCCATTTTGTTTTTGCTAGTTGCAGCCCCTCTTTGCCTATAAATAAGGGGGCTCCTCCCTTGTTTTAAAGGTTCGGAAATTTAGAACCTTAAGTAAGTGTTTTTCTTGAGTGTTCTTGTGAGTTTATTTGAGTGTTTTTTTTTGAGTGTTTGTAAGCCCTTGTTTGGGCTCCTTTTCTTATTTAAGCTTTTCTTTAAAAGTTGTAATGAATATATACATATATATAAGAGTTCTTCTTCTTTGTTCATCTGTTCTTCTTTTTCTTTTTTTTCTCTTGTTCTGTTTCTTTGTTTTTATTATTGTTGTGTGTGAGTGAATGAGTTAGTGTTTTATTTTTCTTTTAACTTAGATTTCATAAAGTTTTGTGTGTGAGTGTATGAGTGTAAACTTTGTTTTATTTTAATTCAGTTCTACTTATTGATGTGTGTGTGAGTGTATGAGAGTAATTTATTTCATAGTTTAGTTTAATTTAGCTTTCAATTTAATTGCGTAGCTTTTATTATTGCCACGCATTTATTTCTCGTCTACCCATTTGGGTAGAACCCGCTCACGCATTTATTTCCCCTCTCCCTGTTCGGGTAGAGATTGCCTTTTTTATTGCTTTCATAACTTAGTTTTATTGCTTTCTTTCATTTCAGTCATTTAAATTTTGTAGAGTGCGTGTGTTTTTAATTTAGTGTGCACCTCTTTTTCCTTATAATTGTTTTTCTTTGTTTCCGCTAACCGCACGCAATCGCTTAAATTATCATCGTCATCGCTCTTTTTATTTTATAAAATCACTCATCTTTTTCATCGATAAAATAATAGCGCGTTCTTAAAAAGTAAAAATAATCAACAGGATCCGGAAAAATACGACCTTGATATTTTCTATAAAATATCCTATACTATACGCGATAAGGTATACTTTCCTTTTCGAATGATTAGTTTGGATATATAATTACAAAAACTTGCAAAACTCTCCTTTTCTATTTTCATATATTTAGAGAATTCGGCGTCGTAGCCGGGGCGTAATCGTCGATATTTCGAAAGAAGAAAAGATCGTTACTTCTATTCCTCGAAATAGGATAACGGTTAGTTTCTCGAAGTAGGAATACTCGTGAAACTCCTCGAAAATGCCCGCATAATTCTAATCACATCACGAAAAGGTTTGCAAAGCTCTTAAATTTAATTCATCAGTTAGTTGTGAGATTAAGTTGGGTCCACTTAGAGAAGGATTTTATTAATCGAGAAAAGAGTAAAGTGTGCAGCTCCTATGAATACTCCCCCTACATAGATGCTTCCTATGAAATTTTCAATGTACTCCCCCTAAATTTTTGGATTTATGCAAGATATTTCCCCCGTTGGTAGTATAAAAGAGGGTAGAGAAGTGTGTATGCAATATGACTTAATGAGATATATATATATATATGTAGAGAAGAAAATAGGATGCAATGAGGAAGTTCATAGATACCACTCTACCACTTGTTAAGAAAATATATGCATGATTGAATATACTAGTAGAGAGTAAGACAAAGCCACTTGTTTAGACATATTATACCACTTGTTGATAAAAATAATCATTATTAAGCATAAGTAGTAAGCATAAAAAATTTGATAAGCTCTCTTAAAATGAATATCTTCTTAGAAAATAAGATTGTATAAAAAATAATTAGTTTTAAGACTAATTAGAAAATGTTTTTAATTAAAGTCCAAGAGATGTTATTTCATTGAAATTTTAGAGGTAAAATTGCAAGCATGATTTCAAAATATCAAGAAGAGATAAGAATTATAATGTAAATTAATTTGCATTTCATGTAAAATTAAATATTGTAGTGGTCATGCTTTGTCATCTAGTGCATTTACTTAAGTTTGTAAAGAATAGTGTATATGTGCTATAGGGTCCAATTCTCATGAGTATAAGTTTTATGAAAGATAATGATGTGTACAAAATAGTGTTTTGTTAAAATATACAAGTGAATTAATCAAAACACATGACATATATAATCGAATTTCATAACATTAAAATACACAAATAATATTACTTCCACAATATTTTAATGCACATGAATAAAGAGTACAACTACCAAGGTGCTATACACACAATGCTTATTAAGTCTTATCAGGGTGCAAAGCAGTGCTTGGGGATCACATTTATTCTTTTTACTTTTAATTTTATTTTTGTGATCATGTGTACTAAGAGAAGTGGTGTATAATTTGTTTGCTACAAAACACTTCACAATCCTTTCCAAGGTGCTCAACCTCACAATGCTCATTAAGACTTATCAGGAGGGTGAGTAGTGCTTGGTGGAGTTTTCCTTATCAATTTTTATTTGATTTTTATTTTAGTGACAAATGACTCTGAATTCACTTGTTTTGCAAACAATAGCATTTTAATTTTTTAAACCACTTTTCTCTAATGAATAAGTGCAAGAAAAACAAAGAATTGCAATAAACAATTCAATGTTGTGTAGGTAATTTATTTATACATTTTAATCTACTTTTTATTACACTACACCATCATACACGACTAAGATTAACAATACATGTAGGCTTTCAAAATAAGTGAGTGAATGTATCATTATCAAATATAAAATATTGCTCATACTTAGAGGCATGTAAAACATTCTTACACATATTTTCTACAAACAATTTCATTGCACATAACAAGATAGTTTTTAAGGCATGACAAATACAAAATAATGTTTTAAAGAAACTTGAAAATTAAATTAAACATTATATTTAATTTAATTGATATAATTAATCATTCTTGACAATGACAATGAACAATCTGTTTTTATAATTTTTGATTTTTTATAAAAAAATATAAAATAATAAACACACAAAGAAACATTAAGAAAAACATATTTTTGTTCTTTGAAATTGTTTTGTAATTTTGTATTTGGTTTTTAAATATTTTAAAATAAAGAGTTTTTTTTTTTGGAAAACAGAGAAGTATATTAAGAGCACATCAGTATAATGATCTTCTATGCTAGATAAAATGCAAAAAGAAAGGAAAATTGATTTTATGCTACCACCGACGCTAGTACTACCGCTCGGCGCTAGCAATAGAGAATTTTTCTTTTGCTTAGAAAAAACGGTTTTTGATAAATTTTCGTTCTTGTTTTTCTTAATTCATGTTTTCTATGATAAGTAACACCATATACCACAAAGAGTTTTAAATAATAATGAAAAAGTTGCAGATAAAAGATTTTTATCCTAAGGTGTCAAAATAGTCTTTCAAAATACTTATGTTTTTCAAAATCATGAAAGCCCAAAGAGTATATAGTATGAAAAACACAAGATAGCATGTTTGAACAAAATATGCATGATTGAAATGATCATAAAGAGTGAAATAATTTCATATTTATCATGTATAATTTATTATAATGAATTCTTTTAATATGAATATATTTTGGTGGTTTTTGAATTGTTTTGTAAATTTTCTTTTTGATTATGATTCTTAGAAATTAACTAAAAACATATGTAACATATTTGAAGGTAGAAGATAATGATAAAAGTAGCATAATAATTTTTCAAAAATTAATATTTAGAGAAATCGGAGATTTTCAAGAAAATAGGCTACCGTTATCGTCGGGCGGTAGCTCACATAGACTAGATTTTTCATGAATTAAACATGTTTTTGTTTATATTTTTTTATTCCAATTTTTGTTGATTATGATTTAACATGATAGAGGTTATCATATGCAGTAAAGAAATTAGACAAATAATTATAAAAATTACGCATTTAATATTTTAGCATAAGATCCCTAATAGCCCAATTAAATCTATTTTTGAAAATAATTTCATTATTCTTGATAATATCACAAAATAAATTTAGTATTCAATTTATAATGATAATATAAGATATTTATAGGCAAAGGATTTAAAAAGGATAAAAACTAGAAAATGGATAGATATGCACTTGAAAAATGATATGACTTTTTTATTTCATTTCATTCAATTTGATTTATTAAACAGTAGACATAATGTGTGTAAGTCATATCCCATGATATATAAAGTGACCATAGTGTGTTGGCTTAAGAAAAAAAATCAAAAACAAACAAAACACAAAGAAAAAGAAATTAAGCATATCACGAAGTAGAGTATTGTATATTCCATTTTGATTTGTTTCTACTTCATGCAATAATTTAATGATTCCTAATGAATAAGAGATTAAGGTATCCAAAGTGGGTCGGGTGTGATGGTTCCTTTGGGTACCCAAATATAGTGTGTTAGCTTATGGGGAGTTATTGATGAAAGGGTCCTTACAAGTCGACTTAGTGTTTCATTTTAATTTTGGGCCTCCATTCATACTTTGGATGTTTGTCTTTCAAATTCATATAATGATTATATGACATCTTTATGTGGTGAAAGTTGGTTAAAAAACAGTTCGCTGGGGATTTATGTTTGTTGATATTGTTTTTCAAAATAGATTAATGTTGATAATCATAAAGAGTTTTAGAAAATCATTCTTTGAAAGTTTATAAGAGTGATGGTATTTCTTAAGAATTGAATGTTGAAAGAGTGGGTGATTATGTGCATTATATAAATAGTTCTTATTTACTTGTTGATTTTCATTTCCACTCTTTCTTATAGACCTACTATTATAATATGAAGTTAAACTTTTTGAATTTTGATGATTTGATAAACTAGAAATGGGAGATTTTTTATTACATGAAATTTTTTGAATAAACATTTTTAATGATTCTAGTTTATCCTTTAGAGTATCATTTTCTTTTATCAATTTTTCATTATGCTCTTTTGAAGTTAAAAGAATTTTTTCCAAAACCTTGAGTTCTTCTTTAAAAGTATTATAATCAAAACAAGGTTTAGCATTTTCAACTAAAGAACATGAAAGAGAATTTGACGCGTCAATATGAGATTCTACTTTAGCGTTTGCTTTTAATATTTTATTTTCTAAACGTAATTTGAAATTAGCATTTTTCAACTTTAAAATTTTACGTTTAGCAATTTCAAGCATATGAAATGTAGAAATAGAATTAGTTACAAAAGGAGAAGATTTTGATTTTCTTATATTATTATGGGATGAGGCAAGATTTGAACACAAGGTTCCTTTGACATCTTCTTGGCATTTCTCTTCCATAGTTAAGTTTTCATCTTCTCTTCCGCTTGATGTGTTGTCATCATTTGAGTACAATATTATGATGTTGCATTTTTCTCTTTTTGATAGATCTTCCTTCAAGCATGAGTCCTCATCGGTTTCTTCTCTTGGATTCATAAGGAATCGTTCTTGTTCATCATCTGTGGTAGGAAGACTATAAGAAGGTTCAAGAAATTTTCAAACTTCATAAGCAGTAGAAGGCGCATAAATAAGTTTGAAAAATTTTTGATTCAGTGCACAATATAGACAATTCATAGATTTGGCATTTAAAAAGATTCCTTTTTATTTAGAGTACTTGGAGGGCATTTTAAAAGTAATATTCCAAACTTCAATATCTAAATATTTAAGAAATTTTTCCATTAGGGCCCGTTCATTTGCATGGAATTGAAGACTTAGAATTGCAATTCGACGATGAATTCCAATTACGCCGTTCGGTTCTTAGGTAGCTTTAATAATTAGAATTTGAGTTAAATATCATGGAATTGATTTTAGCCTAGGCATAAAATCTAGCTGGACATATCGGAATTGGGCGACCAATGACTCCTTAACTGCACTTCTCGTTCCTCCTCGACATTCTGACTCGCTAGGGCTCCTCCTAGGCCTGCGAGCGGTGAAGTTCGGTGCGGTTTGGGCATAAACCGAAACCGCACCGCAGGGGTGCGGTTTCTGACTGACCAAAACCGCATCGCACCGAAACCGTGCGGTGCGGTTTCGATTCGGTGTAGTTTTTGGTCGGTTTTTGCAGTGCGGTTTCGGTTTTTAGCAATTTTTGCACCTTCTTTAATTTGGGCAAGGTTCTTCTATGAAAAGTTGAAAACTAATTAGAAATTTAATAATCATCATGAGGTCTTACAATATAGCCTAGGATTAGAGCGCTTATATATTTTGTAACAATGTACTTATATACATAGTTCCATCATAGCATGATCTGTAGCGATGTGCATGTAGATTCAGCTCTAAGTAGTCAATCTAGTTACAAAAATTGATTTGAGATCGTAGAATAATTAAAAATATCATTTAGACTGAAACAGCTAGTGACAGATGCAAGCAAAAATCAATCTATTGAAGAAAAAAAATTACAGCTTTCCAACTAAGTTAATGGAAGGGACATGGAGACAGTTATCACAACCACCGACACCAAGACAATAAAGTTGTAACAACCACTCATACAGATAACCAATTAACCATCAACAGAGTTTGTTTGAAAGCAATGTATTTAACTCGTTGATTTTAACTTCCAAGGTATAGCTCTTGTGGCAAGAGTCATATGAAGTTTGCACCTCGGCATGGGACTATTCATTATTCTTGCTAAGAATAAGTAGCAACATATCTACTTGAGTTATCAACGAAACTAAGTGTGCTAAATAATATGTTTTATGTATATTTGCTTTAACATGATTTACTTCACCTAAGCAACATGTATGGTATGTTGACCTACCGAACTAAGCTAATCATTTTGTTATATTGAGTGTTAGAGGAGTTAATGAAATAGAAGCACCCATTGCGATTCATGCAGAAACCTATAGAATATTTCTTAAATTTGTCTCCCTAAAATGGAATGCAGTATGCAGCCTGTAATGCTTATATTAATATAATTTTAATACTTATATTATATATATTATATAGTTATATTTTATATAAGTTAGTTTGAAAGATTGAAAATTTGGCCCAACTAAAGTCTAAACTCATTCAAGAATCACTGAATCAGTGAATCACAGTGCGGACAGATCTCTTACTAGACATAAGATTTTAAAATTTAAAACCTAAGTGACGGTGCGGTGCGGTTTTCTCGGTTTTATGGAGTTATAAACCGCACCGCACCGACTGGGGGTCGGTTTTGACACACACAAAACCGCACCGCACCGCAACCGTGCGGTACGGTTTGAAATGCGGTGCGGTTTGTCGGTTTGGTGCGGTTTCCGGTTTCCCTGCACAGGCCTAGCTCCTCCTCCACTTTCCAGCAGCGACTCGCGACCTTCCGATGATCCAGCAGAGGCGCGCATATTTTCGCCCTAGCGCGCGTTTTTCGCCCTAGCGCGCGTTTTTTCGCCCGGGCGCACGTTTTTCGCCCGGGCGCTCGTTTTTCGCCCGGGTGCGCGTTTTTTGCCCGGGAGCTCGTTTTGTCGCCCGGGCGGGCGAATTATCGCCCGAGCGCGCGTTTTTCGCCTTGGCGCACGTATTTTGCCAAGGTCCCACGTTTTTCTCCTAAGGGCACGCTTTTCGTCCGGGCGCGCATTTTTCGCCCGGGCACGCGTTTTTCGCCCGGGCGCGCATTTTTCGCCAAGGCGCGCATTTTTCGCCCGGGCGCGTTTTTCGCCCGGGAGCGCGTTTTCGCCCGGGCCCGCATTTTTCGCACGGGAGCGCGTTTTTTGCCCGGAAGCGCATTTTTTGCTAGGGAGCGCGTTTTTCGCCCGGGCGCGTTTTATGTCGCCCGGGCGTGCGTTTTTCGCCTGGTCGCGCGTTTTGTCTCCCGGGCGCCCGTTTTTTCGCCCGTGCGCGCGTTTTTCGCCCGGGCGTGCAATTTTCGCCTGGGCTCGCATTTCTCGCCCGGGAGAACATATTGTCGGTCGGGCACGTGTTTTTTGCCCGGGAGCGCGTTTTTCGGCCAGGCTCACGTTTTTCACCCTGGCGCGCGTTATTCACCCGGGCGCGTGTTTTTTCGCTTGGGCGCGCATTTTTCACTCGGGCACACGTTTTTTCGCCCGGGCGGGCGTTTTGTCGCCCAGGCGGGCGTTTTGTCGCCCGGGCGGGCTTTTTGTCGGCCGGGCGCGCGTTATTTGCCTGGGCGCGCGTTTTTCACCCGCGCGTGTATTTTGCCCGGGTCCCACAGTTTTTCTCTCGGACGCGTGTATTATTACCATGGAGCGTGTTTTTTGTCCGGGCGCTCGTTTTTTCGTCGGGCGCGCATTTTTTGGCCGGGAGCGCGTTTTGTCTCCCGGGCTCCAGTTTTTCGCCCGGGAGCGCGTTTTTCGCCCGGGCCTGCGTTTCTCGACAAGACACACGTTTTTCGCCCTTCCGCGCTTTTTTCGCCCGGGCGCGCATTTTGCCTCCCGGGCTCGCATTTTTCGCCCGGGCGTGCCTTATTTAGCCGGGTGCGCGTTTTTCGCGCAGGCACGTTTTATGTCGCTCGAGTGCTTTTTATGTTGCCCGGGCGCGCGTTTGTCGGCAGAGCGCGCATTTTTCACCTGGGTGTGTATTTTGTCTCCCGGGAGCCCGTTTTTCGCCCGGGCTCCCGATTTTTGCCCGGGCGGGAATTTTTCGCCCAGGAGCGCGTTTTTCGTTCGGCCTCGTATTTTTCGCCCGGGCGCGAATATTGTCGCCCGGGCGCGCATATTGCCGCACGGGCATGTGTTTTTCGCCCATCCACACGTTCTTCGCCCTTGCGCGCATTTTTCGCCCGGGCGCGTGTTTTGCCTTCTTGGCGCGCGTTTTTCGCTCGGGCACACGTTTTTCGCCCTGACGCGCATTTTTTGCCTTGGCGCACGTTTTCGCCCTGTCCTGCATTTTTCGCATCGGTGTATGTTTTGCGCCCGGGCGCGTGTTATTCGCTCGGGCAATCGTTTTGTCTCCGGGGCGCGCATTTTTGGCTCAGGCGCGCATTTTTCGCCCGGGCGCATGTTTTTTGTCGCCCGGGCGAGCATTTTTTGCTTGGCCGTGTTTTTTGTCTCTCGGGCACCTGTTTTTCGCCCGGGAGGGCGTTTTTCGCTCGGGCGCGCCTTTTTTGCTCGGGCACACATATTGTCACCACGGCGCGCGTATTTCGCCCAGGCACGCATTTTTCGCCCGGACGCTTATTGTCGTCGGGGTGTGTGTTTTGTGTCCAGGCGCGAGTTCTTTGCCCTAGCGTGCTTTTTGCGCCCGAGCGCGTGTTTTTTGTCCGGGCACGCATTTTTTTCACGGGCGCGCATTTTTTTTCTCAGCAGACATATTTTTTCCAATTCTTAAATTGAATTTTATTTAACAAATGAACAAAAATATTGATCAATTTCACAATATTCACCGATATTGTTTATTAGACGAACACTCGAATTGGAATTAGACCAATTCCAATTCTAAATATCGAATCTCAATATCGAATTCCAATATCAAATTCCAATTTCATCCAAACGAACGGGCCCTTAGAGTTTTCCACCCTTTGTAATTTTCACTCATAAATAAAAATTATCCCCTCTAGTGGATGCGAGATCATGAAGCGTCATTATTCCTAATTGTAAAGTCGTATTGGAATAATCTTGTTGTGATACCACTTGTTGGATCTTTAGGCGCCCTTAGAGGGGAAATAAGGGTTTTAAGGAATTTTTACTTAAATAAGAATATCAGAGTTTATCGATGAAGTTTCAGAATATTTTATTAAAAAATATGTTTAATATCTCAGAAATTGTTATTGATGCGCACCCGTAAAGACGATACGTGATGTGGTCTCATAAAATGTCCAGGCAGTGCATTCGGGTTGTGCGCTAATGAACATCACTCGCCTCATTTGGTGGAGGAAGTGGGGTTGACCAAGGTAAACCCCACTGGCCCCGTAACCGCCCATCATGGGGTGCAAATAGTAAAATCCCACATCATGGGGGTGCAAATAGTAAAATCCCACATCATGGGGTGCAAATAGTAAAATCTCACATCATGGGGTGCAAACAGTAAAATCCCTCATCATGGGGTGTAAATAGTAAAATCCCCCATCATGGGGTGCAAATAGTAAAATCCTCCAACATGGGGATGTAAATAGTAAAATCTTTCAATACAGTCTGCGTATAGCAAATAATATGGTTATGGTGTGCGCATAACCATATCCGTCATATGAATACATATCACCACAAAACTATACAAACTGGTGTGCGCGTAGCCATATTCATGATAAATGTGTGTATAACACATAAATTGGTTATGGTGTGCGGGTAGCCGCATAACCACCATAACCACCTATTTAATTAGAAAGTGTCACCCTCATAAATGTGTGGCTCCGTTCGTTTCGTTGGAATTGGGGCTTTAGAATTGACATTCAATTGCCAATTCCGATTGTGACTGTTCGGCGGCCATAAAATTATCATGGAATTGGAATTCATTTCAATTCCCGTGGGAATTGATTATAGAAGAAAAACGACCACTTCAATTCTTACCTCACGAGGTCTTCATTCGTGATTCCCACAGACGATTTTTTCGTTCGTGCGCGCATTTTTCGTTCGAACGCGAATTTTTTCGCTCGAACGCGAATTTTTCGCCCGAACGCGAATTTTCGCCCGAACGCAATTTTTTCGCCCGAACGCGAAATTTTCGCCCGAACGCGATTTTTACGCCCGAACGCGAATTTTTTCGCCCGAACGCGAATTTTTCGCCCGAACGCGAATTTTCGCCCGAACGCAATTTTTTCGCCCGAACGCGAAATTTTCGCCCGAACGCGATTTTTACGCCCGAACGCGAATTTTTTCGCCTGAACGCGAATTTTTCGCCCGAACACGAATTTTCGCCCGAACGCAATTTTTTCACCCGAACGCGAAATCTTCGCCGGAACGCGATTTTTACGCCCGAACGCGAATTTTTCCACCGAACGCAAATTTTTCCCCCGAACGCGAATTTTTTCGCCCAAACGCGAATTTTTCGCCCGAACGCGAATTTTTCGTCCGAACGCGAATTTTTCGTCCGAACGCGAATTTTTCGACCGAACGCGAATTTTTCGCCCGAACGCGAATTTTACGCCCGAACGCGAATTTTACGCCCGAACGCGAATTTTACGCCCGAACGCGAATTTTTTCGCCCGAAAGCGACTTTTTCGCCCAAACGCGACTTTTTCGCCCGATCGTGAATTTTTCCGCCCGAACGCGAAATTTTCTCCCGAACGGGAATTTTTCGCCCGAACGCGACTTTTTCGCCCGAACGCGAATTTTTTAGCCCGAACGCGACTTTTTCGCCCGAACGCGAATTTTTCGCCCGAACTCGAATTTTTCGCCCGAACGCGAATTTTTTCGCCCGAACGCGATTTTTTCGCCCGAACGCGATTTTTTCGCCCGAACCCGATTTTTTCGCACGAAAAATTCGTGTTCGAACGAAAAATTCGCGTTCGGGCGAAAAAATTCTCGATCAAGCGAAAAATTCGCGTTCGGGCGAAAAATTCGCGTTCGGGCTAAAAAATTCGCGTTCGGGCGAAAAATTCGCGTTCGGGCGAAAAAGTCGCTTTCGGGCGAAAAAATTCGCGTTCGGGCGAAAAAATTCGCATTCGGCCGAAAAATTCGCGTTCGGGCAAAAAATTCGCGTTCGGGCGAAAAAATTCTCGATCAGGCGAAAAATTCGCGTTCGGGCGAAAAAGTCGCGTTCGGGCGAAAAATTCGCGTTCGGGCGAAAAATTCGCGTTCGGGCGAAAAAATTCGTTATCGGGCGAAAAAGTCGCGTTCGGGCGAAAAATCCGCGTTCAGACGAAATATTCAAGTTCGGGCGAAAAAATTCTCGTTCAGACGAAATTTTTTTAATATGAAACCAAACAGTAGAATTACTAATTCCAATTCCCGTGTCATAATTCCTGAATTTAGGCGAACGACAGAATTGGAATTGACTTCAATTCCAATTCCTATGAGAATTTGAATTGAAGTCAATACCAATTCCTACATACCAATTCCTGCGAAACGAACGGAGCCTAAATAGAAATGAAAAATAATAAACTCCACTTGATAAAAAAATAATCAACTCTGCCAAATGAATATCCGGGCTCTTAAAATCTTATTTTTTTTTTAAAAAACCTCAATCCCCTTCCTCCTTCACGAGCAGCCATCTTTATAGGCGAAAGTGAATTTCTTTTTTAGCAGGTACGGGGGTGCTGCCGCCATTACTGTGGAGGCATAACTCCGGGCGGGATCTGTGGAGGAGGCGCGTATGGAGGAGCTCGGGCTGGAGGTGGCATCGTCCTTGTGAAATGCCAGGGCTTGGATTGCTGACGTGGAGAGAGAGATGGTGGGCGGATCGCTGACGTGGAGGAGGCCGGTTGCATGCATGGAGGAGGTGGTGGAGCTGCTGCGGAGATGGCCGGAAGCTTGCATGGAGGTGGCGGGGCTGCTGCGGAGATGGCCGGAAGTTGCTGCGTGGAGGACCTACAAGCCATTGGAGCCTCGCATGGAAGAGCTGCTTGCATGCATGGTGGTTGCTGGAGCATGGTGGAGGTCCGGCGGCTGTTGAAGTGGTGGTCGGAGCAGCTTATATATATATAATCATATATATATATAAACATATATATATATCTATAACCGTGTATATATATATATATATATAACATATATATATACAAACATATATATATATACATAAAACATATATATATACATAAAACATATATATATACATAAAACATATATATATATAAACATATATATATATATATTTATATATATTTATATATGTAGATATGTATGAGAGCTTGCGCGTCTTGGACGCGGCAGCGGGATTTCACACATAAATTCCCCCAGGCCTGCCGTAATCCTACAAAATAAAAATATCTATAAGATTTGGACATAAAATAATATTTTTACGAAAATTTATAAAAACAACACACAAATGTGATAATTTATTTAAATATCTAATAAGATATTAGCCTAAAACGATGACTAAATACCAGTCATCATTTAACATATCCATTCAACTACTTCTGCAAATAAAGAACACAAAGTCGTCGCATCTTTTGTAACATCTGAAGCACAACTGATTTGCAAAATGAGATACCATGAGGTGAATAAACCAAGAAATTAATTAGAGTTCTACTCCTCCTATCAGTCCAACCATCTGCCATTAACATAGATCCAGTTTTTTTTTCCAATTATCTCTATATGAATCTACAAGAAACCGACACTCTTCTTTGCAATCTCTAAGCAAATTAATTCTCATCATGTGGTAGGTAGACAACATATAACCAGGACCAATTGAAGCAATTGCATCAATAGCTTTTTGCGCAAATGCTGAATTTAAAGCATTTATAGGTATGCAACTATCAAAAAACCATCTAGCTACGGCCATATCAGCACGATGCACCGCCTCTTTTGAGGATAAGACACTTTTCAATGATGGTTGTGATCTTGCAGATGTTCTAGGGGCAAAGTAATTTTCAACTTAATCAATTTTTCTCCTACCATTTTCTTGTACGATTGAGTTTTGAGACCTAGGAAGAGAAGTTATATCATCATCCACGTGATCACCGTATGGATTTACACTATCTAAGGATTCTTGTGCTTCTTGTTTTTTTATCAGTTATTACTTTTAAGTTTTCTTGCATCTGATGTCGAATATCAAGCGGAACCTTTTTGCAAGCACCAATATTTCCTTTAGTCCCAGCTAAATGTTACTTCATTCTATTAATTCTCCTACCCTTATAAGTCCTCCACAATGTAAACACCTATACTGTTTTTTACCGTAAGAACTCTACATGAGACTAAAATGATTCCAATCAGGATCATTTTTTTCACGGACCGCTTGTAAAGAAATATTAGACGGCTCGGAAGAAAAGTCCATTTTCAGATTTTTGGATACAAACATTAAATGAGAATATCAAACAGTAATCTCACAAAACTATGCATTCCTCTTATCCTATGTTATAATAAAAGTCAAATAGTATTCAAATGAGAAATATATATATCTTTTCAACAAATTATATTCACATCTAATTTCTAAACTTCTGAGTTCTGAATCTACATTTTTAACATTTTTGTCAAATCCAAGTGGGATGCATTCCAAGTCATGTGTTGTGTGAGCCTACAAACATTTTTGTCAAACCACATTTTTAACATTGCTTACTAGTTACTAGTTACTACTGCAGGCAAAACAAAACATCAAAATAATGAAACTTGACTGAACAAAAATATGGACTGAACAAAACTTCTGAATCCTGCTAATGTTTAGCCTATGTTTCCTTACATAAATCTGGACTGAACGAAAATCATGCTACCGCTTGGAGCCTCTACAATGTCACCTGATCAGGGTTATAGTGCAACGCCGTCCATAAAACCATGAATAAATGCTGCGAGGAAGAAGATGAACTCACCGCGGGGAAGAAGATGATTTGACTGCGAGGAAGAAGGCGATCTGAGATCTCCTCGCCTGTAGCCTCCAAATCATGCGAGGAAGAAGAGGATCTGAGATCTCCTCGCCGACAGCGACCAAATCGCGTGAGGAAGAGGAATGCGAAACAGGAAGAGGATTATAGGAATGCAGAATGCTCCAGACGGCACTCAAGAACCCTCGGTAGAAAAGGAATTAGGATGGAAGAAATTATAAAAGCCCTAACATATATATTATAAAAGCCTGAACACTAATCTGCACCCTTGAAATTTAAATTTACGGTGGATTAAGAGACCGGCCGGTTAAGGGAAAACCGGACCGGTTCCTGGTTCCCCGGTTCAACCGGGCGGTCAGGCGGTTTTCGGGCGGTTCTCGGCGGAGCCGGTTCTAGCACAGCACCCGGACCGCTGGGATGGTCGGTTGGCGGTTCGACCGGTCAGATCGACCGGTCCGGTCTGGTTCTTAAAAGCTTGGTTATAACCTAATTTAGGGGGAATAAGGGTTCCTAAAATCCTTCTAAAATTTCCTAGGGTATTATTACACCCTCTGAACATGTACACCAAATTCCATGACCATTCCATAGCATTTGACCCCATGTCCTACACAAAGCTCAAAATGCAACCCTAAGGGTAAAGCTAGGGTTTTGGGGCAAGCCCACCCCACATCACCCCAAATCACTCATGGAGGTGTTTTAGGTGATCCTAAACCAGTGGCCAAGGTTTAAACTCATGTTGATGAGTTTTGACCATAATACCCCAAGGTGAACACCATACCCTAATTTTGACCTAGTTTGATCAAACTTGGGTTAACAAATTACCCAACTAGATCAGTCCCAGTTGGGCTGAAATTTTTACCAGGGTCATATAATAAACCTAAGGAGCACCCACCAAAATTTGGAGGGGATTGGGGTCATTAGACCCATTAATTAATTAACATTTGAATTATGAAATTAATACAGAAACCTTAGAAAAATGTTCTCCTAAAATTTCCATCTTTTGGTATGTTAAGGGGGTTGGTGTAGATAGCCTAGGTTTCAATTTTAATGCCCATATCATTTCTCTATCAAGAGTTATTCAAGAAAAGGTGACTGCGCTACCCTAGGGACTAGTCATACCAAAATGGCTCAACATGGGGCTACAGTGCCCCTATTGACCTGAAACAAATTTTCATTTAATATATACACCAAGGGCTACAATATTGATGTTGGGCACTTTTTCATTTGAGGGCAGTATGTATTTTTAATAATTAAAACAAAATAATGCAGGAAGTGTGACAAAAATGAAATGTTCATTTAGCATGATTATTTAAATCTGTGGATAGCAAATTGCGGCAGATCTGACGGCACACCGTCATCGTCACCCAGTAATGGATGGCTCGTGACAGCCCGTCCTGGGCGCCTTTGCGGGATGATTTCCTGCCCACCCTCGCATCTCCCTGGCCGGCAAGTGCCACCGTCACCTCCGTTGAGGTGGTGGATGGCGATTGGAGGTCCCTTGCCGGTCGGTGGTGGTCGGAGTAGGGGTTTCAGGGAGGGGAAATAGGGCTCGAAACAAGACCTTTCGGAAGCGCGATCCGAGCCCAATTGAGTTCGGATCAAGCCCCGATTCATTAGAGGATCTAGCACTAGAGAAGAGGAAGCGGATCGGACCTGTGTGGGGGTTTGGTGGCGCGTATTCTGGCGAGTCGCCATTGCCGGTGGTGGAGATTTTGGTGCTATGCCGATCTAGGCCTCCTCTGAACGATTCTCACTGGAAGGTTGGGGGTTTTCTTCCTCTCTGATCACTGAAGGTAATGAGGGTTCCAATTTCGAGTTTGGGTGGCTTTATTCCTGAAAGCCATTAATGGCCATTAACTAGAATTTCGGTTACACTTGGGGGGGGGGGATGAATTGGCCATCAATTAGGCCAGGAAGAAGCTGAAAACTTCTCCTCCCTCCAAGGGGAGATGAAAGGTGCCATCAATTGCTCAGATTGGGGGTTTCTTCTTCCTCCCCAATAACTACCCTCTCCTTCTCTCTCTTCCAAATTGGGCTCTCTCTCTCCTGGCCGACTCTCTTCAAATTTAATGGCCAACTTAGTAGCATTCAATCCCCATTAGGTGGTGGATCACATCAATTGGGTCTAGCTCAAGTGGATTGGGTTCAATTTGGGTAAAGTAGGTCATTTTGACCTGAATTTAGGATAAGGTTGACTTTGGTCAAATTGACCACTTAGGTTGACCACAATGGGTGGGTAGTGACCCATTGGACTCTCTTATGGGTTAGGAAGGTTTAGGTGGAGTCCATTTTGACAAGGTGAGGGTGAATTGCACCTTAATAGGGCACTTTTGACCAAATTAGGGCTAGAGTTGACTTTGGTAAAATTGACTAAATTGGAGGTCCCATGATGGGGATTTTTGGTCCATTAGGTCCCTAGTGTCCCTATGATGGTAGAGGAAGGGTCAAGTTGGCATGGTGGAGGCGAATTGGCCCTAATTGAGTTAGTTTGACCAATTTAGGGTTAAGGTTGTCTTTTGTCAATTTGGTCTCTTTGGTTGCCCCCAGTGGGTCCCTGGTGCTCCAAGGAGGCCCCTAGTGGGTTAGGGATACTATGGTGGGGTCAAGGTTCAAGGTGAGGCCCCAAAGTCCAACTCTAGGCTAGGTATTTAAAAACTGCTATTTGCAGACCACTTGGGTTTTCTCCTTCTCACCCAAGCTCACATGGTCTTGAGCTCTTCCTATGGCATGACAAAACCATCTTGGGGGTCTAGTTGTTTGGGGGATGTTACAAATCCCAATACATAAAAATAAAAATTCCGTCCTCGAAATTCAGGTTAAGCCCGCGGGGTTTCTACTACAACTCAGAAAATATAACATCCCAGAAAAATTAAATTATTCCTGCTGCAAAGAGCTCCGGGTACTTTTGCTGCACCAGGTCTAGTGGCTCCCAGGTATGCTCCTCTTGCCCATGATTCCTCCATAGGACCTTGACCAGCGAAACCTTCTTACGCCGCAAGACACGCAACTCCGTGTCGTATATCCGGACCGGCTCCAGGTGAACCGATCGATCAGTAGCTACTGGACCCTCCGTAGTAGATACCTGTTGCTCTGGCTGAAGTAGAGCCTTCCTAAGTGAGGAGACGTGGAAAACGTTGTGCAGTACCTCTAACTCCGGTGGTAGTTCCAGTATGTAAGACAAGGGACCGATCCTCTCCAGGATCCTGTAAGGCCCCAGTATCTCAGACTGAGCTTCTTCCGCCCGCGAACCCGCGAGACTCCATGCATCGGGCGTATCTTCAAGAAAACCTGATCTCCCACCTGGTACTCTACCATACAATGTCGTCCATCGTAGTACTTGGCCTGCCTGCTCTAGGCCTCCAACATCCTGTCTCGAATCAGTCGTACCTGAGCGTCGGTGTCTTCCACGAACTCTGAGCAGAGTTTCTTGGGGTCCTCATCCTGAATCCAAGACAATGGTGTCCTGCACCTCCGTTTGTATAATGCCTCGCAGGGTGCCCTGCCTATACTAGATTGGTGACTGTTGTTGTATGAGAACTCGACTAATGGTAACAGTCTCTCCCATGGCTCCCCGCGGTCCAGAATGCAAAGGCATAGAAGATCCTCCAGGGTTCGGTTGGTACGCTCCGTTTGTCCGTCTGTCTAGGGGTGGAAGGCTGTACTAAAAGTCAACCGGGTGCCTAGGTAGGCCTGCACCGCTCTCCACTCCCTTTATGTAAATCATCCATCTCGATCTGACACGATCGTCCTAGGCACACCATGATACCAAACAAACTGCTCCACGAACCTCCGTACCAAAACACCGACCGGAGTGTCCTTCCTGACTGGAATGAATCTAGCCACCTTCATAAATCTGTCGACGATCACCCAAATCGAGTTATTTCCCGCATGAGATCGGGGCAGACAGTATATAAAGCCCATGGCGATGTCGTCGAACTTCCACTCCGGTACCGGGAGTGGCTGCAATAATCCGGCAGGGTTCCGACACTCTGCCTTCACGAGTTGGCAAGACTCGCAGTGAGTCATAAAATAGGTGATGTCTTTCTTCATACCCGGCCAGTACATGGTCCTCTTCAGATCTACTGTCATCTTGGTGATACCCGAGTGCACGGAATATCTACTGCAATGAGCCTCTGTCATAATATCCTCCAGAATCTGGCTCCCTGCCGGTATATACACTCGACCTCTAAAACTCAATAGGTCGTCCTTCAAAAAATAGTCTCCAGCTGAGCCTGCCTCTAAGGCTCTGAATATCGGCTCTAGCTTGGCATCCTGCCTCTGCCCATCCCTGACGCGGTCTCGAATGACATATGTGGTGCCTATCACTGCTAAATACTCCTCGTATAGCTCCGGATCGTCCTCGGATAATAAGGAGATCTGCATGTCTTCGAACATCCGTACTAGATCCATGGCCATCAACTTGGGCTCTGCTCCTGACGTGGTAGCTCTCCTGCTCAGTGCGACTACTACTACATTCACCTTCCTTGAGTGGTAATGCATCGTGTACTGGTAGTCCGATAAAAACTCCACCCATCATCTTTGCCGGATGTTCAGCTCCTTCTGTGTATCTACGTACTTCAGATTTTTGTGATCTGAGAATATGTCGTAGTGGACACCGTAGAGGTAGTGCCGCCAGATCTTGAGAGAGAATACAACTGCTCTCATCTCCAAGTCATGCACCGGGTAATTTCGCTCGTGATTCTTCAACTGGCGGGAGGCGTATGCTATCACGTGCCCATTCTGCATCAGAACGGCACCCATCCCCTGATATGACGCATCCGTGTATACTTGGAATCCTTCCATCCCAGGATTGCACTTTTTGTAATGGTCCAGGCCCGCCAACACGTGACCTAGCTGGACCACCGACACCCTCCCATCCCAGGCCCGCCAACACGGGACCCAGCTGGCACTGAAAGGGTTCAGCCTAACCAGATGGTCTGCAGACCATGCTCCCCAACCCCTCTCTGTCCCACCATAGGGCACAGTGGGTTGTTGGAGGCCACAGTCCCCCTTTGATGAGAATTGAGCCAGTTAAGCGGCAACGCATGGACTTCCCAGGAGGTCACCCATCCCAGAATTGCTCCAGTCCGAGCACGCTTAACTATGGAGAAGTGAAAGTACTCCATAGTTAAGCGTGCTCGGGCTGGAGCAATTCTGGGATGGGTGACCTCCTGTGAAGTCCACGCGATGCCGCTTAACTGGCTCAATTCTCATCAAAGGGGGATTGCGGTCTCCAACAACCCACTGTGCCCTGTGGTGGGACAGAGAGGGGTTGGGGTGCATGGTCTGCAGACCATCTGGTTAGGCTGAACCCTTCCGGTGAGTTGAAAAAGTTGAGGTCCGGAGGTGAAATAAAAATGCGGAACACACTTCACAAATCTTTCCACAAGTGTAGCACAACAATGACAATGGGAAGAACGAATAGTGCTATGGTAATAACTATCTCTTTACAATTTTGAGGTATACATGGCGAGACATGATTCATAAGAATCACGGAGGAGAGAAGCATAAAACACAAAGATAAATAAGCTGTTGCGACCTGATAACTTGAGACCGCCAGACCACGCGAACAGACAAGCCAGACGGAAGCACCTGAGACCGCACTAAAAGACTACAAGCCGCACCTGCCAGACAACAACTACAGACCGCTGACCTACTGCTTTATTCCTTTGTTGAAAAACAAATAGCACGCACTTCTTGATCTCCCAGAACGCACGGTCTTGATCACAGAAGAACCCGCGAACTCTGAACAAAGAACTGCTACCTGCGACAGATCGCAAGTCAAGATCGCCTGGCCACTTAAGATCGCCTGATCAACTGAGTCCGCTGCACAAACCAAGAACACCTAAACACAGTCCGCCTGGACTGGTTTATTCAAAGCTGGAAGAAGGGAGACAAGCTGACCGCGAGCTGCTAGTCGCTAACCTGCGAACACAGAAACCGGTCAGTCAAAATCTCAGACCGCATGGCCTCAAAGAGAGACCGGCACAATCAAGCCAACTTTGGTTCTTACAGTTCTCGTTAATAATGACGGGCCCTGCACCTTTATTTATAGGCGAGAAGACAGATGTCGTCACAACACAAACTGGGATACAATAACCGCTCATCAGATCGTGAGCGGTCTCGCATAGCAGACCGCCCGAGCTCATCATAGCTCACAACTTCCTTATTAAACCTTGCAGTTACAACCAAACCACACGGTCACCACAGTCTCAACAAGGCAGACCGCCCGGTCTTCTTCCAAAGAAGGCAGACCAAGAACATCTGGCCGACTTAGGATAAGTCGCCAGACCAACCTGCGCAAGCCGCCAGGACATCAGTGGTCTCCTAGATCAGACCGCTCAGAACAACCCGCCTGAGACAAAACCAGCCAGAAAACCAGCGCAGACCCCACGGTCTCTGCGGTCTCAAATCCACAGACCGCCCAACACCATTCCACTTCCACTTCAAAAATTTAACACTCCCCTTTGAAGTGGGAAGTGGAAGACAGCCCAAGCAAACTCCGCAACCGACCAAAAAGTCCCTTCGCTAGCGGCTTAGTAAATATGTCAGCAACGTTCTCCTTGCTCTGCATATGCTCCACAATCAGAGATCCCTCCAACACCTTCTCACGAATGAAATGGTGATGAATCTCTATGTGCTTCGTACGCGCGTGACAAACTGGATTGTTCACCAGTTTGAGAGCACTCTCGTTGTCACCACGTAGCAGAGTAAGACCTCGAACCTCCCTATGAATGTCCTCCACAAGCCTCCTTAGCCAGATGGCTTCATGAGCCGCCAAAGCCGAAGCTTTGTACTCCGCTTCCGTGGTAGAGACAGACACAAAATCCTGCTTCTTGCTGCACTATGATATAGTTGTAGAGCCTATCATAAAGACATATCCAGACGTCGATCTCCGATCATCCGAATCTCCTCCATAATCAGCATCCATGTACCCGTGCAAGCAAAAGCCAGAATCTCTCCCATAAAAGAGACCCAAATCTGAGGTAGATTTGACATACTTCAATATAATCCTAGTCGCCACAAGATGAGGCTTCCGAGGCTCTGCCATAAACCGACTCGCTTTGCCAACTGCATAAGAAATATATGGCCTCGCGATCGTCAAATATATCAAGCTTCCGACCAAAGCCCGGAACACCAAAGGATCGGTAAGAACCTTCCCTTCATCTCGCCGAAGATGAACTCTAACCTCCAGTGGAGTAGAGCTGCTCTTCCCCCTTCCATGCTGAATCTCTTCACGATTCGATCCACATAGCCCTTTTAGGAAACGAGCATTCCGCTCCCTTTCCTCTCCACTTCGAGCCCAAGGAAATGGTGGAGCTCACCCAAATCCTTCATCTCAAATCTGATAGTTAGCTCAGCACAAAGCCTAGATACCTCCATCTCAGAATTCCCCGTGATGATCATATCGTCAACATACAGCAGCACCAAGAACTGAAGCTCCCCCGTCTTCTTTACGAATAAGTTGAATCCGAATCAGAAGCAAAATATCCGCAGAACTGGAGGTATTCTGCGATCTTCCCGTACCACGCCCGAGGCGCTTGCTTCAAGCCGTAAAGAGCCTTCTTGAGCTTGCAAACATATCTTGGGTGCTCTTCGGATACATAACCGGGTGGCTGATCCATGAAGATATCCTTATCAATCTCGCCATATAAGAAAGCGTTCTTCACGTCGAGTTGCCAGATCTTTCACCCTTGGCAAGCTGCCAATGCGATCACCACCTGGACCGAAGTAATCTTGGCAACGAGGCTAAACATTTCTTCATAATCCTCCCCATACTTCTGAGAGAAACCTCGAGCTACAAGGCTAGCCTTGTACCGCTCAATACTTCCATCAGCCTTCTTCTTCAGTTTGAAAACCCACTTGCAAGTCACCGGAGTAACTCCCTCAACCTTAGGCACCAAGTCCCAAGTCTCATTCTTCCTGAGGGAAGCCATCTCTTCATCCATGGCTCCTTCCCACTCCTTGACTCCAACGACATTTTCATAACAAGATGGCTCTCTCTCATCCAGGGACCTGCAAAGAAACATGAGATAAAGCTCACCAAGTTCCAGCCCGTATACCGATCAGGTGGAATAATGGTCCTCTTGGACCTCCTCAGAGCTTGACTCTGAACCACCTCTTCCACTGCAGCTTCTGGACTAGCTCTCCTCTCAGGTAGACGTGGAGCATCGCTCCCCCTGCTTCCAGAATCCGAAGCACCTGATCCAGAGCTAGAAATACCTAGAGCACCTGGAGAAACAGGCAACTCCACCAGAGCTTCCCTTGCAGCTTCCTCTGGTCCACCATCTACCCTGCTTCCTTGTAACTCAACAGAAGATCTACCTTGGTATGACATCAACTCGTCAAATACCACATCCCTAGAGACCACATATCTCCGTGTCTCAGGATCCATGCATCTCCACCCATTCTTCCAGTCATTATAACCGACGAAGACTAGCTTCCTTTCCTTAGCATCTAGCTTCGTTCGAAGGGCATCCGGAACATGCACATAGCAGGTAGAACCAAACACTCAAAAGTGTTCCACGCTTGGCTTCTCCTTTAACATCAACTCATGAGGGGTCTTCATGTTGATGGGACAGAGAGGCATCCGGTTGATAACATAGGCCGCACAAGACATTCCCTCTGCCTAGAAGGACTTTGGGATACTCTTGGCATGAAGCCAGCATTTGCAGGTCTCCATCAGGTGATGGATCTTCCGCTCTGCAACTCTGTTCTGTTGTGGAGTGTGAGCACAAGAAAGCTCCCTTTGGATGCCATGCTTCCTGCAGAAGTTAAAGAACTCCTTGGAGGTGAAGTACCCTCCATTGTCTGTTCTGAACTTCTTCACCCGCAGGTTTAGCCGACCTTCCACCAGCTCCTTGAACTCCACAAACCTCTCAAATGCCTCTGACTTCTCCTTCAGAAAATATACCCAAGTATATCTGGTGAAGTTATCAACCAAAATCAGCATATACCTGCTACCTCCAAGACTGGCAGTGTTGGTAGGTCCAAATAGATCACCATGGATACACTCTAATGGTCTTTTACATCTGCATTGTGATTTGTCAAATGGAAAACGCTGAGCTTTACCAAACTGACAATCTGCACAAACGTGAGCATCCCCGAAAGATGACAAGCTAGGCAGACCTTTCACCAGGCCTCTTCCCGCCATAGATTTCAGCTTATCCATTCCAACATGCCCAACTCTTTCGTGCCAGATAGCAGCGCTGTCGTTAGCCCTCATCTTATCAACATAAAAACTTGTTGAATGAACAAACAAGTCCTTCACCTGTCTCCCAACATGAGTGACTTCAGCTTTCACCGCTAAAACATTTCAGAGAAATTTCACTTCTGTTGGACCAAACAGAACATGATAGCTAGCATCCACCACATTGGTCACCGAGAAGAGGTTCTTCTTCATCCCCGGAACATGATAGACACTCTTCAACGTAAGAGTACCTCTATCATCGTTCAATGAAACCACACCCTCCTTCTCAACTGCATGAACAATATCATCAGCCGTAATGATAACGTTATTACCTGTATATGCCTGCAATGAGGAGAACTTCGACTCATCCCTGGTGAGGTGATGACCACACCCAGAGTCCACTATCCAATCATCCTGATAGTTGATGGAAGTCATAGCCTGAACACACGTGCCCGTCATGAATGCACCTCCACCACCCCAACTACCTTCGGAATTGGAACCAGCCTCCTCCTTCCCTGCAGCATGCCCTGGCTGAAGATTGACCTTGCAGTCCCTTTTGAAATGACCAAGCTTATTGCACCTGAAGCATCTAGGTCCTTCCTGCTTCTTCCCATCACGCTTAGGAGCATAGCTCCTCTCCTGCTGATATGAAGTAGACGGACCATCATCTCTAGATGTCTTCTTCTTCTTGTCCCATCTCTTCTTCTTGCCAGAAAAGAGAACCTCACCTTCTCCCCCATAGACAGACATCCCAGCCATTTGCATAGCCAAACTTTCCTGCGAAGAAAGTAAGTTCTCCAGCTCCAGCAATGAAGGCTGATTGGCCCAGCCTTGAACAGAAGTAACAAAGGCCACATACTCCCTCCGCAAGCCGCGGATTATGTACCTCTTCAGCTTAGCTTTTGAGATAGGCTCATCCGGGTCCAAAGCCGATATCTCTGCGCAGAGGTTCTTCATCTTCAAAAAGAACGCTGAGATAGACAAATCCCCCTGAGTTGCTTTCGCCAACTCATTCTCCAAGAACTATAGCCTAGCTACATTCTTCTTATTGAACAAGCCATCCAAGGCTATCCAAATCTCAGTAGCTAATCCACACCCGATGATGTGATCAAACAACTCTGGAATGATAGCTCTCTTGAGAGTGAACTCCGCCTTAGCATTCGTTCTTCTCCAAGCCTTCACGAGCTCAGCATTCCCTTCAGCAGGAACAACAGTTTGTCTTGCTTCTCCTCCAACAACCTCCGACAAATCCTCGCCAAGAAGATAGCTCTCCATGCAAGACTTCCACTTCTTGAAGTTAGTCAGCGTAAGAAGCTCAATACCAAGACCTCTAGCATATCCTCCTTCCATTAAGCTAACCACTTGAGAAACCCGAGAGAAGTATCAGCAATTTCTGCTCAGCAACCTCAGCAACCTACCTTTGATACCAAGTTGAAAAAGTTGAGGTCCGGAGGTGAAGTAAAAATGCGGAACACACTTCACAAATCTTTCCACAAGTGTAGCACAACAATGACAATGGGAAGAACGAATAGTGCTATGGTATTAACTATCTCTTTACAATTTTGAGGTATACATGGCGAGACATGATTCATAAGAATTACGGAGGAGAGAAGCACAAAACACAAAGGTAAACAAGCTGCTGCGACCTGACAACTTGAGACCGCCAGACCACGCTAATAGACAAGCCAGACGGAAGCACCTGAGACCGCATGAATAGAGTACAAGCCGCACCTGCCAGACTGCAACCACAGACCGCTGACCTGTTGCTTTATTCCTTTGCTGAAAAACAAACAGTTCACACTTCTTGATCGCCCAGACTGCACGATCTTGATCACATAAGAACCCGCGAACTCTGAACAAAGAACTGATACCTGCCACAGATCGCAACTCAAGATTGCCTAGCCACTTAAGACCGCCTGATCAACTGAGTCCGCTGCACAAACCAAGAAGACCTAAACACAATCCGCCCGGACTGGTTTATTCAAAGCTGGAAGAAGGGAGATAAGCTGACCGCGAGCTGGTAGCCGCTAACCTGTGAACACAGAAACCAGTCAGACAAAATCTCAGACCGCACGACCTCAAAGAGAGACCGACACAATCAAGCCAACTTTGGTTCTTGCAGTTATCGTTAATAATGACGGGCCCTACACCTTTATTTATAGTCGAGAAGACGAATGGCGTCACCGCACAAACCGGGATACAATAACCGCCCATCAGATCGTGAGCGGTCTCGCATAGCAGACCGCCCGAGCTCAGCATAATTCACAGCTTCCTTATTAAACCTTGCGGTTACAACCAAACCGTACGGTCACCGCGGTCTCAACAAGGCAGACCGCCCGGTCTTCTTCCAAAGAAGGCAGACCAAGAACATCTGGATGACTTAGGACAAGTAGCCAGACCAAACTATGCAAGCCGCCAGGACAACATCAGTCTCCTAGATCAGACCGCTCAGAACAACCCGCCTGAGACAAAACTAGCCAGAAAACCAGCGCAGACCGCGCGGTCTCTGCGGTCACCAATCCGCAGACCGCCTAGCACCATTCCACTTCCACTTCAAAAATTTAACAGTTAGGCTGAACCTTTCCGGTGCCAGCTGGGTCCCGTGTTGGCGGGCCTAGGCTGGGAGGGTGCCGGTGGTCCAGCTGGGTCCCGTGTTGGCGGGCCTGGACCGTTACAAAATTAATTAGGACCAATGGGTCAATGTTGACCCATTGGCCTCCCTTAGTGATTAAGGGAACTTGGGGAAAGTCAATTGGTCCAATTGAACCATAATTGACCCTAAATATGGTGGTTTGACTTATTTGGGGCTAGAGTTGACTTTGGTTAAATTAACTAATTGGGTTGACCCCAATGAGTCTTTTGTGACCCAAGGGGCTCCCTAAAGGGTTAATGGTGTCATGGTAGGCTTAGTTGATCAACTTGATACCTAGAACTCCAACCTTAGGTTAGGTAACTAGAATTTACTATTTGCAGACCAAGGTGACTTTACCTATTAGCTCGTTCTTATGATCCTTTTGGTCTTCCTAGTGCTTTGTCATGACCTAGTCATGGCAAAAACCCTCCTAGGGGTCTAGTTGTGTAGGGGATGTTACAATATTACTTAGGGTGGTGTTCGTACTCGTGAAAGGGTACTTTGGAGACATGCCTTGTGTGCATGAAATGTGTGGTGCTGTGTATCCATATTTGTTGGTTATGAATTAATGTTATGTTAGTCTCATGCGGTTGCTTAGGCGGTTGTGGGGATCCTCCGGGTGAACCCAATCAACATCATGTGCATACCTAGTTTCCCCTTACTCTGATGCTCAACCTAGAAGATTGATTGAGCTTGAAACCTCACCCTGTGTAGTGTAGTTGCACTTTCTTTATGTGATTACTGTTGGGAACAGTGCCCTGCAATGTTCCTGATTTGAAGAAATGCTCAGCTCAATGATAAATGCAAGTTGTATTTAATATTCCATCTAGTTCTTGCTTGCAGAGATCGACAATATGTCTGGTACTTTTGTTATCTCACATAAGTACAATGTCGTCGAGAAGATGGAGTATCGTCGACATCAACGGAGTGGCCATATCGTCAAGAGAATACTGCGATTACGACGACAGGATGAAAGAAGGAAGGTCACAACGACACAGTCAGAGATAGCATATCGTCGTATATGCAGAAACACCAGTATGTCTCATATCGTCGAAATACCAACATCAGAGGCGGAAGCAAGAAGACTTGAAGGTTTACCAAAGTACAAGGCGCCGACAAAGGCCTATCATCGAGATATTATCCATGTCATCGTAACGATGGAAATATCGTCGAGACAGATTTAAATGATGCGGACGCGCTGTCAGCATTTAATGCCGCCGCCTGATTGTCCAATCAGCGCATGCTTTGAAGGATGGGCGTCTGACAGGAAAGGAAACCGTATGTGACCGTTATGCGGCTTTCCTATAAAAGGGAATAGTGATGCCCTAGAAAAGCTCTCGATCACTCAAATTAAAAAACATAGAACAGGGAAGAATCCCACCGCTCTTCAATAGAACATTATTTTTCTGCGGAGAAGAAAGAGAAGAAGAAGAGAACGAGATTCAGTGTTCTCAGAAGAATCAGTCGTCTCCATTGACTGATAAGTAGCCGATCAACATCAGGCGGAAGAAGAGGAAGCTGAAGAAGATCTTGTGCTAAAATTCAAAATCAAGAAGCATCTTCCTCCTCCTTAAAGAAGTCGATCTCCATCAGGCCAAGTTGCCGATCTTTGTTCGGCAGAAGAAACAGTTTATTTTTCTATAAATTCTTGTAAGGCTTGCGGGCTAACTTGTCTAGATTGAGGGCTGGAGAGCTGTGAGGCTTGAGGGCCAGGGCAGTGCACTTGCGGGTGCATCTTATCGAGCTTGCGGGCTCGGGGGCAGTAGGGGCTTGAGGGCCTAAGCTGTTGGACTTGCGGGTCCGTGTTGTAGGGCTTGAGGGCCTGAGTGTCGAGCTTGAGGGCTCGGGGGCAGTAGGGGCTTGAGGGCCTATGCTGTTGGACTTGCGAGTCCGTGTTGTAAGTCTTGAGGGACTGAAGTTTTGGCGGCGTTTGCCGAGCCTAGCACACTGCTGGGTAGGCGCAGAGGGAGAGAGGACTACTCAAGACACCCTGTCTTGAGGAACCTCTATAGATCGTTGCGTATTTTCTATGTTATGCTTTTTTATTCTATATATCTAATAACCAGGAACCAAGAATATCAAAGGGGAAATAGAATAAATTGAAAAACCTATTCACCCCCCTCTAGGTCGTTAAGTTGACACCCCATAAACAACAAGTGGTATCAGAGGGAGGTTGTCCAAAGAAAAGCTTAACAGCTTGAACAGATCTGCCCGTGGGTGTCTACTTTTCACAGCTATGGAATCAAAAATTGCTATTTGTTCCAAGGAAAGCTTTGCCCTTTGGAAAGTAAGAGCAAGAATACACATGGAGGCAATGGATCCCAGAATGTTCCTAATAATTCAAGAAGGACCCTCCATGTCTAAAATAAAAGATGAGATCCTTCTAGGCAGAATGGACAAAGAATCCATAAACATTCTAGCTGGTGCAGTAGATCCGCCAACACTCCAGAAGCTAAGTCACTGCACATCAACAAAGGACATGTGGGACTTCCTTGAAGCCCTCTTGGAAGGGTCAGAGGAAGATGTTCAAGAAGAAATCCCTCAAACACAAGTTTGCATCAGAGCACCGTTAACCATCACAGACTGTGATTCTGAAGATGAGGATGCTTATGGGTTGATGGCTCTATCTGATAAAGAGAATCATGATGAATCACATCATGATCAAGTATGCACCACTCACACACCTTTACTACCTGCTTCGTCTAAGGAGACCAAGAGTGCATCAGGTGATTGTTCATCATCTGAAGATGATGCAGAAGACTACTTATCCTGTAACAATAAGAACCATGCTGATCTAATTGAGCAGTTTGGTGATCTCTTAGAAGCTCTGAGTAAGAGCAAAAAGCTTGTTAAGAAGCAAGCTAGGGAGCTAGAATCACTCAGATCTTTTAAGGTTGAGTCAGATGGGAAACCGGGTATGTCCTGCAGTAAGGACACCAATCCACATGAGCTCCAGAAAATCATAGACGAACTCTATGAGGAAAGAAGCCAAAAGGAAGATCTAATCAAGAAACTTGAGAATGATCTTCTTAAGGAGAGAAGCATGGTGGCCCAGTTCTCTAAGCCCAAAACTGTGCTGGCCATCATTGACACCTTCTCCTCTTATGCAAATAGGAGGGGATTGGGTTTCAATGAAGGGGCAGCAGATGCTGGGAGTGGAGAAAAGGGGAAAACTAAAGCTGAGCCTCATACCACCTTTCAGAAGGTTATGCTCCCCTCAAACAAGTATGATCAGGACAGTGTCCATGGTCACTGGATGAATGGAAGCTCCATTAGTCATGGAAATGTTCCTGACTATGGGAAGAGAAAGGGGATGGGGATGAGTGCATTAAAGGCTCCCCATGAGGAAATCCAAATGGCCCATCATGGACCATTTGTGTTTGGTGCTCCAGCCCCCACTCAAAAGGATAAAGGAACAACATCTTCACAATCTCTTCCAGGTAAAAAGCAGACTGGTAGCTCCAGTATAATCAATTCTTACTTGATCATATCTGATGCCATCAACACCATGTCAGCTACCAAGCTGACATCTGTTGCTGACAAATAGATAAAGTCAAGAAGAAACAATGATACTAGAACACCTAGTCTACTCTTGGCTGAGAGAGAGAGAGAAAGAGTGCTGCTGCCGTCTCTACTAAACATACCTCAGAAATTGTTCAGAAAAGAAGGTACAACATCCATGAATGTTGGTGCTGTGGAAAAGTGGGACACTTTGCCATTGACTGTTGGCACAACCCTAGTGTGCCTTGTGCAAAGGAGAGACCTCCTGGAAGGGATGAGGTGAGTAGAAGATTCCCCTTTTATGCTAACAGGAACCTAGGACCCAAGTCACCTTGGGTTCCTAAGGGATATTAAAATCTGTTTTACAGGGTAGTCCATTTTGCCAATACAAAGCAAATAAGGCTAATGGACTATAAGTGCTTCAGGCCAAGGTGCGCTGATCACGGGGGAGCAAGGTGTAAAGAAAAGTGAACATCCCATCAAGTGGGAGCCACCATTTCAAGAAGAATTAAAAAGCTAAGGTGAAGGTAACCATGCTGGTGTTTAATTCATTAACCTCATCTCTATCTAAGTTTGTAAAAGTAACCTTCAAAAATCATATCGTCGAAATGATGATAGGTATCATCGAAATGATCCTTCGACATCGAATTTGCATCACGACGATATCCAATCATCATCGGACTCTTAATTAGACCTAAGCTCAAAATATTACAAATAAACTCGAGTTAATCAGACATTTAACAATTGACGCTTCGACTTCCATCTCGGACACTATAAATAAGGTCAAATATCTTAAGTTTTAAAACACTCTCTACATTAGCCCTAAAAAACCGTCGTGTTCTCCACGTATCTCTAAGAGTGAACGAATCGATAGTGTTGAAATCCCCCTGGAACAAGTAAGAAATGGCGCCAAAGAAGGAAGGATCTCTCTATGAAGGATGCGAAGTAGTAAGGGGTGGTTTCTCCGAAGGACCAGAAGAGATTCAGAGCATCATTCAACTCTTAGACGTTGTTGGCCTGGAGTTCGCTCTCTCAGAGCCAACGGTAATCCTAAGAAGAGAAGTGCTGGAGTTCTACTCGAACGCCAAGGATGGTTCAAAAGGAACATCCGTGAAAAGCCTAATCAATGGGACTAAAGTCAAAGTGAATCCGAAGAGGTTGGCAAGGGTCCTTCAGCTGTCCGCCTTTGCCAAGGGGGAGGAAAATGAAGAAGTCGCCCAGGAAGATCTTGGCAAGGCCCTGGCATGGTGCGGGCATTCATGTAAGACCAATGGGTCTCTAGAAAGAAAGAATTTCAATCAACAAGGGAAGCTGATGGCAGACATTATGGGAAAAGCCCTCCTATGCAAGGTAGGGTCGCATGACAGAATATCCAAGCCCATGTTCGAGACAATGGCAAGGATAATCCTAAGGAAAAAGACCAACTGGAGTCAGATTATTTTTAAAAGAATCCAAGACAGCTTTCTAGTTCCAAATCTAGGAAGACTTCTATCACTGTATCTTCTGCTATCCTACCGTGAAAGATTCAACAAAAAGTTTGGTGCAAAAATCCATCACATGAAAAGGATGGACATCAAGATTCTTGAAAGGTGGGAGAAAACTCTGACTGTGACTCCCAAGAAGTTGAAAACTGCAGAAGATGTGAAGAAGAAGGAAGAAGGCTCATCTGAAGAAAGTGAGTCAGGCAAACACTCACCCCCATCTGACTCTGAAATACCAGTGGAAACAAGGCATGTTGCTCTCCAGACCTCTGCTCTAAGTTTGGGATCAAGGATAACAGCAGGAACAGATCAAGCTAGTGCTGAAACTGAGGGGAGAAGAATAGTGAGCTCCCTGCTCTAGTAGAAGAAGTGATCAATAAAATCATAGGGGCTGAGGATGCCGGTCACTATGAACCAGCAATCCAAGAGGACCTAGATGAAGATCCCAATGTGGATAATCAAGAGAACCTGCTGATGAGACCATCAAAGTTCAGCAATGTTCTGAAAAGGAGAAGGAGCCAAACCAGTCACCAATCGGAAAATCTCCATCTCCGATAGTTGAAAGGGAACCAGGACAAGTCAGTACAACCCCAGAGAATAGGTCAGTGGAGCTCTCCCTACTATCACAGATAAAAATGCTTTTGGAAGAGCAAAGGATAAAAATTGAAAGTCATGTTGATTCTGTTATCAATGAGCTAAGAAGGGAACTGTCGACTGAAACGGCAAGCATAAGAAATGATGTGAAAAATCTACAAGAATACACTGCCAAAGAGATAGCACTCACTCACCAAGGTTTAACTGATGCTATTGATAATCATGTAATGATAAGCAAAAACATGGAGATGTCCTATGTAGCTACCAAACAATGGATGATTGAGCACAAAACCAATATCAAAGAAAGTCTAGATCATCACAATAAGAATCTCGACAGTCATCTGCTTGAGACCAAGAATCACTTGGAAGGAGGAATTCACATGCTCAAGGACAGAATCCTAACCCTTCAAGGGAAAATCCAGGATGAGATATCTGAAGAAGTCATAAAGGGGGAGAGATCAATGATAAAGGCCAGTGGTGAGCATGCCATCTGGACTACAAACACCATCAGGGAAGCAATGAATCTCCCTCCTCTACATTATTACGAGCCTGCGGAAGAATACCCTGATGAAGATCAATATGTAGGTATTCTTGATACTGCCACTGACAAGGGTAAAGCGAAGGAAGCTCTGGAGGATGAAGAAGTGAAAGTAAGGAAGAGAAAGTATAGGGAGGAAATGGAGAAAAAAGATGACTATGAAAGATGGAGTCCTAAATCCAGATCCATCATTCTAAAAGCTTGGGAGCAAGTAAAAGGCAATAAAGGTGAGAGGTACAAAATATACAACACTCAAGAATGGGCTAAATAGAGAAATGTCAAAATTCGTCAAAAATATTTGGCACCATTTATAAATGGAATCATAAATGTCTTAATTTTTAATTAAAGTAATATTTGTCAATCTCTGTGTTCACTAAAGCATAACTGCAATGTCATCATTATATGTTTATATGATCAAGATGCAATTTATCATTGAGTGAGTTATGACTTCTTCAAATAGAGGGAGATTATTGGGAACAGTGCCCTGTAATGTTCCTGATTTGAAGAAATGCTCAGCTCAATGATAAATGCAAGTGGTATTTAATATTCCATCTAGTTCTTGCTTGCAGAGATCGACAATATGTCTGGTTCTTTTGTTATCTCACATAAGTACAATGTCGTCAAGAAGATGGAGTATCGTCGACATCATCGGAGTGGCCATATCGTCAAGAGAATACTGCGATTACGACGACATGATGAAAGAAGGAAGGTCACAATGACACAGTCAGATATAGCATATCGTCGTATATGCAGAAACGCCAGTATGTCTCGTATCGTCGAAATACCAGCATCAGAGGCAGAAGCAAGAAGACTTGAAGGTTTACAAAAGCACAAGGCGCCGACAAAGGCATGTCGTCGAGATATTATCCATGTGGTCGTAACGATGGAAATATCATCGAAATAGATTTAAATGATGCGGACACGCTGTCAGCATTTAATGCTGCCGCCTGATTTTCCAACCAGCGCATCCTTTGAAGGATGGGCGTCTGACAGGAAAGGAAACTGTATGTGACCATTATGCGGCTTTCCTATAAAAGGGAATAGTGATGCCCTAGAAAAGCTCTCGATCACTCAAATTAAAAAATATAGAACAGGGAAGAATCCCGCCGCTCTTCAATATAATAGTATTTTTCCGCGGAGAAGAAAGAGAAGAAGAAGAGAACGAGATTCAGTGTTCTCAGAAGAATCAATCATCTCCATTGACTGATAAGTAGCCGATCAATATCAGGCGAAAGAAGAGGAGGCTGAAGAAGATATTGTGCTAAAATTCAAAATCAAGAAGCATCTTCCTCCTCCTTAAAGAAGCCGATCTCCATCAGGCCAAGTTGCCGATCTTTGTTCGGCAGAAGAAACAGTTTATTTTTCTGTAAATTCTTGTAAGGCTTGCGGTCCAACTTGTCTAGGTTGAGGGCTGGAGAGCTGTGAGGGTTGAGGGCCAGGACAGTGCACTTGCGGGTGCGTCTTATCGAGCTTGCGGGCTCGGGGGCAGTAGGGGCTTGAGGGCCTTGGCTGTTGGACTTGCGGGTCCGTATTGTAGGGCTTGAGGGCCTGAGTGTCGAGCTTTAGGGCTCGGGGGCAGTAGGGGCTTGAGGGCCTAGGCTGTTGGACTTGCGGGTCCGTGTTGTAAGGCTTGAGGGCCTGAAGTTTTGGCGGCGTTTGCCGAGCCTAGCACACTGCTGGGTAGGCGCAGAGGGAGAGAGGACTACTCAAGACACCCTGTCTTGAGGAACCTCTATAGATCGTTGCGTGTTTTCTGTGTTATGCTTTTTTATTCTATAGATCTAATAACCAGGAACCAAGAATATCAAAGGGGAAACAGAATAAATTGAAAAACCTATTCACCCCCCTCTAGGTCGTTAAGTAGACACCCTATAAACAACAATTACATATTGCATGTACGGCTTGCTTGCAGGTTAGCGGTGCCCCTACCCTAAGTCAGCTAGAATGGTCGGGGGGGTAGGATCATTACGCGGTTTATGGTCAGCTCATAGCTGACCCTTGTTTACCTCTTATTTGTCGATGGTGCAGGTGCTGCTGAGCCGAGCGGAAAGTAGCGGGTTGAAGTCATTTACTGTGTTGGCCCTTGAAGACCAGCCTTTGTTTTGCTGCTTTCCCTAAATTACCAGCCTGCGTGTCGATGCTTGTTGTTATGCAATGTACATTATTGAATGTAATGCCTTAAGACTATAACTTAAGTTGATACATTCCTGAGATTGTGGACATTCTGAAAGTAAAATATATTGACAGCTTCCACCTACGTTTTGTTATGCTCTGGTGTAGTTCTTTTCTGTTTATTATCTTTTAACGTTTAACTAGTGTGTTCAATATGGTGTGGGGTCCCGACCGGACCTATTGTTATATTGTTTGTACTGGCATGATGTTACAATGTGCACTTCCCATAGAAAACCCAACAGATTGTTCCCCTGCTTTTAAGTTAATTCTGGATGCTGGAAATTTTCAAGATTATTTAGTCATGATGTGGTAATAGAAAGTTTTCTAGGACATTGATGCTTCATAGCCTGATCTTTCATTTAAGGGCTTTTCATTTTCTTGCTCTCATTATCCCCATACAAACCTTTGTTTGACCCACCATGATGTTTTGAAGATCGATCTTGCTACGTACTTCAAGAATGCTGCACCTTCTTTATCGACCTTCAACGACAAGAACTGATCAAGTAGGGATAGAAATGGAGGAAGAATAATGCCAAAACAACTTCAAGAATTTCACATAAATGGCGGTATGCTGTAATTTATGATGTTCATTCACATTTCATTGTTAGATTTATTGGCTAGGACTTGATGCTTTCTTTTTGAAAAATAAATTTTAGTTTGAATTGTGCAAATACGACAATGTTCATTTCTGCATTTAATGAATATTGTCGAAGGTTTCTGCATTTCCTTCTCTTTTATCTCTTTTGCACTCACGCAAGGCCAGAGGCCCTTGCCGTTGCACTCACGTAAGGCCGGAAGCCTGTGCCGCTTCACTCGTGTGTGTGTGTGTGTATACATATATAACCATTCACTAGCGAGCGTCGTGAGTGCAAGATAAGATGCAGAGTGGGATGTATGTGCTCGAGAATGTGTCTTGTGTGTCTTATCACGTCTATATGAAAAGAGATATGGTTGTTTGCAATTTGGACTCATGTCAAGATCCGTGAGTGTTTTTCCTTGTGCTTCATCTACTTTATGTGTAGTAAAAATATTTCTTCTAATGTTATTTTGTTCACTAACTTTCAGACCATAGACCAAGTGTATGTTTGGTTTGAGTAGAGTTGGTTATATTTTTCTTTATATTCTAAAAATTCAAAAAATTTTCTCAAATGAATCATTTGTTTTCCTCTTTACACTCATAGCTAGACTTCTTAAATTGAAAAGTTATGTTGCTAAGCCTTTGATGGAGGATAAACTTAGGCTACGTTTGGCGCAACGCATTTTCTCCAGTGGGTTTGGACAAAAACACCACCACCCATTGAATGTATGTCTGACATGACAACGGTTATGCCCACCACCAAGAAAATATTACTAGTTTTGAATATTAACGTTAGCGGAGTTCCTTAGGTGAGGTCGGGCATTCAAGAATGACGGTTCATAACCATGAAGTTCACAATCACCACCACCGTCCCAAACAGAGCCTTAATTTGCTGGCATATATAGGAGCTTAATCAAATTATATATACTTGGATGTTCCACTTTAGTTCAATTCGCATGACTTATTTTTTTTCAATTTGGCATGCTTACATTTTCATCGCAAGTTGTGAAGATTCGATAGCTAATGTTGTTTGCCCTCTCTCATATGCAGGGTATTGAAGATGTCCCAAATATTTTTAATATTTGCATTTACAGAAGATTGAGCGTGGATGGTGCTCCGGCACAAAATATGTTATTTTGCCAGAAGAACCTAAGATTCAACGGATGGTGCTCACAAAGATAATTTTGTTTGTTCAACGTAATAATGTTTTTCCACACATTGAGTTTAATTAGAGATGAAAGTTCCATTAGTCTATTGGACTGCCACATCATCTTAAATCATTAAAAAATAACTAAAATTTGTGAAGTGACCGATTTTTAGGATAAATATGAGAAAGAGTAATAATTTAGTGACCTATTTCAAACTTAGCCTAAAGATAATGACCCAATAATTATTTTATCATTTCTTAAAGGTATCCATGACTTTTAATTTTCATCGAAATTGTGTGTCTGCATATTAGTAGTTCAATAGAGACAATCATCTACTTTCATTTTTCCCAATTTTATATTCTTTATGGGTTCAAACACGAAAAAAGACTTTTTTCTTTCTAAAATGCATTTCAAACATTCGAATATTTCAAATTTATAAAGTCCTCAAATCCTTGTTTGATATATTCTTTTACAAGAAGAGTTTTCATTAATCGGATTATCATGAAATGGGCCTAGACAAAGAATGCATGAGCATCACGGTGATTTTAGCATTAAAGTGTTCTTTGAATTTTGGGAGGAAGCATAAGGTAGACAACTTTTGCCCTTACCTTCTGGAGCAATAATTTGGTACATTCAACGTACCCGAGCATGGAACGTTCAACATTCGTGATGCATACATCAAATAAAAGCACAACTTGATCCACGTCCGTGATGCAACTCGCGTACCATGCATCATATACGTTCAACGTACCTACAAATTAACCCACCATCTGAGGGGCTACGTCGCACGCAGGCTCACACAATGTAGGTCAGACCGCACCATAGCATATGCAATTGTTTCAATAAACACCACCAAGTAAAGTAATCACATGTACCAATAAAAATAAATCTCATAAGAAATCATGACCCGCCAATACTACAAAGTCAAAAAAAAAAAATCAAAAGGCAAAAATTATAATGCTCAAAATGAAACTAACAAGTGCACTTTTTTTCTCCTCGCAGTCTCTGTTAATTTAACAATAAAATGCATAGGAAACAAATAAAAAGTGGATACTAAGCAAAATATTTACATGACATAAGATATAACATTTAGCAAAGCACATAACATATGCAACTGTTTCAAGAACAGATTGCGGATATAAAAAAAAGGTGATTGTTATCCGCAAAATTGTTTTGGTTATCCGCATTCTAATTGTATGAGTTATATAAGCGCCATTTGGAAATACATTTTGTACATGCATGTTTAGGAAAAGTATTCAACATCTACAACTTTCCGCCCCGATTGAAACTTGGGCGTAACTATAACGAATTTTTGGAAATACGTCTTGTACATGCATTTTTAGGAAAAATGTTCAACACGAAAGTTGTAGATCTCGACGAGATCTACAACTTTCGTGTTGAAAGTGTTTCCTCAAAATGAATGTGCAAAGTGTATTTCCAAAAGACGCATATATAACTCATACAAATAGAGTCGGGATAGTCAAAACTGCTGTCGGATAACAATCACCTTAAAAAAAACTGGAGGTTTGAGGTTCACTTTTTAACTAAAATAACAACCCCACTTAGAATCCAGAAAAAGCATAACTTAAGTTATGCGAGAACACCTGTAAAACCTAATCACGAGACTCCAGCTCCAAGAGAAATCCAATAAAGATATGATCTGCTCCCTCCTCTCCGGTGGAGTAGGCACCGCCACCGTCACCATTGGAAGATGTAGCTGCTCCCCCAGCCCCTCTCTTGCTCCTGAGACCTCTCTTCTAAATCGGGCTCCCTCGGCGGCGGCGGCGCTTGTGCACGGGCAGTTCGGCAGAGATATATGGCCAGGAAGTAAAGTCATAATAGCTATGGTCGGTCCATAGCTACTGTCGCCCGAGCCATAGTCGGGTTGGATCACCATGTTAGGAATGTACGGCGGCGGTGGGGGCTGTGCAACCATCGCTGGTGGGCCGAGCGCTGGGGGGCAGAGCGGTGATAGGCAGAGCGGCGGTGGGCAGAGCGGCGATGGGCTGAGCGGAGGTGTCCTGAGCAGTGGTGGGCACAACGCTGTTGGGGTGAGGGGAGAAACCTTGATGGTGAGAAGAAAAGAGAACACAAGGAAGCTGATGGCTACTATCTTCATCATGGTGATATCCGATAAGTTCCTACTCCCCTGGACTCTTTTTATTGACGGGAAGTTGGATACTTTTTTTCTAAATCTAGTTTCAGTTCAAGTTTTTTTATTTTTAGTTTGCATTTCTATTTGGGTAAGAGAAAACCACATGCGAACAGTATCCAATGAGGCTTAATACTGGTTATGTTAGTTTAATGGCGCTTTAGGTTTCATTTACTTCGAAGAACATTTGAGTATGTTAGTTTAATGACGCTTTAGATTTCAATTTGAAGTTGTCTAATTGTGTTGCTGCAGGGAAATATGTATTTTGCCACTTGCATTTCGTGATCTGACCATTTAACTTTGAGGATGGGCTTTCTTTCATAAGAGAAAATTATTATTTTTCATTTGTTTTGTATATTTAGTCACTATGATTGAACTCATCGTCATCTAAATATTACTTAAGTAAAACTATTTAAATTTTGTTCTCCCTTGTTCAGTGAAAAAAACTAAATTAAATTATGGAACTCTCAGAAATTCTTGTATGAATTCTCACATTATTATGCCATTCTAACGCCGAATCATTATGCCTTGCTCATCAAATATTCAGTCTGTATGCAAAATTTAAATTTAGAAGGTCTCACATCCATGAACCAAAATTCATGCAGAAGTGTATCAACCGTATAATCAGTTCATGACTTGATCTCACGCAAAGAATATGGCATTCATATTTACTAGGCTGTTGTTCAGAGCCTTATTTGTGTTCTATATGAATCTGTTCTTAAATATAACAATTAACATCGAATGCTCAGAACCTCCTTTCTGCATCCTACCTATCTTTATTCAAACTTATTTACTACTTTTATCTCGGGATCTAATATTATTATTGCATGGGTGGACCCAGGCACAGACATGCCCGGGCACGTGCCTGGGTATGAAAACCGCGGAAATGGCTTTGGTATCCGCGTATTGCGCCAATTCTCCTCCACGGACCTCGACGAGAGGCAGCTCCACATAGGAACTAAGGGTTCTTCTTCGCGAGTTGTTGGAAATGAGAGCAAATCTGCTCTTACTCAAAACAGAGGATCCAAAGGACGGTGCATAAATGTCGGTACTCAGCTTGGAAAAATCAATTGTCAAAGGGGGTAGTTCCTTTGATTGTAGCCGAAGCAAGCCATGTGTGCAGGAAAAAAGCTTGTGAAGGAGAAAGGAAGTGGCAGAACTCCAAAGCCGGTTTGATCGAGAGCTCCAAATCGGTTAGATTAGCGGAAGCCTCAGAACGGGCACCTGGCAATGAAAATTATGATGCTTAGGATTGAAGCAATTAGCAAGAGGGCAACCCTAATGATGCAAGCTCAAGATCAACAATTACAATAGATTCTTGATTTCTTGTGAATCTTCTTCTTGAATTTGCTTCCTGAGACTTGAACACATATGCTAATTGCCTTCTTGTATACGGTTAGTTAATAATATTCTAAAAACATCTGTTTATCATTTATGTTTTATGGAAACTGAAAGTGTGAAATCATCACAAAATTGAGTAGTGAGGAAATCAAAAGCTCCAGGAGTTTCTTTCTAATTCATATTGGTCTAAACTAAGTTAGCAAAATGAAATAATGAAAAAAAAATCTAAGTTCGCCCTGCAAACTAGATAAATTTTCAAATCGAAAAAATGTAAAATTGACTAGAAGTACAACATAACATGCCTTGCAGGACTTATCAATGGATGCAGAAAGGATGACTTAAAAATCTGATGGGTTGGGCAAGTGAAGTTCTTTCCCACTCTTTTGTGAAAATAATTTTTTTGAATAAAAGTAGTAAAATAGAAATTTGAACGATGCTGATTTTTTCTTTAGATCCTGAATATATAACAAAAACATATGGAAGTAGCTCCATGAGTTTCTGTTGGTGCTGATTTTCTCTTTAGATCCCGAATATATTTGTTTATAATTCTATAGATCCAAATTTAATTCAGGTTATCTTACATTTTAGTGTTGGCTAGTTTTTTTTTTAAATTGCTCGTGATTGTCATTGATTCAATTAGCTTAGGGTCCGTTTGACTCGGTGGCGGCGGTGTTAAACGCAGTGGCCATTAAAATAGTAACCTTCACATGGTAAACGACCTCTGATAAAGTTGCTCTAAAGTGTATAGAATTCTTATCACATTGTTAAAAATTAGAGGGTTGATATGCATTCTTTGCTCTCACATTGATGAAGGAGATAAAACTTGTGCAATATTTTCAACAATTATTTTTAGTTTAATTTATTGTGCCCGGGCTTATCTGATAAACTATTATTTTATTTTGTTTATCTTAATCCCTAATATTATTTCGGGTTGTTGCTTACTCATAGAACATATGATTGCGCCATCATGATTTCTCTTGTTTTGCTTAATCAATTTGTTTTGGGAGATATCAAGGTCATTTTAAATATGCATGCAGTTTAATAAAGATTTCTGAGAAGTGTTGTGTTGCTTCTCGTACTCTCAAAAGATTTTAGGCTAGGTTTTCATTAACTAGAAGCCTACCGGTTATTAATTAGACAGTTTAAAGCTAGCTTGGTTCCAATTTTTCGAAATGAGATATGAAGGCTCTTGGTTGGGGTTGTTAAACATTTAGAATACATGAGAATGGAATTAAGTTGAGTAGGTTAAGTGCATGGTGAATTCATCAGTTCGCTGGATGTGTAGTTGTCTTCTTAGCCTCTTAATTCTTTTTTTATTTCAATTGGGCAAGAGCCGGCCCTCATTTCAATTCCACCAGGTTCTTATGCTTAGTAATATTTTACTTGATTTTGATTTGTGTCTTCTATCACATTATGAAGTATTAATTTCCAAAATCTAGTATCTAAATGGTTTGGATGGTTTTAAACTGACAATTAGAGACGGGCGAGTTCATCCTAAAATTCTACAAAAAATCTATGTTTAATTCTTGCTTTCTAACATTACAATTAAATGTAAAATGGTTGACAATCTTACAGAAGAGAAATTCTCTTTTGATATATTTTGACCTTTACCTGACTTCCTTGTTCTTATATTTGATGTAGTCATTATTTCAATGTTTAATTCTATTATTATCAAACAAAAAAAGAGCAATCATCTTTCTGATTTATTCTGATCTTAGGGATTTCATTACTTATGGATTATAAAATTTGTGTTTCCTATAGGAACAGCAAGCTTGTGAAGTATCTGGGAAAATGAAGCGGTCCCTTTGGTTCTTAATGCATTTGATCTAATTATCTTATCCCAGGGACTGAATCTCTCAGCCTTTTTTGAACAGAGAGAGGTACTATTTCATACTGAATAATTTTGTCGATTCAAGTTCTCCACTTTGTAGTAATTAAAGAAGTTTTACGTCTTCATTAATCTACGATGTTGTCATTAGTGCCTCGTCGCTGCATAATTGTCAATACCTTGGAGATATATGCAATTCTTTCACATGAATTTTAAGGATTTATTTTGATTATTTTAAAAAATGTAACTTTCGATCAGTTTGAAAGCCAATAAGGTTTTGGATTTACATCATTAATGGTCTATTTGATAATTTGTGGACAGAAAATATAGATTTCATGTTTTGGATTGTTTGGTGCATCAAATTGATTTAGGTTCCTTCAAAAACTGCTTCTCGCTTATTTTGGGTTTGTTTGGCGCGGCGGCTGCGGATCAGAGAGCGATTTCTGATCCGCAGCCGCCGTAATTTCCTGTTTGGGGGCAGCGTTTGGCGGGCGTGGATTGCACCGCTCCCGTTGAAACCTGCGGAAATCCTATGGAATTGAAACGCGGTAGGTGGCCACTGTTGCGGATCAACTCCTCCAACCGCAGCTCCTCCCAACCTCCGCTCCTCCAACCTCCGCGCCAAAGAGACCCTTTCTCTCTTTACAACTTCTTCTAGCTGCACTGTCATATTCCACTAGTGCAACAACATTCTTGTCAAAAATCCTATTTCTAAGATATATGTGTGTGTATGGATATAAATATGATCCAATTTTCATTTTTATTAAGCCTTATTTATAGATTTAAGCCTTCAAACAAATCAAGATTTGAAATGGGCAACAGCTCAAAGATATTTGGTGCTATTTTGGGTGACAAATTTTGAACTTTATTTTTATTAAGCCTACTAAAAGTTACTGTCCAAAATTTGTTGAGAATTTAGTCTCAAAAAAGAAAAAAAAATCTTCGATAATAAACCGAAAAACAAGCATCAAGATGTAAAATGTGAGTAAAAACAATGAACCATAGAACAAAATGAAGATTATAAACACACCTGATCAAGATTAGTAAAACCCCGGATAGTATGACCTCCGATTACAATTATCCCTTTATCTCCGAGCGGTTGCAAGATCACTGTCTGTGAAATCAATAATGCTAATGAATACTCGAGTTTAGCAATACTCTGCATGAGCTTTGTGAATAAACTGGCTAAATATTCATGGCAAGGGCACTTAGCAATATACACTATAAGAGGGATAAATGTATTAAGATGAAATGTCTATAGCTTTTGTTGTATATGATCCGTATGCTGTAGAGACCCAAAAAACATTTATTGCATTTAAATTTTATTTAATGGCAAATTGATTAGTTGGAGAATTAATATTAATTAAATAAAATGTAAGAAATAATCATTATCATTTAGTATAGATAATAATTAAATAAAAGTAATAAATTGGTCATAAACTTGGCTGGTAAGCAAAGTAAGAAATAATTGATTAATTAGTTTCATCCACTAGAGGATAAATGATTGACATGCATGAAATGAGAAGAGTAAGGAGGATTTTAAAATAAAAAAGTTATAGATTAAAGGCTAAAGCTAAGTTTGATATTTCATTTTAACCTCCTTCACATAACTTATTTCTGCTCTTCTTCCGAGTTCTGTGTTTCCATGCCCTTCCCAAACACACTAGGGTTCCTAATTGCCTTCTGAAACTCATGTAGCATCGTGCACTTAATATAGATCTTGGGCCCTATATAACAGCTTAAACTAATAGCATTAGTGTAGAAACATACAACTTTAGTCCAGTAGCGGGTAATGCATGATGTGCAGTCAACATGCTTGTCCAGGGTTTTAAACATTTATTATTATGAATAAATCAGTTGTCACGGGACAATCGAAAGACTACTGATATATAGTGATATTTTCTTATATAGTACTCACAGACCATAGTTATACCTGATTTATATTAAAATTGGGTACTTGTTATTTTAAATAGATGGTTGGTAATATATTGTTTAATTCATATTATTTTTAGATTCTCCATCATTAACAATAATAGCCTGAGCCTGAGAATATGTTCATGATTTGCTATAGGGGTTTGGTGGATGAAGATGCAGTTAGGACAATATCGTGGATCGCTCCCGGAATATACTACTCTCAGGAATGGGGTGAAGATGAAATAGTCAAGAAAATGAGTTTTTTGTTAGTAATTTTTATCATTGCTAGAACTAGTTGTAAATAAATTGTATTGGAAGTTTGGAACATATGGTGAAGTAATCTAGTGAAAGATAGCATATAACCGTGTAGTTTTGTAGTAATTTATTTATAACAACATTGTGTAAATTATTTATGGAATATTATAATTATGATGTTCTTCAACCAAAAGTTTACATATTATTTAATGTTATTTAAGTTAATGTTTTCTTGGTGATAAAATTAATTTTTTTTAATTCATCATCTTTGGCCACGTTTTTTTAAAAAAACGTTGTTAACATTTAGCCACATTTTAATAAAAAAACTTAGCTAATGTTAGCAACGGAAAATTGCGTCGTTTTGATGTTAAAACGCCGCCAATGTTATATAGTTTTAGCGGCGTTTTTCAAAAAAATGTCGCGGAATGTAACCGCGACGTATTAAACCGCGACGCCTTTGCGACGTTTATAAAAACGTCGCCAAAGCATTAGAGGCGTTTGAAAAATGTCGCTGTAGCCAATTAAAAACACCGCAAATGCCTTATTATCTTGTAGTGAATCCTGGAATCCTTCAAGACCATGATGGTCGACAACCACCAAACCCTTCTCGCCGCGCTCCGGCCCGACGGCATGCCCTTGCCGGCACGGATGACCTCCGCCTCCTCTCCCGCCGTTCATGAACGTCAACCTCATACGCCACAGACTGAGGTGTCGACCCGCTCGGAAAACCCGACAGTACCACGATTTGTTAAACTGGACTTTCCGATCTTTGAAGGCAAAGAGGATCCCCTTACCCGGTTAACCCGCTATGAGCATTTCTTTGCGGCACATCGCACTCCATTGGAGGATTGGTTGGGCGTTGCCTCCTTCCACGTGATGGGATCGGCTCAACTGTTGTTTTCCCAACTTCAACGGGAGAAGCCCCTTCTCACGTGGGATGACTTCAAGACTCAGTGCAACTTGCGTTTCGGGCCTCCACTCCGCGGCAACCCCATCGGCGAGTTGATCTCTCTGAAACTGTCGGGGTCTATTGACGATTACTTGGAGCAGTTCCAGATACTCTTGGCCCGTGCACCGTCGGTCCCTTTGACCCACCAGGTGGCCTTCTTTACTGCGGGATTACATGAGCGACTCTGCATGGACGTGGAGTTCCAAAATCCGTAGAATCTCTCGACCGCCATGAGTCTCATGCGTATTTGCGAGCGACGCATCTTACTGAATCGTCCCCACATGGGGCGTCGTAGCAGCGATGTCTCCTTCCGGCACCACGCGCATCCCCCACCGCCACCAGGAGGTGGCCCGACCAGACCAAAGGAGGGGGAGCGACCGAATCATATCTGGCGCTTGTCCAATCAGGAGATGTCTGAGCGCCGCGCCAAGGGCTTTTGTTTCAACTGTGATGAGGCATACACTCGGGGACACAAGTGCAAGCGTCTCTTTTGGCTTGAGGTCGATGACCCCTTAGTTGGAGATGGAGGGGATGACGAGCCAGGGGACCCCGCACTATCCATCAACGCCATGTCAGGTCCACATTAGGGGGACATAGTACAAATGCCTATTTCCGTAGCGGGCCATGAGCTACTTGTCCTCATGGACAGGAGCGGTACCCACAGATTCATCAGTGACCACGCCGCTCAGCGCCTCCAGCTACCTGTTACTAACCATAGTCGTTTACGTGTCGCTGTGCCAAATGGCGTCGCGATGGTCTGCACCGGAGTTTTCAGGGACATTCCGATTATGGTGGCGGATTACCACTCGCGGGTGGACTTCTTTGTCATATCCCTACGGGGCTTCGAGGTCGTTCTATTCTAGGGACTCGGTTACGCTGGGACCGATTCTGTGGGATTTGGAGGCCCTCACTATGTCTTGGGGGCATGGGCCTACCTCAACAATATGGCAGGGCCAACCGATGGAGAAGGCTAGTCATGCCTTCTCGCTCAAGTCTGCTTCGGCCGAGCAACCAGGCCTCTCCGACCTCCTGCAGGAGTATAGTGACACCTTGGACGCACCGACCGGGCTTCCCCCCTTGCATCGCTAGGACCACCGTATCTGCCTCCTGCCGAATACATCCCCGGTGGTCGTCCGTCCATACCGCTATCCTTTTCTACAGAAGGATGAGATCGAGAGGCAGTGCACCGAGATGCTCCATCAAGGCATCATATGCCACAACGTTTCCCCCTTCTCCTCACCCGTCCTCTTAGTCAGCAAGAAGGACGGCTCGTGGCGCATATGCGTGGATTACCGTGCCTTGAATGCTCAGACCGTCAAGGACAAGCTTCCTATTCCACTTGTGGAAGAGTTGTTTGATGGGTTACATGGAGCACGTTACTTCTCCAAGCTGGATCTTTGCTCGGGATATCATCAAGTTCGTATGCACCCAGAGGACGTGGAGAAAACCGCCTTCCGGACACATCATGGCCACTTCGAGTTTCTGGTGATGCCTTTCGGGCTTACCAACGCCCCATCCACATTCCAGACCCTCGTGAACGAGGTATTCCATACTCTCCTACGTCATTGTGTCCTTGTTTTCTTCGATGATATTTTGGTATACAACAACTCTTGGGAGGCACACCTCGATCACCTCAGACAGGTTCTTCAGCTCATACAGTCTCAGCAGCTCTACTTGAAGGGCTCCAAGTGCTCATTCGACACTGACAGAGTCGCCTACTTGGGGCACATTGTCGATCACACCAGTGTTGCAGCTGATCCAGTCAAGATTCAAGGGGTTATCGACTGGCTTCTTCCCTAGTCGCAGCGAGAACTACACGGATTCTAAGGCTTGACTGGCTATTACCGACGTTTCCTCCAGGGCTACACTGTCATTGTTGCCCCCTTGTTATCGCTCTTACGACGACAAAGCTTTACATGGGACGACTCGGCCAGGGAAGCTTTTCGAGATTTACAGCAAGCTCTAGTCTCTGCCCCAGTTCTACAGCTACCAGATTTTGAGAAGGAGTTCAAGGTGGAATGTGATGCTTCAGAGCATGGCTGCGGAGCGGTGCTTCAGCAGGACGGCCACCTGATTGCTTACTTTAGCCGCAAGATGAATCTTCACCACCGAAAGCTGCCCGCCTACGAGTAAGAGCTTATTTGACTGGCAAAGGCCGTTCACCACAGGCAGCCCTATTTGTGGGGCCGTTCCTTTTTGATCAGGACCGATCACTTTAGCCTCAAGTATTTGTTGGATCTGAAATTGACAATGGTCCCCCGACGACGTTGGGTGAGCCGCCTTTTGGGGTATGATTTTCGGGTGGAGTACAAGGCTGGCCACTTGAATCATGCGGTCATCTCTCTCTCGTCGCGACTCCCCAGATGTTCTTCTCTAAGCAATGTCCGAGCCCTCCTCCCGGGTTCTTCCCTGCCTTAGTCAGGAGATTGATGACTCTCCCTTTCTTCGCGAGTTGCGGCTCTGTATTCAGGAGGGGCACCTACCGCCGAGTTGGAAAATTCGTGGTGGCCTTATCCTCTACAAGGATCGCCTCTATTTGACAGCGACCTCACCTTTAATTCGTGACATCCTTGCTGACATCCATGACCACACTCATGAAGGGATCCACAAGACCCTTCAACATGTGCGCGCTGAGTTCTTCTGGACAGGGCTCAAGCACAGCGTTCAGACCTACATTGCAGGGTGCATCAGTTGCCAGCGCAGCAAAGCAGAGGCTCTCTCCCCAGCCGGTCTACTACAGTCGCTACTAGTGCCGACACAGATATGGGCCGACATCTCCATGGATTTCATTAAGGGATTGCCTCCATCTCACGGGTTCACTGTCATCCTTGTGGTGGTGGACCGTCTCTCCAAGGGAAGACACTTCATTGCCATGAGTTGACCCATTACAGGACCTGCTGTGGCCCGTATTTTCTTCGATCGGGTATTTTGTTACCACAGGATGTCGAAAAGCATCGTGTCCGACAAGGACAAAGTCTTCACTTCCGAGTTTTGGCAGGAGTTATTCGCACTTTGTGGCACAAAACTGGCCCTCTCCTCTGCATACCATCCACAATCAGATGGCCAGACCGAGGTGGTCAACAGGACCCTCGAGATCTACTTGCGTTGCTGAAAGAATATAGGTATGCTAACTAATTCACCTAGAGGGGGGGGGGGGTGAATAGGTCTCTTTTAATTTCTTTAACTTAGTCTATCTATTTTATGGTTTAGTTCAAGCAAAAGATCAAACACACAAAAAGCACACAATAATTTATAGTGGTTCCCCAAAGACAGTGTGTATTTGGGTAGTCCACTTTCCCCCTTCACCCTTCTAACAGTGTGTTAGACAGGGCCAACTCCTCCAATCTCAGCTCCAAGAGCTTACAACACAGATCCCTCAGGATCTCTCAGGTTTTCCCAAACCCTACCTCAAGCTGAGCAGCCCTACCTCAGATCAGCTCCTGATCCTACAGCTCAGACTCCTTCCAGGTCCTACAACTCAGAGGAATCCTCCTCTTACAGCTCAGGCAATAAATCCCTACAAACTCAGACCAAAAGGTCCTACAACTTAGGCAAAATTCCCTACAGCTCAGATCACACAGATCCTATAAACTCAGACCAAAAGGTCTTACAACTCAAGCAAAAAGCCCTACAGAAAAGTGAGTTTTAATTCTTACTACAGCAAATAACTGTTGAAGGTAGTCTCCTGTAGTTCCTGCACAGCATGTGCTTCCCTATAGCTGAAGATGTTGATAACAGCTACTAACTTGTCTTCCTCTTCAGATGAAGGATGGAAGATCACCTTGCTCCATCTGACGAAGGAGCTAACTTCTTCTCTGTGCTTCTTCTTCTTGTTCAGTGAGCAAGTTGGAGAAGGTTGAGAGCAGCCGCCAATAGATAAAAGCTTCATCAAGTAACCAGGTGCTTTGAAAGTTCCCTAACTTCTTCTTTTATACATCTTCTATCTCCAACGACTCTAATTTGATCTCCCGAGAGGTATGGGAGAGATTGGTGGTCCCATGTAGCTTTTCTGCAACTTGCGCCGAAAGCTGTCCTGCCATACTGTCGATTTACAGGGAAGAACTGCGTTCGACGAACTCCTTTCATCGTTCGACTAATCTGCTTCATTCTGCGCTCGACTAACTGATTTGAAACTTAGTTCGGCTAACGTGCTGCATTCTTCGTTCGATTAATGCGCTGCATTCTGCGTTCGACTAATGCGCTGCATTCTTCGTTCGACTAATTATTTTCTTTGTTCGACTAACGCGCTGAGTTCTTCTATCTGCACCCCAGCCTTCCCAGATGCCTACTTAGAAGGCTGATCGACTAATTTCCTTCTTCGTTCGACTAACTGACTTTATTCTGTGTTCGACTAATGCGCTATTTCTCAGCGTTCGACGAACACGCTGTTTCTCAGCGGTCGATTAACACGCTGTTTCTCAGCGGTCGACTAATTCAAGCTCCGTTCGACTAACACGCTGATTCTCAGCGGTCGACTAATTCCAGCTCCGTTCGACTAACACGCTGATTCTCAGCGGTCGACTAACTGCCAGCTTAGAAGCCTTCTTCTCAGCGGATCCGCTGAGACGGCTCCTCATCTCAGCGGTTCTGACCTCTCGTCTCAGCGGTTTAGTTGAGACAAAACTTCATCTTCTCAGGGGATGAATTCTCCTCATATAAGGGCATGATTGGCCCTTTCTCTTGAGTCACCTGTGCCTGTATATCTTACACAAATATGGCTCATCAAATACAACATGCACTTAGCATTGCAAGATGACCCCTCTTCAAATCAAGGGAATTTTGAGGGCAAATTCCCAACAATCTCCCCCTATTTGAAGAGGGCAAAATACTTGCCAATGCTAAGTAGCAACTTAATAAATAATAAAAAATATGTCATATTCCAGAAATTTATGAAGTAAGAGGAGTTATAACATTTCATGACATGGAAACACATGACTCAAAATGATTTTTAGGAAATGGAATAACATTTCATTCATATGATCAAAACAGACATTTATAATCAGTTCAAATCATATGTATACATTAAGTAATTAAGGAGTATCTAAAAGTAAAATCTTCTTGGATGGTCCCTGGGATGAGCTTTCTCCTTCTTCAACTTTTCTCTTCCTAGCTTCAGCAGCAGCCTTCATCTTGTCCTTCACTTTGAAGTACAGAAATGGCTTGGGAAGATATCTTGAGGGAATCCTTCTAGGATTTTCCCTTCTTACCATGTTTTATTTAAGAATCCTTTCCCTTAGAGATTCCCTCTCTAGGTGTTTGATCCATTCAACAGATGAGTAGACATGGTCAATATCCTTGAGTGGATTGCCATGACTGACCCATGTGTTGACAACAATTGTGTCCAATTCTAAATTATCATCCTCATGGAGAGGATCATCTAATCTCTCCATCCTCTTCTGGGCCATGTATTCTTCAGCAGTTTGAATGCCCTCTCTCCTTCTCCTTTGTGATTCCTCCTCATCTTGAATAAGATTAGATTGACTTTGAAAGTCAAAATCTTCAGGTCTGCTTGGGTCCAGCACAGGAAGATTTAGGGCTATCCTTGTTCCTTGAAGCACCTTCAGACTTGTGGCCCAATGATCATCATTTATCTTCTTAACTATAGTCAGAAGATTTTCTTGAAATGCATTTGATGCATTCTTGACCTCTTCCACCACCTGCTTGTAGGCTGCTTCCTGCTTGGTAATTAGCAGCTGGTGGGCATTGTCCATATTGGTATTTAGCCTTATGTGGGCTGCTTTTAGTTTATCATTTAGCTTGGCAACCTTTTCCTCCCACTTTTTGCCTTCTTCAAATATCTTTTTCTCTATTTTAGAGTGTTGATCTATAATGGACTTGGAGAGGGTTTGAAAGGTGCTGTCCACATCATCCAGGATGTTTTCCTGAGCCTTATCAATGTGGTACTTGACTTGGCTACTGGATGTGGTCACCACTTTGGCCATCCTGTCAACAGCCTTTTCCTAGACATTCTGATTCTTGTAAAGATGAGTCTTTACATATGTTATATCCTTAGTGGAGTCCCCTTGATTGTCTGCAATGTTCTTCAGAATGGTGTGTTGTGCAGCCACAGTTCTTTCTGCCATCTCAAACCATTTGGTCATTTGTTGGAGTATATGATTTGAATCAGCAGTAACAGTGTTGATCTGGGTATTTAGCTCAGACTTTACTGCAGCCACTCTTGTCTCCAGTCGTTGCTCACTGGCTTGGATCTCTTAAGATAATGCTGCTCTTGTAGCATTCAGCTCATCCCTAATTTGAGCAGTTGAACCTTGGACCCTTTCAGTTACAAGATCTGTCATAGACAGCATCTGACCCTCAATTATGGTTTGTATTGAGGTCAGCAGGGCAGATGTGTCAAGCACAGTAACTGGCCTTTCCTGGGCTAAATCTTTCTCCACTACCTCCTCAGCTCCATTGTTGGCCTTCTCCATTGCAGGTTCAGATCTTGGCAGCTCTTCAGCATTTGGGCTGTGCTCCCCCTCACTAGCATCCCCACAATTATCTCCAAAGAGAGGGCTATGCTCCCCCTCACTCAGAGCATCCTCATGTGGAGAATTCTGTCTAGAGGCACCTGAAACATGATTGATGAGTTAGACACCTAGACTATACTAAAGTTAGAGGGGAGAAGACTAACTGAGATCCTAATTTACCATGGATAGGTGAATTGGGTAGTTCATATTCAGTTGGAGGAACAGCTGGATCAGTATTCATCTGAGATGGCTCAGGAATAGATTCAACTCTTCCCTAGGGTTCCTCATCCACACATGTCCTGGGGACATCTTCTCCTTCCACACCATCCTTGTGTATTGGAGGATCATCATCCTTTCTAAAGGTCTCATCACCTTCTTCTTCACTCTTCTTAGCTTTCTTCCTCTCCTTCATCTCAGCCACCATGCAAGGTTGGCTCATGGGTAGGACCCTTGTTGACCTATCCAATGTCTTTATATCCAGTCTCTTCAGGTAGTGGATATTAGCACCTTTGATGGAGGAGAAGTGGTCTGGATAAGCCTTCAGTAGGAAGAGTGATAGGATTCTACCTAAGTTGGGGGCTTGTAGACATTCCTTCAATCTCTGATAGAGAACTTCTCACAATCTAGTGCTTTTCTTCAGGATGATCCTGGTAACCAGCTCAAACATGGGTTGGGAAATAGAGCCATGAGAGCCTGGCTTGCAGAGAAGGGATTTTCCTACTATATCACACAACAGTTTCCCCTTTTGGTTGAAGAATTTCTTCTTCAGTGATGAGGTTTGGGAATCACTGTATTCATACCACTTTAAGGCTTGCTCCTTGTCTGATGCAGATATCTCCTCTTCTTCCACTCTGGGAAGGTGTAGTACCTTTTCTAATCTTTTAGGGGATATCTTCACCCTTATCTCTCCAACCTTAGATGCTAGGCCATCCTTAGAAGACGATTGCCTGACATTTGCATAGAACTCTAGCACTTCATGCTTGAATATCTGAGAGGGTTCAGATAGCAAGAAGTCTAGGCCTGCTTCATAAATTAGGGAGATAACACTTAAAATCTCTGGTGAGGCATGGAGAAAGCCATCCCTCACCAACTCACAACCCTCTAGCAACTCCTTCACTACTTTGGGCGCCGTTTTCTCGAAGAGAAAACCGCTGGGATGAAGGGTTTGTCGAGTCGAACAGTCAGTTGTAGCGGCGCAAGAGAATGTGAAGAGTCATCTAACATAGAAGGCTATTTATATAGTAAGTCTAAGTGTTAACCTAGACGTGTCAGCAGATCGGCTGAGATGGTCCATCTAAAATTTCAACCTAGGGCAGATTTCGTCGAACTCAAGGCTGAGTTAGTCGAGCTCAAAGCTCGACATTCGTCGAACTCAGGATAGAGTTCGTCGAACCCAGATTTGTTATGCTGAATTGATGAAAACTGTAAGATTAGCTGAACTAGATGATTCTGATTCTGCTTATCATTGTAAACTTATTCTCCATTTAACAATCTAGGGGCATTATGCCATACCCTATCAGATGATTAAGCTTATCCTATCAGTTGATACAGATTCTATTCAATTATAACATTTTAGTTTATTATACTTTGAACAGATGACAGCATAAACAAGATAATATAGAGTACATGTATTCAGAAATGAACTTATTCTAAGTTCAACATGCCTAAGTCAATTTTAAAAGAATTAAACTTGGCTTCATCCAGTGGCTTAGTGAAAATATCAGCTACTTGATTGTCTGTAGGGACATATTCAAGTTTGATATCTTCACACTCTACATGCTCTCTAATAAAATGATACCTAATTTCTATATGCTTGGTCCTGCTATGGGAAACAAGATTTTTAGCAATAGAAATTGCACTGGATGAATCACACAGCAAGGGAGATTGTCTTACCTTGATCTTGTAATCTTCCAACTGATGTTGGATCCACAGAAGTTGAGCATAACAGCTACTTGCTGCAATGTATTCTGACTCAGCTGTGGATATTGTTGGGTAAATTGCCCTCAATATTACCTTGATTTGAAGAGGCATCACTCTCAATACTAAGGACATATTGTATTTGACAAAGCTATACTTGTGTAGAATATACAGGCACAGGTGACTCAAAAGAAATGGCCAAACATGGCCTTAGACAAGAAGGAATCATCCACAAGGAGATGAAGATCTGTCTCAGCATAACCGCTGAGACGATGGGTCAGAACCGCTGAGACGAGGAGCAGTCTCAGCGGGTCCACTGAGAAGAAGACTGGAGCAACCGCTGAGAAGGGGACTGGAGCTGCCACTGAGACTGGATGCTGTCTCATCCCAACCGCTGAGACAGGATGCTGTCTCAGCCCAACCGCTGAGACAGATCCAAATGTCTTGACGGGATCTGCTTTTGGCGCAAATGACATTTGAGAGGAAAAAAGCAAGTCCAATCAGCCCCATACCGTGTCAGGAGGATCGAAATAGCCGTTGAAGCCTTCTGGAGGTATAAAAGGAGATGCTAGGGCATAACAACGAGTACTGTTCCATTGAGAAGCTTTTGTTACACGCTGCAATCGAGCATTCGCGATTCAGCCAGTTGAAGTCATTCTCTGCTGCTGAAGTTAATCTTCTAAGGGAGATTAGATAGCTCTTCCTGTACCAACTCAAGAAGGGCAAGTTGATCTTTTGCTTGGCTGAAGGAGAAGATCAAAGTGATACAAATCTGAAGCTGCTGTTTTCAGATCTGAAGAAAGGATTCAGAAGACCTAAGAGTAATCCTTTTGTCCTCTGTGTTCAACTCAAACTCTTTTATATCTTTGTAAGGCATTATTGCCTGAGTAAAAGGCTGTTGAGCCTGTGTGTAAAGCTGTGTTGACAGCTTGAGTGGTAGGACTTCTTGATAGGTGTGAGGTAGGAAATCTGTGGGATTTCTGAGTGGTAGGAGTTCATAACTCTGAGTTGTAGGGCTGCTGTTGTGCCTGAGGTGTAGGGCTGTTGAGCCTGAGTGTAGGGCTGCTGTGCCTGAGGTGTAGGGCTGTTGAGCCTGAGTGTAGGGCTGCTGTGCCTGAGGTGTAGGGCTGCTGAGCCTGAGTGTAGGGCTGCTGTGCCTGAGGTAGGATCACTCTTGATCTGAGAAGTTCTGAGGAACTTGTGGTGTAAGCTCAAGGATCTGAGATTGAAGTTTGGAGGAGTTGGCCTTGTCTAACTCATTGTTAGAAAGGTGAAGGGGGAAAGAGGACTACTCAAGACACCCTGTCTTGAGGAACCTCTATACATCCTTGTGTGTTTTCTGTGATTGTATTTTCTGCAGCTAGAAACATTAGGTTTATTGAAAGAAATTAAGTAAAACCTATTCACCCCCCCTCTAGGTATTATTGACTACACCTATATAAACTATCAAGTGGTATCAAAGCTAGGCTGATCAAAAGGACTTAACAGTCTGATCAGATCCCATACAGGAGTAGTCAAATCTGAAATCCAATGGCAAGCAGTGGAATAAAGAAGGAGTTGGGGTCAATGAAGTTGCCCATATGCTCCAAAGAAAACTTTGGGATATGGAAGCAAAGGGTAAGGCTATTCATGGAAGCCTCAGACCCAAGGATCTTTTTAACTGTAAAAAATGGTCCTTATACCTTTGAGAAAGTCTCCACCATTGACCCTACTAGAAAAATACTTAAGGTATTCTCTGAGCTGACCAATGATGAGATAGCACTGTACACTATGGACAAGAGAGCCCAAAACATAATAGTAAATTCCATTGATGACACTACATTTCAGAACTTAGTACACTGCACAACTGCCAAGGAAATGTGGGACACATTGGTGGTTTATGTAACACCCCAAATCTGGTAGTTCCGCGAAGTAGGCGGAGTGGTAGTGCGGCACATGAAGCAGGCTAGAATTTTCCCTGTCTGCTCTTAGCGCACGATCAGTGGCCTCATCGCGCACGACCAGTGATCGTGCGCCAGCGATCGTGCGTTAATTCAGAAGAGAATCGAGTTCTGTCTCGGACAGTGCGCACGACCATTTCCCTCTTCGCGCACGACCAGTGATCGTGCGCCATCGATCGTGCGCTTATTCGCAAGAATTCAGAGTTCTGTCCCGGATAGTGCGCACGACCAGTGCCCTCGTCGCGCACGACCACTGACCGTGCGCCTGTGATCGTGCGCCCTGTTTATTCTGTTCCGCAATTTTGAGCGGAGAAGAAGATCGGGCCGTCCAAATCTTTTGAGATCTGATCCGATGGCTAGGATTAGATGCTGGAAGCTATTAGGGCTTATGAGAGGAGATTAATCCTCATTATTTTGAGGTGTTTCTCTCTCCTAGGCTAGAGGAAGGAGAAGGAGGCAAGGAAGAAGAAGGAAGATTCCGCCATTGACGGAGCTCCGGAGCTCCGTTTCGCGAGCCGTTTCCAGATTTGGAGAGTGCAGCCCGGTGCGGTCGTTTCTCTCCGTATAGAAGCTCGGATCCATGGCGAAAAAGAAAGCGCCTAGGGTAACGATTCTTCCTCCCGAACTTTGGACTTGTATTTGTCCATTTATTTCCCTTTCTTTGCTTGCATGAGGTATCTCTTTCACCAAATGGGTGAAGTGTAGGATTTCCTCAAGTCCTTCGGGACTCCGGGTAGATTGTGTCCGTCCCCGGCATATTGCATGTAGAAAATCCGGTAGTCGTGCGGATTTAGGCATTTTGTGTGAAGCCTATTCGTGGCCGTGAGCCCGAATCGGTGATGCTTGATTTGCGACGTTGCATTTAGGTTAGACCTAGAATGCGTGCCGGAGAATGACTCCGTGAACTCACCTATAGTATTGCGGGAGTTACGTGTAGGCGTCTTGTGAAGATCCCTACGAAAGCCCCATGCTTTGAGTTTTGGATGAAGGCAAACCTTCACCACGTTATTGATGCGGAGCGTATGTACCTCCTTTGTTGAGAATTCGCGAAGCCAGGATCCTTGTGAAGGGGTTAGGTGCGTAGCGTATATTTTTGTGGAGCACTTGAAAGTGCTAAACCCTTACGGGCCGAGGTGAAGCCGTACCCGCGTCGTGCGATAGATCGCGACGATTAGAGCACGGGCAAAGCTGAACCGAACCCGTTTCCATGCAGATCGGCGAGAGGTCCCTTCCTCATGAAAGCCGTGTGATCATGGAAGAGGTCGTGGAAGGTGTCATACCTAGACCGACCAAAAGCTCTTGTTTCCCACCTAAGGTTGTGACCCTTAGGGTGGAGTGTTGTGAATTTGATGATTATGTTTCCTCATGCGATTGCTTAGGCGGTTGTGGGAAACCTTCGGGTGAACCCAACCAACATCATGTGCATACCTAGGTTCCCTTCTTTTTGATGCTCAACCTAGAAGATTGATTGTGCTTGAAACCTCACCTTGTGTAGTTGCACTTTCTTTAGTTTAGTACTTGTGCTAGTATGGCTTACTTGCAGGGTAGAATCTCCGCCACCCCGGGAAAGGGGTGGGGTCGTTATAATTTGGTCAGCTGTGCTGACCGTTACTTTGTTTGCCACCGCTTGGTGGAATGTTGTTATGCAGGTGCAGGTGAGCCTAGCGGGAAGTAGCGGGCGTTGGCCCCTTTTGCTGAGTTGGCCCTCGAAGGCCAGCCTTTTTCCTGTTTTCTCATGTATTGCCGGCCTGCGTGCCGATGTATGTTTTTTTTGGAGTTTTGTACATTGATGTGATGTAAGGCCCTAAGGCCGTAACTCTTATTTCTGGATTCATTCCTATGATAGTGGACATGTCTATTTGAATGGTCTAATTAATGCTTCCGCTTACGTTTTGTACTCTCGTTAGTTGTTACTTTTCTGGTTATCACCTTTTAACTCCTAGCTAGTGTGGTTTGTATGGCGTGGGGTCCCGGCCGGACCTGCTGTTATACTTTTCGTACTGGCAGGGTGTTACAATTTGGTATCGGACTTAAGGCGTCGATCCGTAGTTTAGCGAATTCGGGACGAATTCCTTTTAAGGGGTGGTGCGCACGGGCTGTGCATTCACCTAAAACGACAAAAACTAATAAGAATGTCCACTTAGGAATGAAAAAGCATACTTGTTTGCGGAACCTGAGCGTTCCATGATTGGTGTTTGATATGTTTAGGGTCACTAAATTGTGCCTTGCATGATTATAGGTGACTAGAAGTGCTGCGGGGCGGTCTCAACCCCGTAACACCGCTGAAAGTAGTGGGTCGGCTGAGGTGCCAGCGACCACTCCTTCAGCTGAGATGATCAGAATGGTCGCAGAAGCAGTCTTCGCGATGATCAATGCTCAACCGCAAAGGCTTGCACAGCCTGCTACGCCTACTACTGATGCGGCCCCGGTAACTGAACCTGCAGTGGAACCTGCGGTAGCACCGAGGGTTGATGCCCCTGTGCCAGTAGCTGCAGTAGAACCGGCGTTAGCACCGAGGGTGGAGCGTCAAGTTGCGCAAGTAGTTGCGGGGCGAGCGCGTGACCAGCAATTAAAGCACTTCTTGAGCTTTAATCCTCCTACCTTCTCGGGATCTGAGTCCCCAACGGAGGCAGAAGACTGGTTGTCAAGAGTTAGAAGAACTCTGAGGGCGACGGCGACGGACGAAGCCATGATGGTCACCTTAGCCACTTTCCTTCTTGACGGAGAGGCTGTGCTGTGGTGGGAAGAGCAGGAACTGCACAAATTCGGCGATAGAGACATTACTGAAATAACAATGGCTGAGTTTTCAAAGTCGTTCCTCCAGCGGTTTATCCCCTCTGCCCAACGCATTGCGTTACAAAACCAGTTCCTGAGGTTAACTCAAGGTGATCGCTCCGTTGACGATTACTTACATGAGTTTACCAGACTGAGTCGCTATGCGGGGGCATTGGTGGAGGATGAGGAGACGAAGACGAATAAATTCTATGAAGGGCTTCGGGACGAGTTGAGGCTGCTCCTTGCAGGCCCTATGACGTTTGGCTTCCAAGTGATGGTGCAAACCGCCAGATCTTTGGAGTTGGACATGAAGAGGGTACAAGCAAAGAGTGTTGTAAAGAAACCCGAGTTTCATGCGCCGGCCTCTCAGTCCAAGCCGGACTTCAGAAGGAACAAGCGGAAGTTCAAGCAGGCGGAACCAGCTTCTTCGAATGTTTCGGGAGCCACGACCGCGCGGACTCCTATTACGTGTTTCACCTGCGGGAAGGTGGGACACAAAGCTGCGGTGTGTCGAAGTGGTCCCCCAAAGGCGGCAAATCGAGCGGTGGATTATGCTCGGGCTGCGGAAAAGGGCAAAGCGGCAGAGTCTTCGGCCTCCCAACACATTCCGACTCAGCCGAGAGTCTATTCGCTTGGCCAACAAGAAGCTATACGACAACCCGATGTCGTCACAGGTACGAATTAGAAGTTAGCTTTTACAGCTATGTTATGATTCTTACTGTTGTACGACTATGTGTTATTTGTGTACAATTAGGTTTCGTCCTAATTTTCAACTATCCGGCGAGAGCTCTATTCGATACGGGTGCATCGCACTCTTTTCTGTCTGAGGACTTCGTGGTGCGAATCGGAGTGCCGTCTACCTCTGTAGAGGATAGATTGGAAGTAGTGCTACCCAATGGATCTCGAATGAGTGCGGATAGGAAGAGCCGTGTGAAGGTGCGAATCGGAAGTCAAGATTTCGACTTGGAAGCGTCGTTACTACCGTTAGCTGAATTCGATGTGATCTTCGGCATGGACTGGCTCTCGGAACAGCGAGCATGCATAGATTGCAATACAAAGGAGATCACTCTGGGAACGAACACCGACGATGAAACCACATTCGCCGGTATGCGAGGAGCGAACAAGACGCTGATGTCTGCTCTCCAGGTGGTTAAGGCGGTGAGAAAAGGCGCCGAGTTGTTCTTCACTTTGTTGGAGGCTTCGGAGCCAAAGCCCAGGTTGTGTGATGTCCCAGTTGTAGCGGAATACGCCGACGTGTTTCCTAACGAACTCCCCGGGGCTCCGCCTCATCGGGAGATTGATTTCTGTATCGAGTTGGTGCCAGGTGCCAAACCTGTGGCCCGCTCACCATACCGAATAGCGCCAAAGGAATTGGCAGAGTTGAAGGTCCAATTGCAAGAGCTGCTAGAGCAAGGCTACGTACGTCCAAGTTCTTCGCCTTGGAGTGCACCGGTCCTCTTTGTGAAAAAGAAGGATGGGAGCTTGCGTCTATGTATTGATTATAGAGAGCTAAACAAGTTGACCGAGAAAAACCGATATCCGATTCCTAGAATCGATGATCTATTCGACCAACTGATGGGGTCGACGGTTTACTCCAAGCTAGACCTAAGGTCCGGCTACTATCAACTGCGAATAAGGGAATGCGACATTCCAAAGACAGCGTTCAGTACCCGCTTTGGGCACTTTGAGTTCACGGTAATGCCGTTCGGTCTATCCAACGCACCGTCGGTATTCATGGACTTGATGAATAGGACATTCCGAGAGTATTTAGATCAATTTGTGATCGTCTTCATCGACGACATTTTGGTATACTCTCAGTCGGAAGAGGAGCATGTAGGGCATCTGCACGCAGTCCTGAGCACCTTGAGGAGGAGTCAGCTATATGCCAAGTTCTCCAAGTGCGAATTTTGGCTACCGTCAGTGGCATTCCTTGGTCATGTTGTTAGTGGCGAAGGAATTGCAGTTGATCCGTCAAAGATAGAAGCGATCCAAGCGTGGCCTTTGTTGAAAAACGTAGCGGAAGTCCGAAGTTTCTTAGGACTTGCCGGCTATTATAGGCGCTTTGTGGAAAACTTCTCGAGGATCGCACTTCCTCTCACAAAACTGACTAGAAAGGATAATAAGTTCGTTTGGTCGCCCGAGTGCGCACGAGCTTTTGAAGAGCTAAAGAGCCGTCTGACCACGGCGCCCATTCTATGCTCGCCACAGGGTACGGAAGGCTACGAAATATATAGCGACGCCTCAGGAAGTGGGTTGGGTTGTGTCCTAGTGCAGTTCGGGAAGGTAATTGCCTACGGCTCCCGGCAACTGAAGGTTCACGAGAGGAATTACCCGGTCCATGATTTGGAGCTAGCGGCCGTGGTTTTTGCCCTCAAACTTTGGAGACACTATCTATATGGCGTGAAGATCGATATCTTTACCGACCATAAGAGCCTCAAGTACTTACTAGACCAAAGGGAGTTGAACATGCGCCAAAGGAGGTGGATGGAGTTCCTTGGGGACTACACCTTCGATATCAAGTATACTCCCGGTAAAGGAAACGTAGTTGCAGACGCGTTGAGTCGTCGGTCTCCCGCACGAGCAAATTGGATTTTGATGCACGATGAGCGTCTAATCCGTGAGCTAGAAGAAATGGAGATCATATGCATTGATAGGAGAACGTCTACTTCAGCATGCTTGAACTGGACGGAAGTTCACTACGACCTTGCCGACCGAGTTCGACAAGCATTGGAGTTGGACGAGAGCTTGAAACGATACAAAGCGGAAACCGTTGAAGGGTTAAACGCTGATTTCTCCTTCGAAGACGACCTTATGTGGAAGCAGGAAAGGTTATGCATCCCAAACGTTGGTACTCTACGGGCGGAATTGATGTACGAGGCTCATCATACCAAGTACTCGATCCACCCGGGGAGCACTAAAATGTTTATGGATATGAAGAAACTGTTCTGGTGGCCGGGCATGAAGAAAGACATTGCCCTTTACGTAGCCAAGTGTCATACTTGCGCGTTGGTGAAAGCGGAATGTCAACGTCCCGGTGGGTTTCTGAAGTCCTTGCCGATTCCGGAATGGAAGTTTGATGATATTTCGATGGATTTCGTGCACGGATTGCCGAGATCGCAACATGGAAACGACGCCATATGGGTGATCGTGGACCGTTTGACAAAGGTATCACACTTCATTCCGAACCGGAAGGATGATTCCGTAGAGAAGCTAGCAAAGCTCTATGTGGATAGTATCGTGAGACTGCACGGTGTCCCTCGTAGCATCGTCAGCGATCGTGACGGGCGTTTCACATCGAAAGATTGGAGGCTTATCCATGAACTGTTGGGCACAAAATTGAAGTTCAGCACGGCCTTCCACCCGCAGACGGATGGACAGACCGAGAGAACCAACAGGACTATGGAGGATATGCTCCGAATGTGCGCTCTAGACTTTGGAAAGAAGTGGGAGGATCACCTCTTTATGATCGAATTCGCCTACAATAATAGCTACCAAGCCAGCATAAAAATGGCTCCTTTCGAGGCCCTCTATGGTAAGAAGTGTCGTACGCCGTTGTCTTGGGCGGAAACGGGCGATACTAAGCTATTGAAGCGAAAGGATGTTGAAGAAGCAACTTCGACGATCCGGGCTATACGCGAAAGGCTATTGGTTGCCCAGGATAGGCAAGCAAAGTATTTCAACGCCAAGCATAGGAACTTAGAGTTTGCCGTCGGTGACCGGGTTTACTTGAAGATCAAACCGTTCAAAGGGGTATCGAGGATTCGACGCTTGAAAAAGCTCAGTCCGAGGTACTTAGGACCGTTCGAGATCGTGGAGCGTGTTGGTGATGCGGCTTATCGGCTTGCACTATCTGCAGAGCTGAGCGGTCTGCACGACGTGTTCCACATTTCAGTGTTGAGGAAGGCAGTGCAAGAGCCTACTCATATCGTTGCGGTCGGCAAAGTTCCGGTTGATAGTGGGTTGTCGACGAAAGTCAAGCCTTTACGCATCGAAGATACCGAAGTAAAGCAGCTGCGGAACAAGTCCATTCGGATGGTAAAAGTCCGGTGGGATAACTGCGGCCGAGAGGAGCTCTCTTGGGAGAGAGAGCAAACGATGCTTGCGGAGTATCCCGAGCTTTTTCCCTCAGGTAAGGTATAACTGTAATTTATGCTTTTACTGTTTCCTGGATTTCGGGACGAAATTCTTTTAAGGAGGGTGGAGTTGTAACACCCCAAATCTGGTAGTTCCGCGAAGTAGGCGGAGTGGTAGTGCGGCACATGAAGCAGGCTAGAATTTTCCCTGTCTGCTCTTAGCGCACGATCAGTGGCCTCATCGCGCACGACCAGTGATCGTGCGCCAGCGATCGTGCGTTAATTCAGAAGAGAATCGAGTTCTGTCTCGGACAGTGCGCACGACCATTTCCCTCTTCGCGCACGACCAGTGATCGTGCGCCATCGATCGTGCGCTTATTCGCAAGAATTCAGAGTTCTGTCCCGGATAGTGCGCACGACCAGTGCCCTCGTCGCGCACGACCACTGACCGTGCGCCTGTGATCGTGCGCCCTGTTTATTCTGTTCCGCAATTTTGAGCGGAGAAGAAGATCGGGCCGTCCAAATCTTTTGAGATCTGATCCGATGGCTAGGATTAGATGCTGGAAACTATTAGGGCTTATGAGAGGAGATTAATCCTCATTATTTTGAGGTGTTTCTCTCTCCTAGGCTAGAGGAAGGAGAAGGAGGCAAGGAAGAAGAAGGAAGATTCCGCCATTGACGGAGCTCCGGAGCTCCGTTTCGCGAGCCGTTTCCAGATTTGGAGAGTGCAGCCCGGTGCGGTCGTTTCTCTCCGTATAGAAGCTCGGATCCATGGCGAAAAAGAAAGCGCCTAGGGTAACGATTCTTCCTCCCGAACTTTGGACTTGTATTTGTCCATTTATTTCCCTTTCTTTGCTTGCATGAGGTATCTCTTTCACCAAATGGGTGAAGTGTAGGATTTCCTCAAGTCCTTCGGGACTCCGGGTAGATTGTGTCCGTCCCCGGCATATTGCATGTAGAAAATCCGGTAGTCGTGCGGATTTAGGCATTTTGTGTGAAGCCTATTCGTGGCCGTGAGCCCGAATCGGTGATGCTTGATTTGCGACGTTGCATTTAGGTTAGACCTAGAATGCGTGCCGGAGAATGACTCCGTGAACTCACCTATAGTATTGCGGGAGTTACGTGTAGGCGTCTTGTGAAGATCCCTACGAAAGCCCCATGCTTTGAGTTTTGGATGAAGGCAAACCTTCACCACGTTATTGATGCGGAGCGTATGTACCTCCTTTGTTGAGAATTCGCGAAGCCAGGATCCTTGTGAAGGGGTTAGGTGCGTAGCGTATATTTTTGTGGAGCACTTGAAAGTGCTAAACCCTTACGGGCCGAGGTGAAGCCGTACCCGCGTCGTGCGATAGATCGCGACGATTAGAGCACGGGCAAAGCTGAACCGAACCCGTTTCCATGCAGATCGGCGAGAGGTCCCTTCCTCATGAAAGCCGTGTGATCATGGAAGAGGTCGTGGAAGGTGTCATACCTAGACCGACCAAAAGCTCTTGTTTCCCACCTAAGGTTGTGACCCTTAGGGTGGAGTGTTGTGAATTTGATGATTATGTTTCCTCATGCGATTGCTTAGGCGGTTGTGGGAAACCTTCGGGTGAACCCAACCAACATCATGTGCATACCTAGGTTCCCTTCTTTTTGATGCTCAACCTAGAAGATTGATTGTGCTTGAAACCTCACCTTGTGTAGTTGCACTTTCTTTAGTTTAGTACTTGTGCTAGTATGGCTTACTTGCAGGGTAGAATCTCCGCCACCCCGGGAAAGGGGTGGGGTCGTTATAATTTGGTCAGCTGTGCTGACCGTTACTTTGTTTGCCACCGCTTGGTGGAATGTTGTTATGCAGGTGCAGGTGAGCCTAGCGGGAAGTAGCGGGCGTTGGCCCCTTTTGCTGAGTTGGCCCTCGAAGGCCAGCCTTTTTCCTGTTTTCTCATGTATTGCCGGCCTGCGTGCCGATGTATGTTTTTTTTGGAGTTTTGTACATTGATGTGATGTAAGGCCCTAAGGCCGTAACTCTTATTTCTGGATTCATTCCTATGATAGTGGACATGTCTATTTGAATGGTCTAATTAATGCTTCCGCTTACGTTTTGTACTCTCGTTAGTTGTTACTTTTCTGGTTATCACCTTTTAACTCCTAGCTAGTGTGGTTTGTATGGCGTGGGGTCCCGGCCGGACCTGCTGTTATACTTTTCGTACTGGCAGGGTGTTACAATTTGGTATCGGACTTAAGGCGTCGATCCGTAGTTTAGCGAATTCGGGACGAATTCCTTTTAAGGGGTGGTGCGCACGGGCTGTGCATTCACCTAAAACGACAAAAACTAATAAGAATGTCCACTTAGGAATGAAAAAGCATACTTGTTTGCGGAACCTGAGCGTTCCATGATTGGTGTTTGATATGTTTAGGGTCACTAAATTGTGCCTTGCATGATTATAGGTGACTAGAAGTGCTGCGGGGCGGTCTCAACCCCGTAACACCGCTGAAAGTAGTGGGTCGGCTGAGGTGCCAGCGACCACTCCTTCAGCTGAGATGATCAGAATGGTCGCAGAAGCAGTCTTCGCGATGATCAATGCTCAACCGCAAAGGCTTGCACAGCCTGCTACGCCTACTACTGATGCGGCCCCGGTAACTGAACCTGCAGTGGAACCTGCGGTAGCACCGAGGGTTGATGCCCCTGTGCCAGTAGCTGCAGTAGAACCGGCGTTAGCACCGAGGGTGGAGCGTCAAGTTGCGCAAGTAGTTGCGGGGCGAGCGCGTGACCAGCAATTAAAGCACTTCTTGAGCTTTAATCCTCCTACCTTCTCGGGATCTGAGTCCCCAACGGAGGCAGAAGACTGGTTGTCAAGAGTTAGAAGAACTCTGAGGGCGACGGCGACGGACGAAGCCATGATGGTCACCTTAGCCACTTTCCTTCTTGACGGAGAGGCTGTGCTGTGGTGGGAAGAGCAGGAACTGCACAAATTCGGCGATAGAGACATTACTGAAATAACAATGGCTGAGTTTTCAAAGTCGTTCCTCCAGCGGTTTATCCCCTCTGCCCAACGCATTGCGTTACAAAACCAGTTCCTGAGGTTAACTCAAGGTGATCGCTCCGTTGACGATTACTTACATGAGTTTACCAGACTGAGTCGCTATGCGGGGGCATTGGTGGAGGATGAGGAGACGAAGACGAATAAATTCTATGAAGGGCTTCGGGACGAGTTGAGGCTGCTCCTTGCAGGCCCTATGACGTTTGGCTTCCAAGTGATGGTGCAAACCGCCAGATCTTTGGAGTTGGACATGAAGAGGGTACAAGCAAAGAGTGTTGTAAAGAAACCCGAGTTTCATGCGCCGGCCTCTCAGTCCAAGCCGGACTTCAGAAGGAACAAGCGGAAGTTCAAGCAGGCGGAACCAGCTTCTTCGAATGTTTCGGGAGCCACGACCGCGCGGACTCCTATTACGTGTTTCACCTGCGGGAAGGTGGGACACAAAGCTGCGGTGTGTCGAAGTGGTCCCCCAAAGGCGGCAAATCGAGCGGTGGATTATGCTCGGGCTGCGGAAAAGGGCAAAGCGGCAGAGTCTTCGGCCTCCCAACACATTCCGACTCAGCCGAGAGTCTATTCGCTTGGCCAACAAGAAGCTATACGACAACCCGATGTCGTCACAGGTACGAATTAGAAGTTAGCTTTTACAGCTATGTTATGATTCTTACTGTTGTACGACTATGTGTTATTTGTGTACAATTAGGTTTCGTCCTAATTTTCAACTATCCGGCGAGAGCTCTATTCGATACGGGTGCATCGCACTCTTTTCTGTCTGAGGACTTCGTGGTGCGAATCAGAGTGCCGTCTACCTCTGTAGAGGATAGATTGGAAGTAGTGCTACCCAATGGATCTCGAATGAGTGCGGATAGGAAGAGCCGTGTGAAGGTGCGAATCGGAAGTCAAGATTTCGACTTGGAAGCGTCGTTACTACCGTTAGCTGAATTCGATGTGATCTTCGGCATGGACTGGCTCTCGGAACAGCGAGCATGCATAGATTGCAATACAAAGGAGATCACTCTGGGAACGAACACCGACGATGAAACCACATTCGCCGGTATGCGAGGAGCGAACAAGACGCTGATGTCTGCTCTCCAGGTGGTTAAGGCGGTGAGAAAAGGCGCCGAGTTGTTCTTCACTTTGTTGGAGGCTTCGGAGCCAAAGCCCAGGTTGTGTGATGTCCCAGTTGTAGCGGAATACGCCGACGTGTTTCCTAACGAACTCCCCGGGGCTCCGCCTCATCGGGAGATTGATTTCTGTATCGAGTTGGTGCCAGGTGCCAAACCTGTGGCCCGCTCACCATACCGAATAGCGCCAAAGGAATTGGCAGAGTTGAAGGTCCAATTGCAAGAGCTGCTAGAGCAAGGCTACGTACGTCCAAGTTCTTCGCCTTGGAGTGCACCGGTCCTCTTTGTGAAAAAGAAGGATGGGAGCTTGCGTCTATGTATTGATTATAGAGAGCTAAACAAGTTGACCGAGAAAAACCGATATCCGATTCCTAGAATCGATGATCTATTCGACCAACTGATGGGGTCGACGGTTTACTCCAAGCTAGACCTAAGGTCCGGCTACTATCAACTGCGAATAAGGGAATGCGACATTCCAAAGACAGCGTTCAGTACCCGCTTTGGGCACTTTGAGTTCACGGTAATGCCGTTCGGTCTATCCAACGCACCGTCGGTATTCATGGACTTGATGAATAGGACATTCCGAGAGTATTTAGATCAATTTGTGATCGTCTTCATCGACGACATTTTGGTATACTCTCAGTCGGAAGAGGAGCATGTAGGGCATCTGCACGCAGTCCTGAGCACCTTGAGGAGGAGTCAGCTATATGCCAAGTTCTCCAAGTGCGAATTTTGGCTACCGTCAGTGGCATTCCTTGGTCATGTTGTTAGTGGCGAAGGAATTGCAGTTGATCCGTCGAAGATAGAAGCGATCCAAGCGTGGCCTTTGTTGAAAAACGTAGCGGAAGTCCGAAGTTTCTTAGGACTTGCCGGCTATTATAGGCGCTTTGTGGAAAACTTCTCGAGGATCGCACTTCCTCTCACAAAACTGACTAGAAAGGATAATAAGTTCGTTTGGTCGCCCGAGTGCGCACGAGCTTTTGAAGAGCTAAAGAGCCGTCTGACCACGGCGCCCATTCTATGCTCGCCACAGGGTACGGAAGGCTACGAAATATATAGCGACGCCTCAGGAAGTGGGTTGGGTTGTGTCCTAGTGCAGTTCGGGAAGGTAATTGCCTACGGCTCCCGGCAACTGAAGGTTCACGAGAGGAATTACCCGGTCCATGATTTGGAGCTAGCGGCCGTGGTTTTTGCCCTCAAACTTTGGAGACACTATCTATATGGCGTGAAGATCGATATCTTTACCGACCATAAGAGCCTCAAGTACTTACTAGACCAAAGGGAGTTGAACATGCGCCAAAGGAGGTGGATGGAGTTCCTTGGGGACTACACCTTCGATATCAAGTATACTCCCGGTAAAGGAAACGTAGTTGCAGACGCGTTGAGTCGTCGGTCTCCCGCACGAGCAAATTGGATTTTGATGCACGATGAGCGTCTAATCCGTGAGCTAGAAGAAATGGAGATCATATGCATTGATAGGAGAACGTCTACTTCAGCATGCTTGAACTGGACGGAAGTTCACTACGACCTTGCCGACCGAGTTCGACAAGCATTGGAGTTGGACGAGAGCTTGAAACGATACAAAGCGGAAACCGTTGAAGGGTTAAACGCTGATTTCTCCTTCGAAGACGACCTTATGTGGAAGCAGGAAAGGTTATGCATCCCAAACGTTGGTACTCTACGGGCGGAATTGATGTACGAGGCTCATCATACCAAGTACTCGATCCACCCGGGGAGCACTAAAATGTTTATGGATATGAAGAAACTGTTCTGGTGGCCGGGCATGAAGAAAGACATTGCCCTTTACGTAGCCAAGTGTCATACTTGCGCGTTGGTGAAAGCGGAATGTCAACGTCCCGGTGGGTTTCTGAAGTCCTTGCCGATTCCGGAATGGAAGTTTGATGATATTTCGATGGATTTCGTGCACGGATTGCCGAGATCGCAACATGGAAACGACGCCATATGGGTGATCGTGGACCGTTTGACAAAGGTATCACACTTCATTCCGAACCGGAAGGATGATTCCGTAGAGAAGCTAGCAAAGCTCTATGTGGATAGTATCGTGAGACTGCACGGTGTCCCTCGTAGCATCGTCAGCGATCGTGACGGGCGTTTCACATCGAAAGATTGGAGGCTTATCCATGAACTGTTGGGCACAAAATTGAAGTTCAGCACGGCCTTCCACCCGCAGACGGATGGACAGACCGAGAGAACCAACAGGACTATGGAGGATATGCTCCGAATGTGCGCTCTAGACTTTGGAAAGAAGTGGGAGGATCACCTCTTTATGATCGAATTCGCCTACAATAATAGCTACCAAGCCAGCATAAAAATGGCTCCTTTCGAGGCCCTCTATGGTAAGAAGTGTCGTACGCCGTTGTCTTGGGCGGAAACGGGCGATACTAAGCTATTGAAGCGAAAGGATGTTGAAGAAGCAACTTCGACGATCCGGGCTATACGCGAAAGGCTATTGGTTGCCCAGGATAGGCAAGCAAAGTATTTCAACGCCAAGCATAGGAACTTAGAGTTTGCCGTCGGTGACCGGGTTTACTTGAAGATCAAACCGTTCAAAGGGGTATCGAGGATTCGACGCTTGAAAAAGCTCAGTCCGAGGTACTTAGGACCGTTCGAGATCGTGGAGCGTGTTGGTGATGCGGCTTATCGGCTTGCACTATCTGCAGAGCTGAGCGGTCTGCACGACGTGTTCCACATTTCAGTGTTGAGGAAGGCAGTGCAAGAGCCTACTCATATCGTTGCGGTCGGCAAAGTTCCGGTTGATAGTGGGTTGTCGACGAAAGTCAAGCCTTTACGCATCGAAGATACCGAAGTAAAGCAGCTGCGGAACAAGTCCATTCGGATGGTAAAAGTCCGGTGGGATAACTGCGGCCGAGAGGAGCTCTCTTGGGAGAGAGAGCAAACGATGCTTGCGGAGTATCCCGAGCTTTTTCCCTCAGGTAAGGTATAACTGTAATTTATGCTTTTACTGTTTCCTGGATTTCGGGACGAAATTCTTTTAAGGAGGGTGGAGTTGTAACACCCCAAATCTGGTAGTTCCGCGAAGTAGGCGGAGTGGTAGTGCGGCACATGAAGCAGGCTAGAATTTTCCCTGTCTGCTCTTAGCGCACGATCAGTGGCCTCATCGCGCACGACCAGTGATCGTGCGCCAGCGATCGTGCGTTAATTCAGAAGAGAATCGAGTTCTGTCTCGGACAGTGCGCACGACCATTTCCCTCTTCGCGCACGACCAGTGATCGTGCGCCATCGATCGTGCGCTTATTCGCAAGAATTCAGAGTTCTGTCCCGGATAGTGCGCACGACCAGTGCCCTCGTCGCGCACGACCACTGACCGTGCGCCTGTGATCGTGCGCCCTGTTTATTCTGTTCCGCAATTTTGAGCGGAGAAGAAGATCGGGCCGTCCAAATCTTTTGAGATCTGATCCGATGGCTAGGATTAGATGCTGGAAGCTATTAGGGCTTATGAGAGGAGATTAATCCTCATTATTTTGAGGTGTTTCTCTCTCCTAGGCTAGAGGAAGGAGAAGGAGGCAAGGAAGAAGAAGGAAGATTCCGCCATTGACGGAGCTCCGGAGCTCCGTTTCGCGAGCCGTTTCCAGATTTGGAGAGTGCAGCCCGGTGCGGTCGTTTCTCTCCGTATAGAAGCTCGGATCCATGGCGAAAAAGAAAGCGCCTAGGGTAACGATTCTTCCTCCCGAACTTTGGACTTGTATTTGTCCATTTATTTCCCTTTCTTTGCTTGCATGAGGTATCTCTTTCACCAAATGGGTGAAGTGTAGGATTTCCTCAAGTCCTTCGGGACTCCGGGTAGATTGTGTCCGTCCCCGGCATATTGCATGTAGAAAATCCGGTAGTCGTGCGGATTTAGGCATTTTGTGTGAAGCCTATTCGTGGCCGTGAGCCCGAATCGGTGATGCTTGATTTGCGACGTTGCATTTAGGTTAGACCTAGAATGCGTGCCGGAGAATGACTCCGTGAACTCACCTATAGTATTGCGGGAGTTACGTGTAGGCGTCTTGTGAAGATCCCTACGAAAGCCCCATGCTTTGAGTTTTGGATGAAGGCAAACCTTCACCACGTTATTGATGCGGAGCGTATGTACCTCCTTTGTTGAGAATTCGCGAAGCCAGGATCCTTGTGAAGGGGTTAGGTGCGTAGCGTATATTTTTGTGGAGCACTTGAAAGTGCTAAACCCTTACGGGCCGAGGTGAAGCCGTACCCGCGTCGTGCGATAGATCGCGACGATTAGAGCACGGGCAAAGCTGAACCGAACCCGTTTCCATGCAGATCGGCGAGAGGTCCCTTCCTCATGAAAGCCGTGTGATCATGGAAGAGGTCGTGGAAGGTGTCATACCTAGACCGACCAAAAGCTCTTGTTTCCCACCTAAGGTTGTGACCCTTAGGGTGGAGTGTTGTGAATTTGATGATTATGTTTCCTCATGCGATTGCTTAGGCGGTTGTGGGAAACCTTCGGGTGAACCCAACCAACATCATGTGCATACCTAGGTTCCCTTCTTTTTGATGCTCAACCTAGAAGATTGATTGTGCTTGAAACCTCACCTTGTGTAGTTGCACTTTCTTTAGTTTAGTACTTGTGCTAGTATGGCTTACTTGCAGGGTAGAATCTCCGCCACCCCGGGAAAGGGGTGGGGTCGTTATAATTTGGTCAGCTGTGCTGACCGTTACTTTGTTTGCCACCGCTTGGTGGAATGTTGTTATGCAGGTGCAGGTGAGCCTAGCGGGAAGTAGCGGGCGTTGGCCCCTTTTGCTGAGTTGGCCCTCGAAGGCCAGCCTTTTTCCTGTTTTCTCATGTATTGCCGGCCTGCGTGCCGATGTATGTTTTTTTTGGAGTTTTGTACATTGATGTGATGTAAGGCCCTAAGGCCGTAACTCTTATTTCTGGATTCATTCCTATGATAGTGGACATGTCTATTTGAATGGTCTAATTAATGCTTCCGCTTACGTTTTGTACTCTCGTTAGTTGTTACTTTTCTGGTTATCACCTTTTAACTCCTAGCTAGTGTGGTTTGTATGGCGTGGGGTCCCGGCCGGACCTGCTGTTATACTTTTCGTACTGGCAGGGTGTTACAGTTTATATGGAGGGAACAGTTGAAGTGAGGGATGATAGAAAGTCACTTCTCAATCAGGAGTATGAAGCCTTCAGACAGCTGAGCCAGGAGAATATCTCTATGTGCTATGAAAGGTTCTTTAGGATTGTAAATGAACTAAGAACCTATGGAAGGGTATTCACAGATTATGAACTTAATGACAAGTTCCTTAGATCTCTAACCAGAGATTGGGACACTAAAATTTGTGCAATCAGGGAAGGGGCAAGGCTTGGAGAAACCCGTACCCATACTCTGTTTGGGAAATTGCTCTCATATGAGATGCAGCTTTCTGCAAGAAAGGAGGAGGACACTTCTTCCAGGGCTCACACAAGGGAGAGATCTGTTGCTCTCAAAGCTAAAAGCTCTAAGAAGAATAAGGTTAGAGTACAGTCACCTCCAAGAAAGACTGCTGAATCTGAAAAATCTGAGAGCAGCAATTCAGACAGCTCCTCTTCTGATGAGGAGTTTGCTGCCTTCACAAGGCAGTTCAAGAAGATGATCAAGAGGAAACAATGGAAGAGCAAACCTTCCTCCTCTTCTCATTCCAAGAAGGATCATTACAGATCTGAGAGGCAACGTCCCAAAGGGGACAGGTATGACTCTAAATCTAGTAAACATGTTTCAACTAACATAATTTTCTATTGCTGTAGTAAGCCTGGACATGTCATTGCTGACTGTCCAGTCAAGAGAAAAGAAAGAGGTGACAAGAAGCCTCATCACCAGAAGGAAAGGAAGGGAGAAAAATCCTTCCTAGCTAAGAAAGGCAAGAGCTGGAGTGAATCTGAGTCTTCATCTTCAGATTCAGATGGTGAGGAGAAAGCCTACTTGGGGCTGTTTGCTGATCAGGAGGAAGAAAACTATCCTAATACCAGGATAGGAATCAGGGCCCCTCTATCACATTCAGATAGTGATGAAGAGGAGGATGATGTCACTCTAGATGACCATGGGTTGATGGCTATAACTGAAGATGAGGACAGCTACAGCAATTCAGAACATGAGCAGGTATTGATACACTACATTTCTTCTTCTTCTGATTATGAAAAAAATCCAGAATCTGAATCTCCTCCATCTAAAGTTGGAGGTGAATCATACTCTGAGGATGATGTCAATCAATTGATTGATGAATATGGTGCACTCCTGGAAGCTCTGAAAAAGAGCAAAAAGCTAGCCAAGAGGCAAGCTCAAGAAATTGCTTCCCTGAAGCAACCAAAATCTGAGTGCATTGAGCATGCCACCCAGCTAGCTCAAATGAGCACTGAGATTGGCAAGCTAAGGGGAATGTCAATGATCCATGTGGGCACCATAAGCCACAAGAACAAGATCATTAAGGATCTTGAAGAAAAGCTCCTCAAGGAGAGGATGCTAGTGGCTAAGTTCTCCAAGCCCAAGACAGTGATGCCTATTATTGACACCTTCAACTCCCAGAGCAAGAGAGGTATTGGTTTCAACAATGAGGCATCTACTAGCAACACTAAGGGAAAGGTCAAGGACTCAAAAGAATCTAAGACCTCCTTTGTGAAAGTCTTGATGCACTCAAACAAGTATGACCAAGAAAGTATTCATGGTCACTTATTAAATGGAAGTTCCTATAACTTGAGCAGGAATGCTCACAGCTATGGAAATAGAAAGGGCATGGGATTGAGTGAAATGAAAGCTGCACATGAGGAAATACAAATGGCCCAAACTGGACCATTTGTGTTTGGTGTCTCAGTACCTTCAGTCAAGAACATGGAAGCAAGCTCTTCCAAATCTGCTTCAGCAAAAAGCAAGACTGCTGTCAAATCTGTTGACAAGGCCTGCTGCCCAGTGTCTGATTCCATCAGATCTTGTATGATTGCCAAGTCAATGCAAGCTGAGGCTATCAGGACAAAGAGCAGCAAGACTGTCCACAGATTATCCTTCAGTCAGATTATTGCTGAAAGAAATAGGAAGATTGCTGATATCTCTTCTGCTGAACATGTACAAAATGCTGTATCAATTCAGAAAACTGTTCAGAAAAGGAGATACAATATTCATGATTGTTGGTGCTGTGGCAAGGTTGGACACTTTGCAATTGATTGTTGGCACAACCCCAATGTGCCAAAGGCAAGGACTGAACCTCAAGCCAAACCAGCCCTCTCTAGGAATATTCCCTATTGTGTTAACAAGAACCTAGGACCCAAAGTCAGTTGGGGTCCTAAGGTACATTAAATTTTGTGTTGCAGGTTAGTTCAAGTACCATTCTCAACCAAATATGGTACTTGGACAATGGGTGCTCAAGGCACATGACAGGAACTAAGGATCTTCTAAAGGATTACCATCTAGTGAAGAATGGACCTAAGGTTATTTTTGGTGGGTCAGAAAAGGGGGTCACCAAAGGATATGGTATGATTTCTAATGGCATAGTCTCAATCACAAGGGTAGCTTATGTTGAAGGGTTGCAACACAACCTTATAAGCATAAGCCAACTGTGTGACTTAGGCTATGTCATTGAATTCCACAATGACAAGTGCTTTATCAAAAAGTCTAATGACTTGGAGACCATTCTCTCGGGCACTAGGAGTGGGAATGTTTATTGCTTAGACTTCATTTGCAATTATTCTATCTCCTCTGTGTGTCTTGTAGCTAATGAAAGTGAGTCTCTCTGTGTCCAATGGCACAAGAGACTTGCCCACATTAACTATAAGACAATGTATAGATTATTTTCTAAAAACCTTGTTAGAAATAGTCCTAATCTAAAATGTGTTAAAAGTGGCCCCTGTCATGCTTGCCAAATGGGTAAGCAAACTAGGACCACCTTTAAAAGTATTGGCTCCAAGGATACTGAAAGGTGTTTATACCTATTGCACATGGACTTGTTTGGTCCTTTGCCAATTCAGAGCCTAGGTGGAAAGTTGTATACCTTGGTGATTGTAGATGATCATTCAAAGTATACATGGGTATTCTTCCTTAAGAAGAAGTCAGATATCTTATATGTCTTTATAAACTTTGTCAAGGCCATTCAGAATGATCTACTATGTACTGTGGTCAGAACTAGAACTGACCATGGTACAGAATTTCAATCTGAAGCCATGACAAAATTTTGTCAAGAATTTGGTATCACCCAAGAGTTCTCCTCCCCAAGGACTCCACAGCAAAATGGTGTGGCTGAGAGGAGAAATAGGACCTTGATAGAAGATGGGAGAACACTGCTTAGTGACTTCTCACTCCCAGAATACTTCTGGGCTGAGGCAGTCAATACAGCCTGTTATGTTCTCAATAGAGCCTCCATCAATAAGGTCCTTGGGAAAACCCCTTATGAGATTCTGAAAGGCAAATAACCTACAATTTCTTACTTTAGAATCTTTGGTTGCAAATGCTACATTCTAAATAATGGAAAATCTCAATTAACAAAGTTTGCAGAAAAATGCAATGTGGGGGTTCTTGTTGGGTATAGCTCACATAGTAGAGCTTATAGAGTTTATAACAAGAAAACCCATGCTGTAGAAGAATCTATGCATGTTGTGTTTGATGAGACCAGCCTTCTCTATAAAGAATGGTCTAGTTCTTCTATTTTGATAGGAAATGAAGAAGGGATGCATGAGCTGACTGTCCAAGACAAGCCCAGCATCAGCAAAACACAAACAGCTGCTGAAATTCCTGAAGAAGAAGAGGAACAAGATGGTGAAGTCACAACTGAACCAGTAGAACAGCCACAACCACAAGAGGACCCTCTTCCAACTGCTACAAGGCACCTAAGAGATCATCCAAGAGATTTAATAATTGGAGATCATACCCAAGGCATATTGACAAGAAGTAGAGCTCATAATGAAGCACTATTCTTGAGCTTCCTTTCTCAAATGGAGCCCAAGAAGTTTGAAGAGGCCAATCAAGACACATTCTGGATTGAAGCCATGCAAGAAGAGCTCCTACAATTCAAGAGATGCAAAGTTTGGAAGCTGGTGCCAAGACCTCAGGGACACAATGTGATTGGCACCAAATGGGTATACAGGAACAAGCTTGATGAGAATGGTACAATCATCAAGAACAAGGCCAGATTAGTTGCCAAATGATACAGGCAAGAGGAAGGTATAGACTTTGATCAAACCTTTGCTCCAGTTGCAAGGTTGGAAGCAATTAGGCTATTCCTTGCCTATGCTGCCCACAAGGGGTTCAAAGTCTACCAGATGGATGTCAAATCAGCCTTCCTCAATGGAGACTTAAAGGAAGAGGTATATGTTGAAAAACCTTCAGGTTTTGTGCATCCAACCCTATCTTCACATGTTTACCTTCTTAGGAAAGCATTATATGGTCTCAAGCAAGCTCCAAGAGCTTGGTATGAGACTTTGTCCAACTTTCTCCTCAAGAACAAGTTCATGAGGGGAAAGATTGATAGCACATTGTTTCTTAGGGAAACAAGGGGCAAGTGTCTCTTAGTCCAAATTTATGTTGATGACATAATCTTTGGGTCTACTGATGACAACCTCTGCAGGAGATTTGCCAATCTAATGTAGGGGGAGTTTGAAATGAGTAGTATGGGTGAGCTCAAATATTTCCTTGGGCTCCAAGTGAAATAGTCTGATGATGGAATTTTCATCTCCCAGACCAAGTACACTAAGGAGCTCATCAAGAAATTTGGGATGGAATCAGCCTCCACCATGAGAACACCCATGGGGTCCAATGTATCATTAGATAAGGATGAAAAGGGGAAGGCCTTTGATGAGTCCATGTACAGATGTATCATTGGATCTCTATTGTACTTAACTGCTAGTAGGCCAGACATTATGTATTATACATGTGTTTGTGCTAGGTATCAAGCCTGTCCTAAGGAATCTCACTACACCTCTGTGAAGAGGATTTTGAGATACCTTAAGGGCAACTTGCATCTTGGCCTTTGGTACCCTAAGAACAATGACTTTGAACTAACAAGCTTTTCAGATGCAGTTTTGTAGGTTGCAAAGAAGACATGAAGAGTACAAGTGGTACCTGTCAATTCCTAAGGAGAAGATTGATATCTTGGACCAGCAAGAAACAAACCAGTGTGGCAATATCCACAGCTGAATCTGAATACATTGCTGCTGGAAGCTGTTGTGCACAACTCCTTTGGACACAACATCAGTTGGAGGACTACAACCTCAAGCTATTACAGAAAATAGCTCTCCAATTGAGGGGGAGTACAGTCCCTACTCAGGCTGAAGAGAAGTTGGCAACTGCTAAAACGTGCATAGACTAGCCTATAGGTTGATCCAAAGGGATCAATAGATATTGTCCCTCTATCCATAGAAGGGTTGAAGAAACTAGAAAGGGGGAGATAGGGCCAGAACCAATGCTGAAGAAAAGAGTGAAAGGGGGAGATAGTGTGAAAGGGAGATAGGACCAGTACCAATGACTTCACAGATGCTTTTTCTATGTAGATCACTCTTTCCGTGAAAAGATTAATATTGTTAATGGACCTTATCATTGGGGGTATTCTGCCTTCTTCAAATAGGGGGAGATTGTTGGGTAAATTGCCCTCAATATTATCTTGATTTGAAGAGGCATCACTCTCAATACTAAGGACATATTGTATTTGACAAAGCTATACTTGTGTTGAATATACAGGCACAGGTGACTCAAAAGAAAGGGCCAAACATGGCCTTAGACAAGAAGGAATCATCCACAAGGAGATGAAGATCTGTCTCAACATAACCGCTGACACGATGGGTCAGAACCGCTGAGACGAGGAGCAGTCTCAGCGGGTCCACTGAGAAGAAGACTGGAGCAACCGCTGAGAAGGGGACTGGAGCTGCCGCTGAGACTGGATGCTGTCTCAGCCCAACCGCTGAGACAGGATGCTGTCTCAGCCCAACCGCTGAGACAGATCCAAATGTCTTGATGGGATCTGCTTTTGGTGCAAATGACATTTGAGAGGAAAAATCAAGTCCAATCAGCCCCATACCGTGTCAGGAGGATCGAAATAGCCGTTGAAGCCTTCTGGAGGTATAAAAGGAGATGCTAGGGCATAACAACGAGTACTGTTCCATTGAGAAGCTTTTGCTACACGCCGCAATCGAGCATTCGCGATTCAGCCAATTGAAGTCATTCTCTGCTGAAGTTAATCTTCTAAGGGAGATTAGATAGCTCTTCCTGTACCAACTCAAGAAGGGCAAGTTGATCTTTTGCTTGTCTGAAGGAGAAGATCAAAGTGATACAAATCTGAAGCTGCTGTTTTCAGATCTGAAGAAAGGATTCAGAAGACCTAAGAGTAATCCTTTTGTCCTCTGTGTTCAACTCAAACTCTTTTATATCTTTGTAAGGCATTGTTGCCTGAGTAAAAGGCTGTTGAGCCTGTGTGTAAAGCTGTGTTGACAGCTTGAGTGGTAGGACTTCTTGATAGGTCTGAGGTAGGAAATCTGTGGGATTTCTGATTGGTAGGAGTTCATAACTCCGAGTTGTAGGGCTGCTGTTGTGCCTGAGGTGTAGGGCTGTTGAGCCTGAGTGTAGGGCTGCTGTGCCTGAGGTGTAGGGCTGTTGAGCCTGAGTGTAGGGCTGCTGTGCCTGAGGTGTAGGGCTGCTGAGCCTGAGTGTAGGGCTGCTGTGCCTGAGGTAGGATCACTCTTGATCTGAGAAGTTCTGAGGAACTTGTGGTGTAAGCTCAAGGAGCTGAGATTGAAGTTTGGAGGAGTTGGCCTTGTCTAACTCATTGTTAGAAAGGTGAAAGGGGAATGAGGACTACTCAAGACACCCTGTCTTGAGGAACCTCTATACATCCTTGTGTGTTTTCTATGATTGTATTTTCTACAGCTAGAAACATTAGGTTTATTGAAAGAAATTAAGTAAAACATATTCACCCCCTCTAGGTATTATTGACTACACCTATATAAACTATCAGATATTGCCACACTTGTTTGCTTTTTGCTGCTCCATGAGATCAGCCTCTTCCCTAGGAATTGACAGGTGCCACTAGTGCTTTTCCTGTCCTCTTTGCATCCTGCAAAGCCTGCATCTGAATATCCTATTAGTTCAAAATCATTATTCTTAGGGTACCAAAGGCCAAGATTTAGGTTGCCCTTGAGATATCTCAAGATCCTCTTCACAGAGGTTCAAAATCATTACTGGTTTGAGAGGAGAAGGAGTCAATAATGGGAAGCACTGACTTGGGCTTGGAGAATTGAGCCACCAGGCTCTTCTCTTTCAACAGCTTCTCCTCAAGGTCCTTGATGACCTTGTTCTTCAAGGAGATTGTGCTCAAATGTACAATTGTCATACACTTTAAATGACTTAACTCCTTACTCATCTGGTCCACCTAGGAGGATGATCCAGTGTAGTCCGTTTCAGTCATCTTAAGGGAGACAATTTCATGGGCTTACCTCTTGGCAAGCTTCTTGCTCTCTTTCAGAGCAACAACCAAGGCATCATATTTGTCAATCAATTGATTGACATCAACCTTAGATTCAGAGTCACTTTCATCAATTGATGAAGGTGCATCAGAATCTGGACCAGTCACATAATCAGTAGAGGATAAGGGAAGATTTAATACCTGCTCATGTTCTGAATCATGCTGGCTGTCCTCTTCATCAATGATGGCCATGAGGCCAACCTGAACACTGTCTTCTTCATCCTCCTCTGAATCACTATCTGAGTGTGATAGAGCGGCCCTGATTCCTATCCTGGCAGCAGGATAGTCTTGTTCTTCCTGTGCAGCAAACAACCCTATGTAGGCTTTCTCTTCTTCATCTGAATCTGAAGATGTGGAATCAGATTCACTCCAGCTCTTGCTTTTCTTGGCTAGGAGGGAATTTTCTCCCTTCCTCTCCTTCTTGTGATGAGGCTTCTTTTCACCTCTCTCTTTTCTTTTGACTGGGCAGACAGCAATTACATGCCCAGGCTTGCTGCAGCAATAGCAAACAATGTTATTAGAAGTTTGCTTACTAAGTTTGGAGTCATACCTGTCACCCTTTGAGTGATGTTGCTTCTCTGATCTGAGTGGTCTTTCTTGGAGTGTGATGAGGAGGAGGGTTTGCTCTTCCATTTATTCCTCCTCATCATCTTCTTGAACTGCCTTGAGAAGAGCATTCTGGAGAGCAGCTCTGAGATTTCTCAGACTCCTCCATCCTTCTTGTAGGTGACTGCATCCTGCTCTTGTTCTTCATAGAGCTGTCAGCTTTGAGAGCTATTGTTCTCTCCCTTGAGTGAGCCTTGGAGGAACTGTCCTCCTCCTTTCTTGCAGTCAACTGCATCTCATATGAGAGCAACTTGCCAAATAGTGTATGGGTTGGGGTTTCTCCTAGCCTTGCCCCTTTCCTGATTACATAAATTTTAGTGTCCCAATCTCTAGTTAGAGATCTAAGGAACTTGTCATTTAGCTCATAATTAGAGAACACTCTCTCATAGGTTCTTAGTTCATTCACAATCCTAAAGAACCTTTCATAGCACAGGGAGATGTTCTCCTGGCTCTGCTGCCTGAATGCTTCATACTCCTGATTGAGGAGTGACTTTCTATCATCCCTCACTTCAGCAGTTCCTTCCATATATACAATTAATGTGTCCCACATTTCCTTGGCAGTTGAGCAGTGTACCAAGTTTGAAATGTGGTGTCATCAATTGCATTAACAATAATGTTCTGAGCCCTTTTATCCATGGTATATAGGGCTATTTTATCATTGGTCAGTTCTGTGAATACCTTCAGCACTTTAACAGTGGGGTCAATAGTGGAGGCTTTCTCAAATGTGTAAGGACCATTTTTAACTGTTACATAAATCCTTGGGTCTGAGGCTTCCATGAACAGCCTCACCCTTTGCTTCCATATGCCAAAATTTTCTTTTGAGCATATGGGCAATTTCATTGACCCCACCTCCTTCTTCATTCCACTAGAGGCCATTTAATTCAGAGTCAGCAATACCTATTTAGGAACTGGTCAGACTGTTAAGTCCTTCTTGACCAACCTCCCTATGATACCACTTGAAAGAATATATGTATGCTAACTAATTCACCTAGAGGGGGGGGGGTGAATAAATCTCTTTTAATTTCTTTAACTTAGTCTATCTGTTTTATGGTTTAGTTCAAGCAAAAGATCGAACACACAGAAAGCACAAATAATTTATAGTGGTTCCCCAAAGACAGTGTATCTTTGGGTAGTCCACTTTCCCCCTTCACCCTTCTAACAGTGTGTTAGACAGGGCCAACTCCTCCAATCTCAGCTCCAAGAGCTTACAACACAGATCCCTCAGGATCTCTCAGGTTTTCCCAAACCCTACCTTAGGCTGAACAACCCTACCTCATATCAGCTTCTGATCCTACAGCTCAGACCCCTTCTAGGTCCTACAACTCAGAGGAATCCTCCTATTACAGCTCATGCAATAAAGCCCTACAAACTCAGACCAAAAAGGTCCTACAACTCAGGCAAAATGCCCTATAGCTCAGATCACACAGATCCTATAAACTCAGACCAAAAGGTCTTACAACTCAGGCAAAAAGCCCTACAGATAAGTGAGTTTTAATTCTTACTACAACAGATAACTGTTGAAGGTAGTCTCTTATAGTTCCAGCACAACATGTGCTTCCCTGTAGCTGAAGATGTTGATAACAGCTACTAACTTGTCTTCCTCTTCAGATGAAGGATGCAAGATCACCTTGCCCCTTCTGATGAAGGAGCTAACTTCTTCTCTCTGCTTCTTCATCTTATTCAGTGAGCAAGTTGGAGAAGGTTGAGAGCAGCCGCCAATAGATAAAAGCTTCAGCAAGTAACCGGGGCTTTGAAAGTGCCCTAACTTCTTCTTTTATACATCTTCTATCTCCAACGGCTCTAATTTGATCTCCCGAGAGGTATGGGAGAGATTGTTGGTCCCCTGTAGCTTTTCTGCAACTTGCGCCGAAAGCTGTCCCGCCATACTGTCGATTTACATGGAAGAACTGTGTTCGACGAACTCCTTTCATCGTTCGACTAATCTGCTTCATTCTGGGCTCGACTAAATGATTTGAAACTTTGTTCGACTAACGCGTTGCATTCTTCGTTCGACTAATGCGCTGCATTCTACCTTCGACTAATGCGCTTCATTCTTCATTCGACTAATTGTTTTCTTTGTTTGACTAACGCGCTGAGTTCTTCTATCTGCACCCCAGCCTTCCCAGATGCCTACTTAGAAGGCTGATCGACTAATTTCCTTCTTCGTTCGACTAACAGCCTTTATTTTGTGTTCGACTAACGCGCTGTTTCTTAGCGTTCGACGAACATGCTGTTTCTCAGCGGTCGACTAACATGCTGTTTCTCAGCGGTCGACTAATTCCATCTCCGTTCGACTAACACGCTGATTCTCAGCGGTCGACTAATTCCAGCTCTGTTCGACTAACACACTGATTCTCAGCGGTCGACTAACTGCCAGCTTAAAAGCCTTCTTCTTAGTGGATCCGCTGAGACGGCTCCTCGTCTCAGCGGTTCTGACCTCTCGTCTCAGTGGTTCAGCTGAGACAAAACTTCATCTTCTCAGGGGATGAATTCTCCTCATCTAAGGGCATGATTGACCCTTTCTCTTGAGTCAACTGTGCCTGTATATCTTACACAAATATAGCTCATCAAATACAACATGCATTTAGCATTGTAAGATGACCCCTCTTCAAATCAAGGGAATTTTGAGGGCAAATTCCCAACAGTTGCCATACGGGGGATCGGCCCAAGGATTGGGCCCGCTGGCTACCCTGGGTGGTGTATTGTTACAATACTTCCTACCACACCACCCTCCAGACCACCCCCTTCCACCTCCATTTACGGTCGGGAGCCTCCCTGCCTCCTCACTTATGTTGCTGCATCAGCTTGTTTGTAAGACCCCATTTTTTTCCAAACACCGGGTCTTAGGCCCAAAACCATCGTTTTGAGGTGACACCCTCGCTCGGGAAGGTCGCCACTACAAAACGCCGATCCTGCCGGCCAAATCGATCACAAAGAAAAGTTAATCTTAAACAACTTATATAAGCTAAGTCCATATCACATATAAATAAACTATCAAAAAGAGATGTCCACATAATCATAACTGAAACAAAAGGTACAGATAGCAAGGGCTCCTGCCCTGATACATCAAAGCCTCACTACAAATTCACTCGCAGAAGCAAATCAACTATAACTAATACTCACGAATCCTGTCATCGGAGCTCCCGTGCTAGACTGCCCCGCCTCCATCCGCACCGGCCTCTGGTGCTGCTCCGTCTCTGCGGTCTCCTAAAATGATAAGGTCCACCGACCGTTAGTCAAAAAGACTAAGCCAATCCCCCACCCCTCCCCCGGTGACTCCTAGGCACCGAGTGGGAAGGATGAAGCGGAGGACAATCAAGGTTTAAAATAATAGCAGGTGACGGAAGCTAGTCTACAGGAAATGTTCTACAACTACACATGTGTATATATATAAGTAAAGCAGTAAGTAAGCATAGTAAAGAGCATGCAAAGAACAGTAAAGCAGTATACATAATGGCAAGTAAAGTAATATAAAGTAACCATTGATTTATAGGAATGCCCATACAAACCAATAGACCAAGGGGTCGTTTAGCAGGGCCTATCGTATAAAAAGTCCCATACCAATTTATACGATGGGGGTAGGCGTTGAAATGCAATGCTTATTCTCTGACATGCAAGGTATGATGTTATGCTATGTTCATACAAGTGCAACTCACACACTACGACTCTATGCGCACAGACCTTTAGTTCCCCCTTTTTGGAGCTAGCAAGACTCCCAGGATACTCCCGTAGTGGCAAACGGAAGCGGTGGGTTGGGCCTCGCCCAACTCTAGGTTGGTATATGCACTACCTAACCTAGACCTATCGTATGCCTCAACGCAAACCCGCGGAGCATCTGCACACTCTTACTAGCTAGACCAGCAGAATTTCATGGCTAAGTGTAAATTCCACACTTGCCGAGCCCAAGTATCAACGTCGGTGCAACGACCGTCAACACAAAGGACCCACCACCTTCGTGCACATGCAACATGTTCTACTATCTACCTCTGAGCCATAAGCTCCCTGGGCTAACCTGCCCATCATCACTAACCTTCCGAACCACCGGCTCGCCGGACCAACCCATCCGTACCAACAAACACAACTGAGTCACAAGCTCACCGGACTAACAAGTCCGCTCTTACAACCACCGAGCCTACAGCTCGTAGCACCAAACCGACTAAACTCCCGTAACCATGGGGTGTGAGTGAGTGTATTATTAATTAATCTTGAGCATCACCTTTCACCTACGGCTTATGGTTAATCTTGGACTTCCCGAGGGTTACCCTGTGAGGGGCTCACTACTGTACTAGGAGCTATAATGGGATGACACCCCAAGGCTACATTTCTCAAGACACTTACTGTCATCGGTATCTACCCTTAAGAATTCCCTTCTACCGTTTCACTTGTGTTAGACCTAGGTGTTTTAAGACACACCAGGGGAAAGACGATCTTTCGTCTAACCCGAGCATAACTTACCCTTAACCCACCCAGCACACTTTCACCATCTAATCCCTTTTTGGGTGACCTCAACCTCTTCATCCAAATCAGGTACATCATCTACCTCCCATTCTCACCTAATGGTCTACAAGTTACTCAAGTTTTACAGTTTTACTATACGCAGACCCAACCAACTATATGAAGCTTACAACTAGAGGTACCCCAAATATTCATCCAACTGAGTCAAGCTATTTACTGGGGGTCTATCATGATGTTCTAAGATTAAATCCAGAGTATCATATTTTTCCTTAGCTATTTAACATTTATTTTAATTTCTCCAAACATTTGCCAAGTATGAAATTGAACATGAAGTGTAAAAAATTCTTATGATATGGCTCTCCCAAAATTATGATAAATCTATGATGACTAAATAACATCAGAAACAGAACATCAAATTTTTACAGTAAGAAATTGTCCTCTAATTTAATTATTTGTCATCTGCCAAAAATTGTAGTTTTATGAAGGAACCACCAAAAAGATCAACACTAAAGTTATGGGAAAATTACCACACTCTTGTAATCATCAGAAAAGGCTTCTGACTAAGTTTCAGGATATAAGGGAATCATTTTCATACTTAAATAAATACTTTAAGAAAACCTCAAATTAAATAAATTGTGAAGTAGCCTACTGATTTAAGTCTTCAAAAATTCTATAAAAATTCACAGAGCTTCCTAATATTCTGAAATGTCCTATCACTAATTTGCACAATTTAACAATGAGTTTTGGACCCTCAAATATTTTTCTTAAGTCTAAACCAAAACTGGTGTCCTGTGAATGAAGTACTGATTAAATAATTTAATATAATGCACAAAAATTACCAAAGGTCTAAATCATGATTATAAGGGCACAACCAAGGTCTCATCTTCATCCAAGACCTTTTAAGCATGTAAATGTTTCTTATAAGAAGTTTCCCTAAAAAGGTTATGTCCTGATTCAAAGGGAATATTGGCCCCTAAAAAATTCTTATAAAATTACCTAGAGCCTAATTACACCCTATGAACCTATCCACCAAGTTTCGTAACCATCAAGGGACTTTTGACCCCATGGCCTTCACAAGGTTCTAAAGGCACACCTAGCATTAAAACTAATGCTCTAGGGCTTAACCACCACTTCAACACCCAAACCACTCATGGGGGTACTTTAGGTGATCCTAAACCAGTGGACAATGTTCCATCTCATGGTGAGGAGATTTGACCACAAAATTCCAAGATAAACTCCATGCCCTAACTATGACCCAATTTGACCTAACTTGGGTTAACCAATTACTCAACCAAAACAGTCCCAATTGGGCTGAGATTTTTACCTAGAACATAACTTAACCCTAAAGAGCACCCACCAAAATTTGGAGGGCATTGGGGGGGTCTTTTGACTCACTAATTAATTATTAGATGATTTATGAAATTATTTCAAAAACCTTAGAAAAGGTTCTCCTAAAAATCCCATCTTTTAGTATGTGGTGTGGGTGTATTTAACTAGCCTAGGTTTAAAGTATCAAGGCCATATCATCTACCAGTAGAAAGTTATTCAAGGGATGGTGGCTGACCTACACTAGGGACCAGTCCCACCATTTTGGCTCTACAGGGAGCTGCAAAACTCCTTTTAGGGTGAAGTCAATTTTAAAACCCAGTAGACTCCAAGGGATACAACTTTGGTGTTGGACACTTTTAATCAGAGGTGATCTAATATTTTTAACAATTAAAATAAAACTCTGCCAAAAAAAGTGACAGAAAACAATATAACCTTTAATTATTAATCTGATATCTGCGGTCGACGAAAAAAATAATCACAGCGATCGACGAACGCTGAACTCACCAGCGTTCGACGAAAAAATAATAGTACAGTGATCGATGAACGCTGAACTTATCAGTGTTCGTTGAAAGAGAATAAAACAGCGATAGTCGAACGCTGAACTCATCAGCGTTCGACGAAAAATAATATTACAGCGATCGACGAACGCTAAACTCATCAGCGTTCGACGAATTATTCGATCGATGAATTATAATATAACCTGCGCCCGACTAATTCAGAGTAAATCTACGTTCGACTAAATTATTAACTAACTACGTTCGACTAAAACAAGACAGCGCTCGACGAATGCAGAGCAAACCTGCGTTCAACGAATTATTCGTTCTACGAATTTCAATTATAACGGCGCTCGACTAATGCAGACCGACTTTCGTTCGACTAATAAAATATTTAACCGTAAACCATAAATAAGAGATCTGAGGGCTCTCCATCATCGTCCCCAAGGATTGGACGGCACGCGACAACCTGACCTGGGCTTCTTTGCGGGGCGATTTCCCGACCACCTACGCCTACTTCCGGCCAGCCAATGCCACCACCACCTCCGTTGAGGTGGTGGCCGGCGATAGGAAGTGGTTGGCCGGTCGTAGGTGGTCGGATCTGGGTTTTAGAGGAGGGAAAAGATGGCTCAATCCGAGTCCTTTCGGAAGCAAAATCCGAGCCCAATTGAGCACGGATCTAGCCCCAAATCATGATATGATCTAGCACCAAGGGAGAGGTAACAGATCGGACCTGTGAGGGGGCTTGGTTGCGCGAATTCCGGTGAGTGGCCATTGACAGTGGTGGAGCTTTCGACGCCATGTCAATCTCGGCTTTCTCTGCACGATTCTCACTGGAGGGTTGGGGGATCTCTTCCTCTCTGAGCACTGAAGGAAAATGGGGGTTTCAATTCGGCTGGGATAGCTTTATTCCTAAAAGCGATTAATGGCCATTAACCCCAAAATTCGGTTACTCCTAATTCTTTCTTAATTTAGCCCCCTTGGCCATAGAAAACTCCAGAAATTCGGCTTGTAACTGAAGGGGGAATGAATGCACATCAATTGGGGAGGGATTTGAAGGATCAAATGCAATAAATCACCATGAAAGCTCTCTTTCTCTCTCCAATTTGGGGAAAACTCCAAATTCTCTCTCCTAATCAGCAATTACTAAAAATAGGTGGTAATTTTAGTAATTACCAGGCCCACCAGCTGGTGGACCACTTTAGTTGGGCCTAGCCCAAATGGATTGGGTCCAATTTGGGCATATTAGGTTATTTTGACCTAAAATTAGGACAAGTTTGACTTTGGTCAAATTGACCAATTGGGCAGACCCCAAAGGGTGTCTTGGACTCTATTGGCTTCCCTTAAGGGTTAGGAAGGTCTAGGTAGGGTCAATTTGGTAAAGTGAAGGTGAATTGCCACTTTTTAGGGCACCTTGACCAAATTAGGACTTAGGGTAAATTGGTCAAATTGCAAGTGTCATGATGGGGCTTTTTGGTCTATTAGGTTCCTAGTATCCATATTAGGGTAGGGGTAAGGTCAATTTGGCATGGTGGTGGCCAATTGACCCTAAATAAGGTAGTTTGACCAATTCAGGTTAAGGTTGACTTTGGTCTAATTGGCCACTTTAGTTGACCCTAATGGGTTTTTGGTGCTCCAAGAGGTCCCCTAATGGGTTAGGGATGCTATGGTGGGGTCAAGGTTCAAGGTGGGGCCACTAAATTCAATCTTAGGCTTGGTATCTGAAAAGTGCTTTTTGTAGACCACTTGGGTTTTCTCCTTCTCACCTATGCTCACAAGGTCTTGAGCTCTTCTTATGGTTTTGTCATGACCTAGTCATGACAAAACCAACTTAGGGGTCTAGTAGTCTGGGGGATGTTACAAATCCCAATACATAAAAATAAAAATTTCGTCCTCAAAATTCAGGTTAAGCCTGTGGGGTTTCTACTAATAGAAAGAAAATATAACATCCCAGGAAAAATTAAATTATACCTGTCGTAAAAAGCTGCGGGTACTTTTGCTGCATCAAGTCCACTGGCTCCCAAGTATGCCCTTCCTGTCCATGATTCCTCCATAGGACCTTGACCAGCGGAACCTTCTTGCGCCGCAAGACTCGTAGCTCCGTGTCGTCTATCCGAACCGGCTCCAGGTGAATCGACCGATCAGTAGCTACTGGCCCCTCTGAAGTAGATACCTGCTGCTCTGGCCGAAGTTGAGCCTTCCTAAGTGAGAAGATGTGGAAAACGTCATGCAGTCCCTCCAACTCCGGCGGTAGCTCCAGTCTGTAAGCCAAGGGACTGACCCGCTCCAGGATCCTATAAGGCCATATATACCTCAGACTGAGCTTCTTCCGCCCGCGAACCCGCGAGACTCCATGCATCAGACGTATCTTCAAGAAAACCCGATCTCCCACCTGGAACTCCACCATACGATGATGCACATCGTAATACTTGTCCTGCCTGCTCTGGGCCTCCAGCATCCTATCTCGAATCAGCCTCACCTGGGCCTCCATGTCCTCCACAAACTCTGAGCCAAGAGCCTTGGTATCTTCATCCTGAATCCAAGACAATGGTGTCATGCACCTCCGTATATATAATGCCTCGTAAGGCGCTCTGCCTATACTAGCCTGGTGACTATTATTGTAAGAGAACTCGACTAAAGGCAACAATCTCTCCCATGGCTCCCCGCGATCCAGAATGCAAAGATGTAAAAGATCCTCTAGGGTTCGGTTGGTGCGCTCTGTTTTCCTATCTGTCTGGGGGTGAAATGTTGTACTAAAGGTAAACCGGGTTCCTAGGTAGGCCTGCACTGCTCTCCACTCCCTTGACGTAAAACGTCCATCTCGATCCGACACGATCATCCTCGGCACACCATGATATCGGACAAATTGCTCCACAAACTTCCATACCAAAACTCTGACCGAATCATCCTTCCTGACTGGAATGAACCTGGCCACCTTTGTCAATCTGTCGATGATCACCCAAATCGAGTCATTTCCTGCACGAGATCGGGGAAGACCGTGTATAAAGTCCATAGCGATGTCGTCGAACTTCCATTCCGGCACCGAGAGTGGATGCAATAATCCGGCTGGGTTCCGGCACTCCACCTTCACGAGTTGGCAAGACTCGCAGTGGGTCACAAAATAGACGATGTCCTTCTTCAAGCCTGGCCAATACATGGTCCTCTTCAAATCTGCAGTCATCTTGGTAATGCCCGGGTGCACGGAATATCTGCTGCAATGAGCCTCTGACATAATATCCTCCCAAATCCAGCCCCCTGCCGGTATATACACTCGGCCTCTAAAACTCAACAGGCCGTCCTTCAGCGAATAATCTCCAGCTGAGCTTGCCTCCAAGGCTTTAAATATCAGCTCCAACTTGGAATCCTGCCTCTGCCCATCCCTGATGCGGTCTCGAATATCGTAAATGGTACCCATCGCCGCTAAGTACTCCTCGTATAACTCCGGATCATCCTCAGAAATCAGGGAGATCTGCATGTCCTCGAACATTCGTACTATCTCCATGGCCATCAACTTAGGCTCTGCTCCAGCCGTGGTAGCTCTCCTGCTCAGTGCGTCTGCTACTACATTCTCCTTCCCTGGGTGGTAATGCATCGTGTACTAGTAATCTGATAAGAACTCCACCCATCGCCTCTGTCGGATATTCTGCTCCTTCTGCATGTCTACATACTTCAGATTCTTGTGATCCGAGAATATGTCGCAATGGACACCATAAAGGTAGTGTCGCCAGATCTTTAGAGCAAACACGACTGCTCCCATCTCCAAGTCATGCACCGGGTAATTCCGCTCGTGATTCTTCAATTGGCGGGAGGCGTAAGCTATCACATGCCCGTTCTGCATCAGAACGACACCCATCCCCTGATATGACGCATCCGTATACACCTGAAATTCTTCCTTCCCCGATGGAAGGGCAAGGATGGGGGCCGAAGTAAGCCGACCCTTCAGCTCCTGGAAGGCTGCATCACACTGCGGCGTCCAAGTAAAAACCGCATCCTTCTTCGTCAGGGATGTGAGCGGGAGGGCTATCTGGGAAAACACCTGAACGAACTTCCGGTAATAACCGGTAAGTCCCAAGAAACTCCGCACGTCGGTGGCCATCTTTAGCGGCGGCCAATCCCGTACTGCCTAGATTTTTGCTGGATTCACTGCTAGGCCCGCTCCACTGATAATGTGGCCTAGAAAGGCCACCTTCTTTAGCCAAAATTGACACTTACTGAACTTCGCATATAAACGATGCTCCCGAAGCTTCTCCAATGTCAGTGCCAAATGCCGTGCATGCTACTCCATGATATCCACCCACTCCTCAGTCCTCACAACAGTCTCCGTCCCAATGTATAAAGGTGGGGAAAGACCTTAAAAGATGCTCAACCAGTTGGCCCCGAGGTTTTGCTGAGGAGCCGGTGCCTGCTGTGCCCTAAAAGTCTCCAGAATGGCGGTCAGTGTCTGTCCCAACTCCGACTGCTAGAACAGGGTAGGAGCCGGTGGTGGTGGGACGACGTTTGGAGTCGGTGGAACTCCATGCTGCGGTGTAGGGTTCGTCGCAGGCTACACAAGAAAAATTACACACGTCAGGGACTTAGCTAAGGAACATTCAGTTATAAGTGGACCTTTTCATGGGATTTCCCTTATGGGCACACCATTGCTTCCGCTGCTAGTTTGTCCTCAAACTAAGCTCGCGCGGGGTGGCCCAGGGTTTGTGGACTTCTTTTCTTCGGATCGAGGTTTGCTTTGATACCACTTGTAAGACCCCATTTTTTCCAAACACCGGGTCTTAGGCCCAGAACCGCCATTTTTAGGTGACACCCTCGCTCGGGAAGGTCGCCAATACAAAATGCCAATCTTGCCGGCCAAATCGATCACAAAGAAAAGTTAAGCTTAAACAACTTATATAAGCCAAGTCCACATCACATATAAATAAACTATCAAAAAGAGATGTCCACATAATCATAACTGAAACAAAAGGTACAGATAGCAAGGGCTCCTGCCCTGATACATCAAAGTCTCACTACAAATTCACTCGCAGAAGCAAATCAACTATAACTAATACTCACGGATCCTGTCATCGGAGCTCCCGTGCTAGACTGCCCCGCCTCCATCTACACCGGCCTCTGGTGCTGCTCCGTCTCCGTGGTCTCCTAAAATGATAAGGTCCACCGACCGTTAGTCAAAAAGACTAAGCCAATCCCCCACCCCTCCCCCGGTGACTCCTAGGCACCGAGCTGGAAGGATGAAGCGGAGGACAATCAAGGGGTAAAATAATAGCAGGTGACAAAAGCTAGTCTACAAGAAATGTTCTACAACTACACAGGTGTATATATATAAGTAAAGCAGTAAGTAAGCATAGTAAAGAGCATGTAAAGAACAGTAAAGCAGTATATATAGTGGCAAGTAAAGTAATATAAAGTAACCATTGATTTATAGTAATGCCCATACAAACCTATAGACCAAGGGGTCGTTTAGCAAGGCCTATCGTATAAAAAGTCCCATACCAATTTATACGATAGGGGTAGGGGTTGAAATGCAATGCTTATGCTATGACATGCAAGGTATGTTGTTATGTTATGTTCATACAAGTGCAACTCACACACTATGACTCTATGCGCACAGACCTTTAGTTCCCCCTTTTTGGAGCTAGCAAGACTCCCAGGATACTCCCGTAGTGGCAAACGGAAGTGGTGGGTTGGGCCTCGCCCACCTCTAGGTTGGTATATGCACTACCTAACCTAGACCTATCGTATGCCTCAACGCAAACCCACGGAGCATCTGCGTACTCTTACTGGCTGGACCACCAGACTTTCATGGCTAAGTGTAAATTCCACACTTGCCGAGCCCAAGTATCAACGTCGGTGCAACGACCATCAACACAAAGGACCCACCACCTTCATGCACATGCAACATGTTCTACTATCTACCTCTGAGTCATAAGCTCCTCGGGCTAACTTGCCCGTCATCACTAACCTTCCGAGCCACCGGCTCGCCGGACCAACCCGTCCGTACCAACAAACACAACTGAGTCATAAGCTCACCGGACTATCCAGTCCGCTCTTACAACCACCGAGCCTACAGCTCATAGCACCAAACCGACTAAACTCCCGTAACCATGGGGTGTGGGTGAGTGTATTATTAATTAATCTTGAGCATCACCTTTCACCTACGACTTATGGTTAATCTTGGACTTCCCGAGGGTTACGCTGTGAGGGGCTCACTACGGAACTAGGAGCTATAATGGGATGACACCCCAAGGCTCCCTTTCTCAAGACACTTACTGTCATCGTTATCTACCCTTAAGAATTCCCTTCTACCATTTCACTTGAGTTAGACCTAGGTGTTTTAAGACACACCAGGGGAAAGACGATCTTTCGTCTAACCCGAGCATAACTTACCCTTAACCCACCCAGCACACTTTCACCATATAATCCCTTTTTGGGTGACCTCAACCTCTTCATACAAATCAGGTACATCATCTACCTCCCATTCCCACCTAATGGTCTACAAGTTACTCAAGTTTTACAGTTTTACTATACGCAGACCCAACCAACTATATGAAGCTTACAACTAGAGGTACCCCAAATATTCATCCAACTGACTCAAGTTATTTACTGGGGGTCTATCATGATGTTCTAAGATTAAATCCAGAGTATCATATTTTTCCTTAGCTATTTAACATTTATTTTAATTTCTCCAAACATTTGCCAAGTATAAAATTAAACATGAAGTGTAAGAAATTCTTATGATATGGCTTTCCAAAAATTAGGATAAATCTATGATGACTAAATAACATCAGAAACAGAACATCAAATTTTTACAGTAAGAAATTGTCCTCTAATTTAATTATTTGTCATCTGCCCAAAATTGTAGTTTTATGAAGGAACCACCAAAAAGATCAACACTAAAATTATGGGAAAATTACCACACTCTTTTAATCATCAAAAAAGACTACTGACAAAGTTTCAGGATTTAAGGGAATCATTTTCATACTTAAATAAATACTTTAAGAAAACCTCAAATTAAATAAATTGTGAAGGAGCCTACTGATTTAAGTCTTCAAAAATTCTATAAATATTCACAGAGTTTTCTAATATGCTGATATGTCCTATCACCAATTTGCACAATTTAATAATGAGTTTTGGACCCTCAAATATTTTTCTTAAGTCTAAACCAAAACTGGTGTCCTGTGAATGAAGTATTGATTAAATAATTTAATATAATGCACAAATATTACCAAAGGTCTAAATCCTGATTATAAACCAAGGTCTCATATTAATCCAAGACCTTTTAAGCATGTAAATGCTTCTTATAAGAAGATAACCTAAAGAGGTTATGTCCTAATTCAAAGGGAATATTGGCCCCTAAAATTCTTTTAAAATTACCCAGTGCCTAATTACACCCTATTAACCTATCCACCAAGTTTCATAACCATCAAGGGACTTTTGACCCCATGGCCTCCACAAGGTTCTAAAGGCACACCTAGCATTAAAACTAATGCTCTAGGGCTTAACCACCACTTCAACACCCCAAACCACTCATGGGGGTACTTTAGGTGATCCTAAACTAGTGGACAAGGTTCCATCTCATGGTGAGGAGATTTGACCACAAAATTCCAAGATAAACTCCATGCCCTAACTATGACCCAATTTGACCTAACTTGGGTTAACCAATTACTCAACCAAAACAGTCCCAATTGGGCTGAGATTTTTACCTAGAACATAACTTAACCCTAAAGAGCACCCACCAAAATTTGGAGGGCATTGGAGGACTTTTGACCCCACTAATTAATTATTAGATGATTTATGAAATTATTTCAAAATCCTTAGAAAAAGGTTCTCCTAAAAATCCCATCTTTTAGTATGTGGTGTGGGTGTATTTATCTAGCCTAGGTTTAAAGTATCAAGGCCATATCAACTACCAGTAAAAAGTTATTCAAGGGATGGTGGCTGACCTACACTCGGGACCAGTCCCACCATTTTGGCTCTACAGGGAGCTGCAGTACTCCTTTTAGGGTGAAGTCAATTTTAAGACCCAGTAGACTCCAAGGGCTACAACTTTGTTGTTGGACACTTTTTAATCAGAGGTGATCTAATATTTTTAACAATTAAAATAAAACTCTGCCAAAAAAGTAAAAGAAAACAATATAACCTTTAATTATTAATCTGATATCTGCAATCGACGAAAAAAATAATCACAGCGATCGACGAACGCTGAACTCATCAGCGTTCGACGAAAGAGAATTAAACTGCAATCGTCAAACGCTGAACTCATCAGCGTTCGACGAAAAATAATATTACAACGATCGACGAACGCTAAACTCATCAGCGTTCGACGAATTATTCGATCGACGAATTATAATATAACCTGCGCCCAACTAATTCAGAGTAAATCTGCGTTCGACTAAATTATTAACTAACTGCGTTCGACTAAAACAAGACAACGCTCGACGAATGTAGAGCAAACTTGCATTCGACGAATTATTCGTTCGACGAATTTCTATTATAACTGCACTCGACTAATACAGACCGACTTTCATTCGACTAATATAATATTTTACCGTAAACCATAAGTAAGAGATCTGACGGCTCTCCATCATCGTCCTCGAGGATTGGACGGCACGCGACAGCCCGACCTGGGCTTCTTTGCAGGGCGATTTCCCAACCACCTACGCCTACTTTCGACCAGCCAATGCCACCACCACCTCCGTTGAGGTGGTGGCCGGCGATAGGAGGTGGTTGGCCGGCTGGAGGTGGTCGGATCTGGGTTTTAGAGGAGGGAAAAGAGGGCTCAATCCGAGTCCTTTCGGAAGCGAAATACAAGCCCAATTGAGCACGGATCTAGCCCCAAATCATGATATGATCTAGCACCAAGGGAGAGGTAACAGATCGGACCTGTGAGGGGGCTTGGTTGCGCGAATTCCGGCGAGTGGCCATTGACGGTGGTGGAGCTTTCAGCGCCATGTCAATCTCGGCTTTCTCTGCATGATTCTCACAGGAGGGTTGGGGGATCTCTTCCTCTCTGAGCACTGAAGGAAAATGGGGGTTTCAATTCGGCTGGGATAGTTTTATTCCTAAAAGCCATTAATGGCCATTAACCCCAAAATTCGGTTACTCCTAATTCTTTCTTAATTCAGCCCCCTTGGCCATAGAAAACTCCAGAAATTCGGCTTGTAACTGAAGGGGGAATGAATGCACATCAATTGGGGAGGGATTTGAAGGATCAAATGCAATAAATCACCATGAAAGCTATCTTTCTCTCTCCAATTTGGGGGAAAACTCCAAATTCTCTCCCCTAATCATTAATTACTAAAAATAGGTGGTAATTTCAGTAATTACCAGGCCCACCAGATGGTGGACCACTTTAGTTGGGCCTAGCCCAAATGGATTGGGTCCAATTTGGGCATATTAGGTTATTTTGACCTAAAATTATGACAAGTTTGACTTTGGTCAATTTAACCAATTGGATTGACCCCAAAGGGTGTCTTGGACTCCATTGGCTTCCCTTAAGGGTTAGGAAGATCTAGGTAGGGTCAATTTGGCAAAGTGAAGGTGAATTGCCCCTTTTTAGGGCACCTTGATCAAATTTGGACTTAGGGTAAATTGGTCAAATTGCAAGTCTCAGGATGGGGATTTTTGGTCCATTAGGTTCCTAGAATCCATATTATGGTAGGGGTAAGGTCAATTTGGCATGGTGGGGGCCAATTGACCCTAAATAAGGTAGTTTGACCAATTCAGGGTTAGGGTTGACTTTGGTCTAATTGGCCCCTTTAGTTGACCCCAATGGGTTTTTGGTGCTCCAAGAGGTCCCCTAATGGGTTAGGGATGCTATGGTGGGGTCAAGGTTCAAGGTGGGGCCCCTAAATCCAATCCTAGGCTTGGTATCTGAAAAGTGCTATTTACAGACCACTTGGGTTTTCTCCTTCTCACCTATGCTCACAAGGTCTTGAGCTCTTCTTATGGTTTTATCGTGACCTAGTCATGACAAAACCAACTTAAGGGTCTAGCAGTTTGGGGGATGTTACATTGTTCTCCCATCATCGACACAGAGCCCCGCATGTGTGGCGAGGTTCTTCGCCTCGCACGGGACCGGCTCATTCAGGCCCAAGCACGGATGGAGGCTACCTACAACAGCAGCCACCGGGAATTATACTTTGCTCCCAGATTGGGTTTGGCTTAAACGCTGGCCCTACCATCAAGCTGTTGGATCTTGCGGCGCCCTTAGAGGGGGGTGAATAAGGGCTAATATTTAGCTTGAAATTTTTTCAAAATTTTAAGATAATTTTGCAATGATAAACAAGTAGATTTTTACACAACCAACATAATCACTTAGAAAATCATGAGGAAATTGGAAATCAAATTTTTTTTCACAAGTGATGAATACAAAGAACAATTGATCTTAATAAAGCTTAAGATCAAGGCTATGATGAAAATAAACTTCTTTTAAATTTACCGATCCTTCAACCAAGGACCGGCTGGCTATAGTGTATCTCTTCCTAGATCTTACTACTAGCATCCCCTAGATCTCTCCACGATCTAGACGCTGCACACAAGGTGGTGATTTACTCCTAAGCCTCAAAAAGACCTAGCGCCACGTGCAAGGCGGCAATTTCCTCCTAAGCCACACACGGACTTAGACGCCATGCACAAGGCGACGATTTCCTCTACGGATTACAAAATGATAACATAAATTACAAAAGAGTGATTAAGATATGAGAACTCCCTAGATCCACAACTCTTAAAACGGCGTCGAATCCTTGCAAAGGTTGCCTGAGATACCGCGCATGAACCGTCGCTCCTTTGATCTTGAACATTCTTGTCGAAAAGGGAGTTCTCGATTTTCTGGAGCTCTCTCGATGAAAAGCACTCGGGAATTGGTACTCCAGAATAGTGTGTGTCTTCTCCTCCATGAAAAATGAGTCAATATATAATTTGTCGATATCGTCGACTACATCTAGCTGTCGTCCGCCGACGTTATCTCCTCCAGCTGCCACGTGTCCCATGTGAACAAAGTTTTTGCGCGTCGTGACGGTTGCGGTTGAAATGTGGGCTGTCGAATTCCGATAGCGATGTCGAAATTCCGACAGTGGACAAAACCGGCAGAACGTGCGGTAACCGTTGAGCTATCGTCGACGACATCACGATATCGCAGACGACATTGACGTTTTCCTGGAATATTCATTCTGAGCTCCAAAAAATAATTAGGATAGTTGCATACCTGTTATACCTGCACACCATAGCGAAAATAGAATCAAATATATCCGGGATTTGTTATTAGCAAACCAAGGAGGTTGGAATTGCATGCTCCAACAATCTCCCCCTTTTGATAATAACAAATCCACTTTGAAAGAAATCATAGTATCCTATTTAGTGATATAAGCTTTAAGTGAGTGTGCAATAACATCAATTGGATGAAGCTCCCCCTACATGTATTCTCCCCCTAAATATGATAATGAATTAATGAGTTTAGTAATGAAAGTGAGTTTAGTAATGATGTCTTACAAAGAATAATTCTCCCCTTTTTGGTATTATCAAAAGAAATTGGAGTGTAGAAAGGGTCACTCAGGAGAGAAACGGTAAGAATAGTGGTGAGCAACTAATAAGGGAAAGGCCATGATAGCGTGTAAACAAAGAAACCTAAACACCATTATGTGTAGTCAAACAAAATATCATTATAGAGATATAATAGTATAAGGATTGCTGAAATTATTTCGGCCCAATTCTGATGAGAAGAAATGTTATATATAATAATGAAGTGTTCAAGTGAGATGTTGAGATAATACATATGAGTCCCTTTAAGTCACACATGAATATGAGTATCATAACTATCATAAAATGACATAAAATCTGAAATAGAAGTCATAACACAAAGTTCTGTGAAGTATCATGCAGTAGTTGTACAAGACACTTTACAATTCTTTCCAAGGTGCTCAACCTCACAATGCTTATGCAGACTTATCAGGAGTGTGAGTAGTGCTTGGTGGAGTGTTCTTGTCATTTCATCAAAGTAGTATTTGTTTTTCTTTATCACAGATTGAGTGATGTTAACATTGATAACCCGTATTTTTTTGTGTGCTTATTTGCTTCTTTGTGATTTTGACAAAGGACCTCCGAATTCACTTGTATTACAAAAACATGGTAAACATATTTGATTTGTGCTAATGAATTCAAGTATAAGACTGTCATTTATGAATGTTATTGGATAACAATCAAGATTCATGTAAGAATTAAGTAGAATGTCACATGTAGTAAATCAACGTAAGTGAATGTGATTATTCATTATCATACATAAAAGATTTCTCATACTTAGAGACATGCGATAACAATTTTTAGCAATTCTCATGTACTATTTGATAGGATCGATGATATCGCGAGAATGACTAAGCAATAACAATGTTAGAAGGCTCTTAGAGAGTACGAAATTTTATGAAGAAACATTGTAATTATGATAAAATTGATGGAATGAGGTAATGTAACAGAAGTGCACTGAACAGAAAATGTAAGAAATGAGATCGTACGGTAGGGAGATGTCGTCGACGACATCAAGATGTCGTGGACGATATCGAAAAAAGTATAAAAGCTTGCGAATCTGAGGAAAAACAGATCTGGAGGTATTTCCTAGAGGGTTTCACGAGAGGGAGCGTCGGAAGTCGGCGGAAATCCAAAATCTAAGGTAATGTAAGGATTTTTGTTAAATTTTGGTGATAATTTTTGAAATAAAAACTTGATTTAAGGTTTTTTGATTTGTTTGTGAAGTTTTGAGATGAAATCCTAGATCTAAGTGTAGATCTAAGAAAAAAAACTAGATCTAAGTGTAGATCTAAGAAAATCCTAGATCTAATTAAGAAGGAATAAAATGCTAGATCTAATTTTGAAATGTAGATTTAAGGATTCCATTTTGTTTTTGGTTTTATGAGTTTTAGGAAATTCTAGATCTAATTTTGAAGTGTGAAATACTATAGCTAAGTGTTGATGATTTTTTTGGTTTTGAATGTGAAGGTTGTTCAAGTAAAGATATGGCCTCAAGTTCAAGAGCACGTAGAAGTACGCCTGGTGACTCTCATTCGTCATACCAGAGTTATTCGGGCATTGAAAGGTCACTTATTGGAGTAGCTAAGGTGGTGGAGTTTGACCTTCCACGACACGAACACATATATTATCAACTCGCCGAGGCAGGTATTATTTCTGTTATAATCTCAGACATGTTCTCATCAGTGTTAATTCGAGAGTTTTACAATCACTTGGAAGATCCAAACTATACGAATCTGAATGGTGGTGTAAGATCGAAAATCCAAGGACAATATGTGGAAAATACCCACATAGATTTGAGAAATGAATTTGGACTGATTGAGAGTGATCATGTGATTGGCGTAGTAGAAAATTATAGAAAAGAACGAAATTGGACGCTCCTCAATATGATCTTGCACGGAAATTCTATGAAGAATTTAATTACAACCACGACGACGCTCACACCAGATGCACAGATTGTGCAAGAATCCTAAGGAATACGGTCATGTATAAAGCCGGAGACTCAAGAAGTATTACGACATAACTTAGCCGTGTGACGTATTTTATATTAGAGAAAGAGCCTTTTGATGTTGCAGATTTACTGCTATCTATTATGCGTTATACGTTTAGATTGAAGAGTCCGACTTGGAAGAAGGTTTATAGCTTGCCGATGGGAGCAATCATCCAACGCATATTATATAAGAAATATTCTTAGATAAACCAAGAGTTTTATTTGAATGATTGTATTCCCGCGATTTTTAATGCGGAAACTATGCGACCTAGTTGATCTCAGTGTGAGTCGTTGGTAGAGATGAGAAAGCCACGAATCTGATGGAGGATCTGTACGCGAAGATGTGGATGAGTTACATGACTCGCTTGAGGAGCATAGGAAGTCGTTTGAGGAGTATAAGAAGGATGTGAAGAAGAAGATGGGCAAGATTCAGAAATTTATGAAATTTCTGGTGAAAGGTTTTAAAACTGAAACCTACTCCTGCTGAGGCCGCTGAATGGGAAGATTCAAAAGCGGAGCCGCCGCGTCAGTCGACTAGACGAACAAGACATGGAAGAGATGCTGGTCAGAGCTCTAGAGGGGATCAACCAGAGAGTAGTGGTGCTGATAGTGGAGATTTTTGAGTGGTTTTCTGCAGGGTTTGTGTTCTGGTAGATGTCGCCGGCGACAGGTAGATGTCGTGGACGACAGTGAATTTTAATTTTGTGTGATTTTTTTGTTTTGGAATTCTTATGTATAAGTTATCTTCAATTAATGTTTGTATTAATGAATCCGTTTGTGGAATTTTGATGATGTTTGTTGAAGTGTTGTGACCAGGCGGTCTGGTTGGTGACCGGGCGGTCTGGGTTCCTTTTCTCTCTGGCGGTCGCTCGTTTCAGACCGCGCGCTCTCTAAGGCTTGGCGGGTTGAAGATGAAGACAGGCGGTCTAGCCCTGCTTCCTGCGGTCTGTCCTTTACAGACCACTTGTTCTCTGGAGGGTTCAGAAGCGAGATCTATTATCTCAGATCGAGCGGTCTCGGCGGTCTTCCTATGTCTGACTGCCCAGTTCTGTATTTTGTCCTGTATAGTTTAGTCCCACATTGTTTGTTTGTAATCTCTCCTCTCTTCTCCATTCTATATAAAGGAGGTTATACCTTTGTAATAATCAAGTTTTTTGGAAATAAAAATTGTTAGTCTCCATTTTCTCGGTCTTACTTTTCTTATTCGCACATGGTATCAGAGCTATAACGGTCTTTCATTGTGATCGCTCGCGCTCCTCTTCTTTGTTTGTGCGGTCTCTTCTTTGGAGCGACCTCTTCTCTGTTCGCGCGGTCTCTTCTTTGGCGCGACCTCTTCTCTGTTCGCACGGTCTCTTCTTTGGCGCGACCTCTTCACTGTTCGCACGGTCTCCTCTGTTCGCGCGACCTCTTCTGTTTCAGCAATCTCCCTCCTGTGTTCGTGCGGTCTCCTTTTGCTATGACAGTTTTTGATGACTCTACCTCCACTACCACCACACTTTCTGTTATTACCCACCACTCTCCTCTCATTCCTTCGGGCAACCTTGGCACCATCTCCAAACTTATTGGTCCCAACCATCCTGACTGGAGCATCTCTTTCACCTTCCTTCTCCGCTCGGAACGCAAGCATCATTATCTTACCGATGACCCTCCACCTCGCACATCTGCTACCTTTGATGATTGGGATGCTAACGATGCACTCGTTCGCACTTGGCTAGCTAATAGTCTCTCAGATGAGTGCCTCCCTGTCATCAGGCATGATGAAACTGTAAAAGCTGTTTGGCTTCACCTTGCTGCCCTTTACTCAAAGGGAGCTCAAACATCTCGCATATATACCCTATATGCGGACTTGTTTGCTCGTCCCTCCATGACTCCTACTGCTGCTTACCAACAAGTTCAGGCCCTTGGGGCCGAAATTCTTCAGAATAGACCCTTCTCTACTGATCTGGCCGACCAACACAAACATTTCCAGGAACTTCTGGTCGTGTGTTATCTTCTGCGCCTTCCAGAATCATATGACATGATCCGTCAACAGATTCTTGGAGAGGCTGAATCTCCCACTTTGGATGCTACTACTGCCCGTATTGCCGCTGTTATCACTCTTCTCCAACGACCTCTATTGGTCTCACCGCCTCTACCTGACAACTATGCTCATCAAACTCAGAGGGGTAACACTGGAGGTCGGAACAACCATCCTGAAGGGCGTGCACCTTCCAAGTATCTTTGTTCTCACTGCGGGAGGACAGGCCACTCCATTGCTCGATGTTGGCTCAAGCATCCCCACCTTCGCCCTACCAGTGACTCTTCCGCCTCTACCTCCAAGCAATAAGACTCGGTGGTCACTTCCTCAGGTAGTGCCCATGTAGTCACTCAAGGTAAATGGCTGATTGATTCAGGTGCTACAAATCATATGAATGGTAATCCTCAATGTTTCTCTCTCTTGGAGAAACATGATCGGTTGCCCCCGGTGTTCATTGCGGATGGCTCTCCTTCTCCGGTAAATGGTACGGGTATCATCCAGGTCATGTCGTCTCTTTGCCTGGAAGATACTCTATATGTGCCCAAATTCCCGTGCAACTTACTATCTGTTACTTCTCTCTGCAAGCAGCTACAGTGTTCTGTAACATTCACCCTTACTACTTGTTCTTTTCAGTATCCTTGCTCCAGGCGGACGATTGCTACTGGGACTGAGAGCGGCGGCCTCTACTTCTTGGACAATGTATCAGCTCTCTCTACTTCCTCTTCGTCTTCCAACAGTCTTCTGCAATGACATCTTCATCTTGGTCATCCTCCTGAATGGCTTCTTCGTCAAATTCCACCTCATCTACCTAAGAATGCTCCTCCCCTCAACTGTGAAGCATGTCAGATTGGCAAGCATCATCGCTCGTCTTTCCCAGCTAAACAAGGACATGGATCTTCCAGTCTTTTTTATCTTGTTCACTCCGACATCTGGGGTCCTTCCCCTACTCCCACTGTTGGGAGGGGTAGCTCTTATTTTGTAACCTTTATTGATGATTTCTCTAGGTGTACTTGGGTGTATCTTTTAAAAGATCGCTCTGAATTATTCTCTGTATGGACTACTTTTTATGAAATGATCAAAACTAGTTTGGGGTCTCTATCAAAATTCTTCGTTCTGATAATGCAAAAGAATATATTAGTAATGATTTCTCTGTCTTTTGTATGAAAATGGTATTATTCATCAAACAAGTTGTGTCTATACTTCTCAGCAGAACGGCGTGGCTGAACGCAAAAACCGTCACCTTCTTGATGTAGCTCGCACTCTTCTATCTCAAATGCATGTTCCTCGCTCATATTGGGGATATGCCGTTCTCATTTCTTGTCACCTCATCAATCGTATCCCCTCTTCTGTTCTTCATGGTCAAACGCCGTTCTCTGTTCCGGGCAAGGAAGCTTTCCCTCTTCCACCGCATATTTTTGGTTGTACGGCGTTTGTTCATTCTCCCTCTGCCACTCGCGACAAGCTTTCTCCGCGTGCCACAAAGTGTGTCTTTCTGGGCTACTCTACTTCTCAAAAGGGTTATTGTTGTTTTGACCCCATTCATTGCAAACAAGTGATTTCTGCTGATGTTACGTTCTTTGAAATCGTATCCTATTTCTCAAAAGACTCATCTATTGCTCTGTCTGATCTTCCTCCAATTCTCCCCATACCAGCTATCCCCACTGACAATAACCTGTTACCACCGCCACCACCCCCAACCCTGTCTCTTCCCCTCGAATCTCCTCCTTCCCCCCTGAGGCAGCCTCTCCCAGCTCTCGGGACAGTACTCTCTGCAATGGATGCACCGGATGTTGATGAACAAGCCGATTTGGATGTTTCTATTGCCCTTCGCAAAGGAGTTCGGACATGTACGCAACATTTGATAAATGATGTGGTTTCCTATGCTCGTCTTACGCCCTCTTGCAGGAATTTTGTCTTGGCTCTCTCTGCCACTGTCACTCCACGCTCTTACCAAGAAGCTCTTACCATTCCTCAATGGAAGGCTGCTATGAATGAAGAAATGGCAACCCTCACTGAGAGAGGTACTTGGACCCTTGTTCTGGTTCCTCTAGGAACGGATGTCGTTGGCTGCCGCTGGGTCTTTGTTGTGAAGTTCCATCCTGATGGTAGTGTTGATCGCTACAAGGCTCGCCTTGTCGCCAAAGACTTCACTCAGACCTATGGTGTAGATTTTTTTGACACATTCTCTCCTGTCGCTCGCATCAGCACTATCCGGGTCCTCTTCTCGGTAGCCGTCAACAGGGGTTGGTCTATGTCTCAACTCGACGTCAAAAATGCTTTCCTCTATGGCGATCTTCAAGAAGATGTGTATATGGAGCAACCTCCTGGGTATGTTGCTCAGGGGGAGACACGTGTATGCAAGTTGCAGAAAGCTATCTATGTTCTTAAACAAAGTCCTCGAGCGTGGTTTGAAAAGTTCAGTAGCATTGTCGAAATCATTGGCTTTACAAGAAGTTCTGCAGATCATTCTCTATTCATTCGCAAAACCTCCCAGGGTCTGGTTGTTCTTGTCATTTATGTTGATGACATTCTTCTCACAGGTGACGATCAAACTGGAATTGCGTTAACCAAGAAACATCTCGGTCAACACTTTGTTACCAAAGACATGGGCTCTCCAAAGTATTTTCTGGGAATAGAGATTTTATGGAAACACACTCAGTGGTTCTCTCACAACGCAAGTATGCTCTCGACCTTCTGCAAGAAACAGGTTTGACTGGGGCTAAACCGGCTCGATGTCCCATGGATTTTGGTGAAGACAAAACATGGCAAGATGATTCACCACCTCTGACAAATGTTACACGGTACATACATCTAGTAGGCAAACTTATCTATCTTACAGTAACCAGACCAGACATCTCATATGTTGTAGGAAAGGTTAGCAAGTTCATGCAAGCTCCTAAGGAATGTCATCTACAATCTGCTCTAAAGATATTAGGTATGTTAAAGGGGCTCCAGGAAAGGGATTACTTTTTCAGAACAACAATCATCTAAAGATTGAGGCCTACTCAGATTCTAGTTATGCAGACGATAAAGATGATCGCAAATCTACTTCTGGATTTTGCACCTTTGTTGGGGGAAATCTTGTAAGCTGGAAGTGCAAGAAACAGTCCGTTGTCTCAAGGTCTAGTGCTGAAGCTGAGTATCGAAGTATGGCGTCGACAACTTGTGAACTTAAATGGTTAAGAGCTCTCATGCTTGACTTAGGAGAAGTCTATAACCATCCTCTGCCGATGTTCTGTGATAACAAAGCTGCCATATACATATCTAAGAATCCGGTATTCTACGAGAGGACAAAACACATTAAAGTTGATTGCCATTTTATCAGAGAAGAAGTATTAAAGAAACAAATTTGTACTCCATTCGTCACTTCGGACAATGAACTAGCAGATATTTTTACCAAGCCCGTATCTACTTCTTTTTTGAACATTTGCGACAAGCTGGGCATGATTGACATATATGCTCCAGCTTGAGGGGGGGTGTTGAAGTGTTGTGACCGGGCGGTCTGGTTGGTGACCGGGCAGTCTGGGTTCCTTTTCTCTCTGGCGGTCTGCTCATTTCAGACTGCGCGCTCTCTAAGGCTTGGCAGGTTGAAGATGAAGATAGGCGGTCTAGCCCTGCTTCCTGCGGCCTGTCCTTTACAAACCACTTGTTCTCTGGAGGGTTCAGAAGCGAGATCTGTTATCTCAGATCGAGCGGTCTCGGTGGTCTTCCTATGTCTGACCGCCCAATTCTATATTTTGTCCTGTATAGTTTAGTCCCACATTGTTTGTTTGTAATCTCTTCTCTCTCCACCATTCTATATAAAGAAGGTTATACCTTTGTAATAATCAAGTTTTTTGGAAATAAAAATTGTTATTCTCCATTTTTCTGGTCTTACTTTTCTTGTTCGCACAATGTTTAATTATGATTTAATAAGATTGTGTTGAGTTAGCAATTTGTCATTTTAATTATATATTTTTTTTGTTAAAAATTTAAAGGAATATATTCAATTTGATATGTCTAGGATTCCTAATTCTAGTCTTAGCATTAAAAAGCAGGAATCTGGTAGTGGTTTTGTGAATATATCGGCAAGTTGTGAATCTGTGCCTATAAATGAAATTTTAATGTGATTTTGCTTTATGTGGTCTCGAAAAAAATGATGTCTAACATCGATGTGTTTAGACCTAGAATGATGTACTGAGTTATTTGTTAAGTCAATCGCACTTTTGTTGTCACACCATAATTCTATAGTTTGATGATTAATGTTATAGTCTTCTAATGTTTGCTTCATCCAAAGAACTTGTGCACAACAACTGCCTAGTGCAATGTACTCAGCCTCGGTGGTTGAGAGGGCAACAGAATTCTGTTTCCTACTCGACCAAGAAATTAGTGATGGACCTAGAAAGTGACAAGTGTCACTAGTGCTTTTGCGATCTAGTGAACACCCATCATAATCAGAATCGGAATAGCCATACAAAATAAAATAATCACTACGTGGATACCATAAACCTAGTTTGGAAGTTCCAATTAAATAACGAAAAATGCGTTTAACCGCTTTTAAATGTGATTCTTGTGGATTAGCTTGAAATCTTGCACATAAACACACAACAAACATAATGTCAGGTCTTGAAGCGGTTAAATATAATAATGATCCAATAATCCCTCTATATAAAGTTTGATCTATAGAAATTCCATTTTCATCATTTCCTAACTTTAAAAATACACTCATAGGAGTACTGACTTGTTTAAGATTGTCATACCCAAAGCTTTTTAACACATCATGAATGTACTTTGATTGATTAATAAAAATGCCATCATGTTTTTGTGTAATTTGAAAACCTAGAAAATAATTAAGTTTTCCTACCATGCTCATTTCAAATTCATTTTTCATCACTTTAACAACATCATTACATAACTCTTCATTAGTGGATCCAAAGATAATGTCAACAACATAAATTTGCAAAACAATTATATCATCATTTACATACTTAATGAAGAGTGTACCATCAGCACTACCCATTTTAAAATCATTCTTTAATAAATAAAGCATCAATCTTTCATACCATGCTCGGGGTGCTTGTTTCAAACCATAAAGAGATTTATATAACTTATAAACATGATTAGGATATTTATCATTAATAAAGCCAGGAGGTTCTACATAAACCTCTTCCTTAATGTACCCGTTTAAAAATACAGTTTTAACATCCATTTGTAATAATTTAAATCATTTATAACTAGCAAATGCAATGAAAATCCTAACTGCTTCAATACGTGCTACGGGTGCAAAGGTTTCATCAAAATCTATTCCTTCAATTTGAGCATAACCTTTTGCTACAAGCCTAGCTTTGTTTCTAGTAATCCTAGATTCACTATCTAATTTATTTTTGAAAATCCATTTTACTCCTACAACAGGATGATTACTAGGGCTTCGTTTGGGGGGACTTATTTTCACCGGTCAAGCGGTTACGACCGCATGAACCGGATCTTAATTAAGGCCTGGTTCATGCGGTCGTAACCGCTTGACCGGTGAAAATAAGTCCTCCCAAACGGAGACTAGGTCTTTCTATAAGCTTCCAAACCTTATTTCGCTCAAATTGATTAAGTTCTTCCGACATAGCTAAAAACCAAGATTCATCATTTAAAGCGGTTGAAACATCTTTTGGTTCTATGTTGGAAATAAAACAAAGGTTTGAAAATAAATCATGTAGGGAAGCACGTGTGCTTACCCCTCTTGTAGGTTCTCCAATGACCAATTCTTGTGGATGATCATTAGTGAATCTAAGTTTGCATGGTAGCACAAATTCCTAAACTTCTTCTTGTACTTCTTCCTCTTTTTCTTCTTTTTCATTTTCAAGTATGTCTTCTTCATCATCATCTCTTTTCAACAGGAGTTCTTCATCATCACCTGCAGATTTATTCTCCCCTACATATGGAATAAGTTCATCAAATTTAACATGAATTGTTTCTTCAACCACTTTAGTCTGTTTATTCTAAACTCTATAAGCTTTACTAGTTGAAGAATAACCAATGAAAATACCTTCGTCACATTTTCATCAAATTTACCTAAAGTATTTTTTGTATTTAAAATAAACATTTACACCCAAATACTTTAAAATAAGATACATTAGGTTTCTTTTGTAAATATAATTCAAATGGAGTAAGTTTCAACATAGGATGTAGCATGACACGATATATAACATAACATGCAGTACTAACAGCTTCGGCCCAAAATATTTTGGTAATTTAAATTCAGATAACATAGTGCGTGCTAGTTCTTGAAGTGTTCTATTTTTCCTTTCCACTACACCATTTTGTTGTGGTGTACGAGGAGCGGAAAATTCATGCTTTATCCCAAATTCAGTACAATATGAAAAAAAATTTCATTATCAAATTCACCACCATGATCTGATCGTATACATTTAATTTGTAAATCTAATTCATTTTGAATGCGAGTGCATAGCTTAGTAAATTCAAAATACGCATCAAATTTGGATACTAGAAAAATAGTCCAACAAAAACGAGAATAGTCATCAATTAAGACAAAAATATATTTTCTACCTCCTAGACTTTGAGTTGAAATTGGACCAAACAAATCCATGTGAATTAATTGCAAAGGCCTAGAAGTAGACATAATATTTTTTCTTTTAAAAGATGATTTTGTGAATTTTCTTTTGACATGGCGAGCACAACGAAGAAAGCTTTCCATCTAATGGTGGTAAACCTTTAATCAATTTGATTTTGGAAAGTTTCACTACAAGTTTAGTACTAGAATGTCCTAGTCGTCTATGCCATAATTCTAACTCATCATTATTTGAAATGAAACATTTAAGTGATGAATGAGAAAGTTCAAGGAAGGTAATCATAGAAACGTTATGAATTCTTGGTGCGGTAAAAATAACTTCATGAGTTTTTGAATCTATTATTTTGCAAGGTTTGACGATGACTCAAATAAAATATTCAAGCCTCTATCACATAATTGACTAATAGATATTAAATTGTGTTTCAAACCTTTAACAAATAAAACATTAGAGATCTTGAAAGAATCGTTACCTACATCACCAATTCCCATGATCCTTCCTTTCCATTGTCGCCAAACGTTACAACTCCTCCTTTCTTCATCTCCAAGCTAAGGAACTTTGATTTATTGCCCGTCATGTGCTTTGAACAACCAGAGTCCAAATACCACACTTCTTCTTTATCCTTAGCCTGCCTGCATACCTAACAAGATGATGAGAGTAAAGATCTGGTTACCCAAGTAGTTCCTCCATAATTTAGGTGGACGCCTTAGGTACCCAGACCTTGCTTAATATTACATGATCCCTTCTTCCTGCAAGAGTCTGTGATGTGACCAAATCTATTATATTTGGCACACGCAACAAAGATGAGATGACACTTTTTTCAAAGTTTTCTGTGGACTATTACTGGAAGAGGATGTTGCAGCAGTAGTATTATAATTATTTTTATTACTAACTTTCCATTTACTGGAATTTTCACTGTCGTCGGCGACAGTAGCTGTCGGATTTCGACAGCCTCCAACAACATATCCAAGCCCAAACTTAGCAGTTCCATGGCATTGGTTGGCTAATATCATATTCAGTGATTTCCGGCCAACTCCAAACATATTTATAGCCAAGTTTAAATCATGGACTTGAGTTTTCAAAGCGGTGTTTTCTTTGACTAACATAACACACCGATTTGAAAAGCCTTTCTTGCAATTATCCAATTGTGAATGAGAAGATTTCAAAGATCTTACTAAATTCCTCTTTCTTTTGTAAGAAAATTTACTTTAGATTTCGATTTAGAAAGTTCTTGTTCTAATTCTTTAATTCTTATCAAAGAGCGATCACACTCTTGACAAGCAATCTTCTCCTTCTCAAGAACTTTCAATTCATTTGTTAGTTTTCTGTTTCCTTTGAAAGAATTTTGAAAGTGCACAGTTAACCTCACTAGAATTCTCTAGAGGGGGGGGGGGGGGGGGTGAATAGAGATTTAAAATATTTTTGTGCAAAGTTAATAATTATATATATATATGTGTGTAGTGATCACAGATTAGAGCTTCCCCACACCAACAAGAATTAAACAAGTAAAGAAAAATAAATGCAATAATAAAAATCACAGCACAACATAAAGAAATATAGTGGTTCCCCAAACTTTGGGTAGTCCACTCTTCTACCCCCTTGGTAGGAAATTCACTATCTTGCACTGAGTCTTTTGATAAGGAGACTCTTAGAACCACCCTGAGGCTTTTGACAAGGAGACTCTTAGAACCAACTGAGTCTTTAAAAAGGAGACTCTTAGAACCAGTACAACTGAATTTTTTGAAGAGTGATTCTAAAAACTCTTTTACAGTATGTGAGAATGAAAATAAGAAAAAGGAAAAGAAGTATTTAAGACAAGAATGAATCTTCTTCCTAGCAAGAAGATTTGAAGCACAAGAAGTAGTGAATAAATCTCCCTTCTATAGTGAGAAGGAGATTGTAGCCCTTTTCTCTCTTTTGTGAGAGCTATAGAGTTTGCAGCAGTATGGCTTCAGAGTGAGAAGAAGAAGGAAGCTTGTTCTTTTTTGCAGCACTATTTCTCAATTTTCTCTTTTCACTTGGGAGCTCTTCCTCTTTTCAAATGTAAAAATGGTGAATCACTATATGTTGCTCTCTGCCGACCACCTTGTTATTTATAGCTCTATTTAAAATAACACTATAGGAGAATAATCAATTAGCAGGCAGAGTATTAGAAACAAAGAGAAATTTACATAAAATATATCCATAGAAGGAAAGTATTCAATCTGTTTTCAAATAATGTCCATAAAGATTTAATCAATTTAGCCAAGAATCTATTAGAGGAAAGAATGATTCAGAACGGCTATAACGAATAAATTGATTCCATATAAATCAGATTTATAAAAGAAGGAAAGAGATCTAGCGATTTTTGAATTAATTATTGAAATCGACGTGCGTCGATAATATTCGACGTACGCGTCGAATTCGTCCTGGCTGGACGTCGAGAGAGAATAAGGAATGTGCGTCGACTTAGGTGCGTCGACTTCTCAAGATACGTCGACTAGAAGTCAGAGCTACGTCGACATAGGATACGTCGAATTCTTCTAAAGGTACTTCGACTCATTCTGAAAGGAACGTCGATACTACATCGACGTTGCGTCGAATACTATTCGACGCATATTTACTTAACCTTGATTTTCCTTTCTTAGAATTCATATTCAAACTCTTTTTCAGGGGTTAAGAGAAATCATTTTCCCAACAATCTCCCCCTATTTGTCTTAACCCTATTTAGAGGGAAATTGTACTAGCATATAATTAACCCAGCACAACATTTGAAGAAATATATTAAATAATCAGAAGAGAAATTAGAATAAGAAGACATATGACAAGTATTTGTCTTTCACAAGAATTAAACCAGAAACTTCTTTTTGTACATGAAGTTGACAAAAGCAGAATAAAGTTTCCAGATAAGTTTCAATAGCATCAAAAATGTAGCCCGGGTCTATCAGGTCGTTCCTGGACATCCTGATGATTGTATGCAGTTTTTCCAAGAGTTTATCACCATCAGGATTGTGTCATTTATGGAGTAGCCTTTGCTGATGATGATGCTGCCTTTTCATCAATCATCTCAATTGTAAGTTTTGAACTTTCTTTTCAGTAGGCTTGATCTCAGGTGGTCCTTGCTATCAACCTTGGGCCTATATTTGTTTTCTTTTCTGATTGCTG